>JAZKJV010009491.1:0-600000 GCA_037367405.1 Ottelia alismoides | reverse complement strand
ACCGAAAGTTATACATGAAGAAGAAGAAAAAGATAGAGTGCTCTTCATGCTTTTGGAGAGGATAATCGTGATGATCAATCTTTTGTTGTGGTTTGAAGCAATGATTCGATATCGTCAATAACAATCGCCTTATGACTAGGAATGAATAGAAGTAGACAAGTTTATGAACACACTTTTTTGTGGTTGACTAATGGAAAATAAAGTTTTTGTAACTCCATGCGATTATGAACCAGATGCTTTCCTAACTATTAGTTAATATAGTTGTGTAGCTAGTGGCTTAATCTCAAAAACATTTTTTGTTTATCCATGAAATGTCATGAAAAGTTGATGAATAAAACTTTGATCAAATAGAGATGCCTGGATTGTGTTCAACTACGATTCCCTCATAAACATTTCTTTCGTACATAAATAATATTTTGAGGGAATCGATGGATTCAGGTGTAGCTATTTTCCTTGGTTATTTGTTGGGCAACACTGCATTTCGTCTCGTCCCTATATATCCTGGTTGTATCGGGTATAGGAAATGAGGCTTAACATCTTAAGTTGTTCATATTTGTATACTAGATTCATTTCGACCCAGAATTGATTAGTTGATTTGAGTGGTAAACGGCCAGTCACTATGCGACTACTACTTCGACAATCCACATAATTTTTTTGCCTTGAATGGAAATAGCTATATCCTGTTTCATCTCGGGTTTGTAATAATATCAAATTCGTTAATAAGTTTGTTACTCGAAATAAACTCCGTTACGCGTAACATGAACGGTTAAGCACTGTTGTAGCTTATGTTATGAATGCGAAGGTCACTTTTCGTGAGTTCTGACAATTAAACTGTTTCTTAAAGCAGTTGAGGCAACGGCAAACCGTTGGGATTTGTCTCGTCAAACGTGCTGATAACGTATTTCCACGAGATTGCCGCAACCGCTACTTCAAAATACATGTCACGTGATAAGAAAATAGTTCCAATAGCAAAAATGTTATTAACTCACAAAATCACACGAAAACAAAAGGAAAATCAACTGCGTATATGCAAATGCATCAAATCGTAACATATTAAATAAATAATTAAAAGCGAAGATACCATCACCACCACCTCAGAAGATTCCAATTGATGAGTATATGAAGCAAAGCAGGAAGGCAAATGCACAATGGCAAACAAAGGCAAACAGCACATGCACCCATCAGAGAGGGGGGGGGGGGGGGGGGGAGGTCATACAAGCGAAAAGGAAAACCCCCCACAAAGTGAAAGTGTGGGCAAACAGCCAAAGCACAAGGGGAAAGAAAGGAATGAAATGCCTGCAGCAACACGTCCCTTTGTCCCCCCTCTTTACTCACTTCTCTCTTTTCCCTTCCATGCCTTTTCTTTCTCACTCAGATTCACACTTTTACCACTGTTTACGTACATACGACACAGAAAAAACAGAAGAAGATGAAGAATAGTTAAAACAAATGGAATCGCGAATTATCTTGTAGAGAGAGAACGATACAGAAAGAGAATTCCTCACACACTGCACAACTTATTTCTTCTTCTTCCAGACCCTTTTTGTGTTGAAGCCACTCTCCGATCCCCGGGCGATTTGATTGGAATGGGCATCCTTATTTCACCAAAAAAGCAATTAAAAATGCAAAGAAGACCAGACCCACACCTCTCTGGCTGGCTGACTTGAAAGCTTGTCTGCCAGAAAATACAACTTGTGCTCATTACCTATATCTTCTTATCAAAGATCAATAAGAAGATTATGATGATGACGATGATGAACAAGAGGAATAGAATAAAACGAAGAAGATGATGACCATGGGCTTGATTATTGACTATGAACGATTTGTATTGTATGCATGGCGAATAAATGCGGGGTCCGTTACTGGTGAACCATGGCTAGGAAGGACCCCGTGGAGGCTGCAGCTCGACTTGTTTTACTTCCATTGGAATTTGAGGTGGCATTAGAGGGCATGCTCGGCCTCTGGAACTCAATCTTGTATGCCATCTTCTGCTCCTCCTCGTCCATTCCGTCGTCATCGTCTTTATCTTCTTCGTCGTCTGTGTTCTCCTCCATTTTGTCGAAGTCGAACTGTGGGTAGGAGCGCTGGCGGCGCTGCTCCATCAGCTCCTTCACAATGTCTTCTGGCTTCAAATTAGAGGCGAGGATAAATCACAACATCAAAACATCATTTAAAACTGCAATCATTAGAGCTACTTGTTGATCACTTACCTTCTTCATTAGATCGGTAGTAGTTTCCTGCTGGATGAAGCTTCCCGTCAGCAACCCGCCGTTGCTACTCTGCGTCTGAGATGCTCCTTTGGGGGTCCCACCGCCGTTAGTGTTGGCCCCAACCTCGCCGTTGCTTGGAGGTGGCAGCGTTGTGATCGGCAGCACCGTCGGATCAGGATCCTGCGGCTGCTGCTGCTGCATCCTGCCGCTTGCAGTACTGCTCTCGCCTCCTCCACCGCTTCCGCCGAGGATCTTACTGCGGTAGAGCGCGTCGAGCTGGTGGAAGTACGGGCAGGTCTTGGCGTCCTCGGGACGCTTCTTGTTGCTCTCCTTCACCTTCTTGAAGTACTTGTTGATGTTCTCCCACTTTTCCTTGCAGCGCTTGGCGTTCCTGTTATAGCCCATGTGCTTCATAGCGGCGGAGATCTCCTCCCATAGAGGCCCCTTGGGCCCGGCCTCCTGGTACTTTGATTCCATTCCGGCCCTTATGTTGATCAATGCGTGAACCTCGGCTTTTGGCCACCGCGATGACGTAGGATCGGAAGCTGAGACGAGGTTCGTTTCTGAATCCTGGAAGATATGCTGCTCCTGCGCAGTAGGGGCGGTCTCAATTGCCGCCGGTTTCGTCAGCGAAGCGTTCTCTGGATGAGGTTGCTGCCTCTCCGGAGCTGGTGGTACAGCCTGGAGTTGCTGCTGAGGCTGTCCCAGAGATTGATGGGGCTGTGGCTGATGTTGTTGTTGGGGTTGAGGTTGGGATTGCGATTGCTGTGGGGTTGGTTGTTGTGGTTGTGGTGGTGGAGTTGATGCTCGTTTAGGGGGAGGCGGGGCTTGTTGAGGTGGAGGAGGAGCCGTGGCAGTGGAGACGACGTGAAGCGGCTGAGGCGGTGTAGCCGACACGGGCTGCGGGAGCTGGATTGTCTGACCAGTGATCTTCTGGAGGAAGGAAATTATGGTGGCATCTCGGGAGGCGGCGATGGCGCGTTCTTGGGCCATGGCCTCGTGCTCGTGGCTGAGCCGTGCAATTTCCTGCCGCCGCCACGCCTCCTCTCGAATCATCCTGTCCTGCTCCCTCTTCTCTAATGTCTCCAGGAACTTCTGCTGCATTGCCTCTTGCCTCTCGATTACCTGCTTCATCAGACCCTCAAAGAAAACCATCATCTTTCTATTGCCTCCTCTACCTCCTCTTTCCCAACCGCCGGGTTCCCGTTTTCTCTTATGCTGGTTTTCCAACCCCTCCTCGGTCTCTTCATCCTCCGTCTCCGATTCTGACTCCGATGTGTTGGAGGAAAAGCTCATCCCACCACCTAATCCCGAAATCCCAGCAACAGCGGCAGTCGTATCTGTCGGTGCTACCGGTTGGGCTGCCATTGGAGGCGGCACCGGCGGTATGGATGAAATGGGAGTAGGCTGTGGGACTCTGGCAGCAGTACTCATAGAAAATGTGCTTGCTGGGTTGGCAACGGTTGCTGGTGTATTTGTATTGGTGGTTGCGATGGCAGATGGCGACGAGGACGCGCTATTTAGCGCTTCGAGCTGAGAGAAGAAGCGGTAGCTCTTACCGTCAGGCCGCGCGGCACGGCTGTCCTTGGTACGCTTGTAGTACTTGTGTACATTCTCGAACTTCTCTTTGCACTTCTTTGCACTCCTTGTGTAGCCTTGCTCCGCCAGCTTCCTGCCGTTCATCACCACATACAGCTAGAACATTAACCATCATGATTCCAGGTAGTGACCAGTCCTAGTGCATGCACATAAGCAAACTACCAAACAAAACAGATGCCCTCACCACCGCTCCAAAGAACAGCCAACACTGTACCCACATTTCCTCTTCTAGACAAATAAAGCCAGATGTGTACGTCTACATGTTTGAACTGTGTACATAGAGAAATTAAGAGGTATAATTACATTTTTACAACAAGTCTGATAACCACATCAACAACATGCATGCAGTGAATATGTATAGAACCCCACATGCATCGAGATCGGTAAAATCCAATTAAATCCCCGCTTATTCACGACAACAACAGCGAAAGGCCGGGGATGTGGCTTTTAGATTAATGATTTTGCTCGGGATCGATGCTGCGGATCTCCAGTGGTGGTGGTCATCAGATTCAGAGTTTGAAGGCTGAATAAATTAATGTAGCGAGAGAAGATGCTTCTCTCGTGAATGAGAGAGAAAAACAAAATAACAGGAAGTAAGAGACATACAGAGAGAGAGAGAGAGAGAGAATGGCGAATATATGACAAACGGATCTGGAAGAGACTGCAAAGAGTGGTGAAGTTATGGTTGGAGTAACCAACCCATCCGAGAAGAACACCGAGATGAACAGTGGAAATCTGGGGATCCGTGGTACGAATTCGCTATCCCATCCCCAGGTGTGGGTACAGATCGAGCTCCACTGGTTTATTAAAATTCGCCCTTTTACCTCCCCCTCCCTCGCCCCTTTTGATGCAATTTGGAGTGGAATCCAAGAAATCGTTACTCTCTCTCCATCTCTACGTCCCTAACCTTATGCAGATCCACATGCTTCACATGGATTACCAAGAAAAAGCACCACCACATGCAAAGAGGGAGCCGTTAACACACAAAAGAGGCTATACAGAAGGACCACATTTCAGATTCACCAAATGGGCATCTCTCAGAATGGAGACGTGAAGTGATAGCCAGATCTTGGCTCACCTGGAGACCTCCTCCCACAGGGGTCCTTTGAGGGTGGCGTCGCGGAACGTGGCATCCATGTCGGACCGTATCTTGAGCAGCGCCAGCGTCTCTTGCCGTGGCCACCGGTTCCCAGAGATCCCGCGCTCAACCTCCTCGCCGACGCCAAGAGGGTCATCATCCGGATAATTCCCGGTCACTGTCGCAGCCAATTCTTCAAAATTCGACTGCCCCGAGGCTGCGGGTGGGCGAGGGGAGGTCGTGTCTGAGGGTTGCAGCTGGGTGGAGCTGAGGCTTCTGACCATCTGGGGCCGCGAAGAACCAGCGCCGAACGGAGGCATTTCAGGGGGAGGACCTCCATATTGAGACCCTCCTTTCTGCATCACTTGTTTGAAAATTCAGCAAATACTCCGTTGAACCCACTTGGGAGAGCTGAACGAGAAGTTGGGGGGTTTTAGTCGATGAAAATGGCGAGGAGCTAAAGAGCAGTAGAGCAAGTAAACAGGTAGCAGGACGATTAACAAATAGGAGAGAAAGATAGAATTGGAGGGCAAGAGGCAATTACTTGTACAGAATTAAGGAGTGGAGGGTGTCAGAGAGAGAGAGAGAGATCTGGTGACAGGAGAAAAGGAGAGGGGAGGAGGGAAGAGTACAGGAGGAGATAATGAGGATGATGATGGGGAAGAGAGGGGGGGTTGAGAATGGGGGATTAATATGGCGATAAAACAATGGAGACGTAGTGCTGTCATCTTGGGGGGGACTACTCTCCCTCATATGAAATATGCCTTCGTAATTTTCATAATAATGGTTGAGAGAGAGAGGGGGGGCAGCCGCAGGAGCCCACACCTTCAAGAGGTGAGGGTCAGGGTAACAGCTGTAAGAAGATATAAAGGACGCACGCTCTGCCCCGTTACACCCATCCCCTCCCCTTCCATCGCCTAATTTAGATATTTTTTTATCACCTGTAATTCTTCCCTGGGGTCTACTGAAAATTCGTTTACTGTTAAATAATATTTGGTGACCAATAAGTTTTCCCGTGTTCTCGTCTTTAAGAGAAGTTGCGATATTTTATGGAAAAGGCAAAATGAAAGAAATTTACGTGGCATACGATCCAGAGAGGACTTTAAGTTATGCATGATCGCGGCTTTAGAATCTAGCACAAGGATTGGCAGAGCGATTGTTTGCGAGATTAAGTGGTTGTGCCTGAACAAGATCTCAAGTCTAAAACTAAATCTCCCCGAAAGATTTTGTAATTCTGATCCCTCTTCCGTATTCTAAATGAAAGAGAAAACGCCAATAGTCCAGATAAATGTTACCCAAACATTTTGTAATTTGGATCTCCTAGGATTTACGTATAGATATTATTATGTGGAGAAGCTTTTCCAGAGAGTGAAGACGTAAATGGGAGTTAGCTTTTGAGTTAATTAATGGCCAATTTACTTCTACATTACCGGTTCATTGTGCATACTTTGCTTTCTTCCACCCATGTTCTCGTCGAGGATAAGATTTAGTTAATACACTTAAAAAATAACCCAAAAAATCATAAGATTTTTTTGTTAATTGGTTTATATGAATCCTATATGATTGAGACCAAATATAAAAATGACACTATAAAAAATGAACACGATAGCATTTCCATTTCATCATTCAACGATGATAGATTTTCCTTGATAACTAAATAATATGTGTAAGGATAATAGAACAATGGTAAACTTTTTTAAAAATCATTATGACAAACTACTACAAGATGATCTATTTTCCCTTAAAAATGTGTTACCTCAATAAAGTCTTCTGAAGGTGTTGGGAAAAAATGGCAGACGTGAAAATTAGGAGGACCACAAGCATTTCTCATACAGTTTTTTTTTTAAAATTACTAACAATCTTTTAAAAGCATATAACCAAGAGATTTCTCCAATCAATATTCCGAAAGAAACGTGACTAGTCTTCATCTGTTTCTTGATTTGTTCAAATCCTCTCGTCTCTCTTTCAAGAGAGTTCTCGGCCAAAGTTTTCTCACGAACCATTTCTGGCCTCTAATTTGAGACCATATTATGTCCCCACCCAACGTAAAGACTTCGCAAAATTTTAATAATTAATGGAAGGTAAACGTTTTATTTTCCTGAGATAGAAACGAGATACCAATACAGAAACTAATGCTCAACTGGAGATAGGGACGCTGCTCGATCATAATAAGATCAGAAACTTTTTCTATACTGAAACATCCTCTTACCCCCGGAGATTAACGTAAAAAATATATTATTCCTCATTTACTTGCAGTAATTGCAAAGATGATTACAACTGAACACTAATGGTTTTATTTTCAAAGGGATTCATGTTTTTTTGAGTCAGCAAGAGGTCTGATATCATTTGTCTTCCCTATTCGTTTGAGGGATAGGAGGTCCTATACCTCATTATCCTACAAAATTCTATTCCTATAAAAATGGCCAATATTTGGAACTTGTAGTCATCATGAGAGATATGATTTGACCTCCAATCCTAATCCCTCCATCATAAACCTCCCACATCATAAAAATAAAAAAACTAACACTTATCTAATAATTTTATCTAACATAACTATCTTCTATTATGTAATCCTTATCCAATCAAACTAAGAACGATAAATAACTACCATTTATCCCGCTTTATTCCACAAAGTCCTATCTCTTCAAACAAACATAAATGAGGAATACAACAATTTCATCCCTCCTTATCCCGTATCCCGCTATCAACCGGGCCCTAAGAATCACATATCGAGTCCATTGGAAGTTCTCCCCCAAATGACATGGGATTAACAAGAAGGCCAAGTTCAATAGTTAGAGCAAGACTCCCTAGCAAGAACTAGGCTCCAATAGATGTGGGGTACACAAAACTAAAAGGAAACAGGAGAAATGAGAGTGTGAATCCATGATTTCAGGATAAAAAGGCCAGCATCTACAACAAAAAATAGGACGTATGTTAAAAGAGCATGCACATCCCTTAATCAGTGCATGTCTCTTGACTAAAAGTTTATCTGTTGTCCCATACTTGTAATTTCTCTCTAAGACATAAATTTAATATTTACACAGTAAGTAATTCTATTCATGTCAGCAGATCATTGTTTATCAAAGTTGCAAAGAATCTTGTACATCTATTCTTTAGTACATCATAACATCGAAATAGGAGACAATTGTCCAACAACCTGCGCAACTAGTCCTTTTTGAATTGCAAAACCAAACACGCTTATGTAGATTTGAGTGGAGTTTCTCCGCTGGTAGGGTTGAAGAGTGGGATCTTCACAGCGGGGCATGTTGCCCTTAAAGCTGCCTCAGCAAAAGTGGTGAAGCATGAGAAAGTGTGTATTCAGAAACAACATGCCTTCATCCCTTTTGGTTTTGATACTTTTGGTTTCTTAGTACTAAAAGCTGTTGTGCTTTTGAAGAGGGTCCGAAAAATCTTGCATAGTAATGTTACGGTTCCCAGGTCTATGGATATAGTGTTTAGAAGAATGGATTTTGCAATAAAAAAAGGACTAGCAGCGCAGCTTGTTGCCCGCTTGTCTCATATTTCGAAGTAGTTTATTGAAACTTGAAAGTAAAAACCGATCATTCTAAACACTACATCGATAAACCTAGGAACTTAGAGCAGAAGAAATTTGTGTCACTTTGTTTGCAAAAGAGTGTTAACATTGGTAGAAGGCAAATTGTTTTTCTAAGATAAAGATGGAGAATTCACATCAATCTATTCCCAATGAGCAACCTTTACATCTATATGATAGCTAATGCTGGTATCTTGTTTTTTTACATATCAATTATGCAAAGAAGGAGACTATGACATATTTCTTTCTTTGAAAGGTTTGATTTATCCAAGATGAACATCACCAAGGTGTTCTTCTTTTCCTCAATCTTATAAAAGTCAGTCTAAAATGTTTGAGTCTTGTTGGGATCCACGCTTGCCATCTTTTCTCTTTGAGCCTTAAACCAATTCTATGGCTTCTATCCAATTGAATGGAGATGTCTTTGTGCTTCGATAACTGAAAGTCTATGGGATGGGGATTCATTTTGACCTACATTGGTTGTGTAAATCACATTAAAGACCTCAAGGGCTTTCGCATGTGCTTTCATATAAGATGATTCATGTCTATTTGGGAAGTGAGGATGCCCACTTCTATAATGATTCACTACTAGGTCCACTGATAATAACCCCTTGTTAGGTCTTGCAGTTTATGAAGGTTTTAGTCACTGTGATAAGATTAAGATTCTTATTTATTGTTCCCCAGATGCTCATTTATGCAGGCCTTAGGAATTCCCAGTTCGCTACATGAGTTTCTTTACGCCAATGGGGACTTCCTAGGACAATCACTTTGATCGAGTCAATCATTTTAATGAACGATTCGTTTTTTTTAAATATAGTTGATTTCATTAAGAACTAAAGTCTTAGTACAATACGTAGGGCATGCTATTATAATCCCAATACCCCTAAAGGCCATGCATTTTTTTATAGAATGTGGCAATACTATGCGTGATTAGTCGGAGGTATGAGTGACGAACGAGATCTTGTGAGGGCCTAGAGTATGTCTCACATAGGGAGGAGACACAATCGTTATGGCGACCCGCAAGAAACCTCGTTTGATCAACAATCAACCCACAAATAAAAATCAAGCAGTAAAGATAAAGTGTGGGCCAAAATTTATAATAAACCCTACAATAAAATGTGTATAACGACAAGCAGAGTAGGGTGTCGAACACAGGTAACACATGATGTATCACAGGGAACACAGGGAACCCTACAATAATATAGGTTTGTGTATATACAAAACTGTACAAAATATTAGTAAAATAATGTGGGTTATTTTTAGATAATATTTTTTATTTTCTTTTTAATTTTATATTTTTGTATTTTGTTTTTAGATTTAATTTTATGTACTATATAGAGTAGGATAATTATAAATACCATTAAAAATAGTCAGAATTCAGAAAATAAAATGTTTTTGGGGTTTCAAATATTTTTTACTATTTTTGTGATTTTGTAAGGATTTCTGCTAATATTTATGTATTTTTAAAGTTGAAAATACCCTGAATCAGAGTTTAATTAAATAGCCAAAATTGAAATGGAAATTAAAAATAACAAATTAAGTCCAAAATTTTCTAAATCAAATTTAATATATAGATAGTAATATAGAGAAAATTACAAAATAGAAAGTAATATTTTTGAATTTGAGAATTTTATGGATTTTTATGAACGTTTTGGGGGTTTTCAATTTTTAGGCATTTTCTTATTCTATTTTTAGTGATTTTTGGTCTGAAGGTTAAAAACATTTAGATAAGCGTAATATATTTTTTAGGAACTTTTCAAAATGATTTTATAATTTTTTGGTTTTTTAAGACAAACAAAGACTGGCCGTGCACTAATTGATTTTTAGAAAATAGGAGAAGGGCATAAAATGTAAATTAAATTTATAATGTGATCAAGCATGCATCCTTGTACTTACTCCTATTTTTTGGTAATTTTTGAAGCATGACAACTATTTTTAAAAAATAGAAATGACTCATAAAAAAATGTAGTCTAGTAAGGGTATAACTGCAAATAAAAATAAAGGAAAGGGTCCCAATGCAATTTTACCTAGAGTTTAACACTGATATTTAATTTATATATATTAAAAGATAATTACAATAACCCACGAGGGCTTCCATGTAATTTTCACAGGATAAACCTGCGTCTGCATGTAACTCTGACATGGACTAAATTGCAATATACAAAAGTTCCGTGGGCTACATATAATTTGTCCACAAGTTTTTAAACTATATAAAATATTTACAGGATCATTTACTAATTACAAAAAGGTGGTGGAAAGCTATGCAATTTACCTACCTATGCGCTTGAGATCTAGCCGTCCTGGAGTCACCGTGTGTCTGATCGTGTGACCTTCTTCTTGTACGCCTTCACGGATAATCAACGATTCATATTAGATCTGGATAGTTGTTCTTGATTGAACGACGAGGAAGGGCACTTCAAGAACTGCCAAGAACAATTCTCTCGTGTACTTCGATCTCTCGTTTCTCTGGCCTCTGACGCTCGATTACTCCTCCAACAAGTCCAACAGGCAGTTGGGATTCTTCTGCATGCAATTGCAGGCTCCGGGTGGAGGAGAGGGCACGAGATGCTCCGGTCCCAGAAGCATCATAAGTCCTGCAAGTTAGCACCAAAAGACTCCCGAGTGCAAGGGCTATCTCCTCGATCTAGGATTTTCTCGAAATGACCGGGGATATGGACTTGGGGGGGGGGGGGGAGGGTGCTCCGGCAATGGGTAGTGAAGGGAGCTCCGAGTCCCAGATCCATGATGGATCTGGGTTGGATGAAGTGGGAATCCGATGGAGAAGGTGAGTAGGAGTGAGATAATGTGAAAAGCGGGGCGAGTCGATGGTCGGATTACTGTGATTTTGACCTAGAGGCTGAGCTCCACGAATTGGGGGTTTTTGATTTGAGCGCTACCTGCTCAATTAAACTACACATTAGTGATGAAAAATGAATTCTACACTACAAGATTACCTAGGAATGACGGAAAAGGGGCTCGACAGAGCCTGGGGGCTCTAGAGCAGAACCAGTCGGAGGAGCTCCGACGATGGGGTGGATACGCCTCCTCCGCTTGCTCTCCTCGCTGCAGATGGTGGAGACCGCTTGCTATCACCAAGGTAGTGCCTTCAGGCACGGTCCGAGGGGTTAAAGCTCAAAGAAGAGGGATTAAAAATAAAAAAGGGGCATTGGGGCTATATTTATAGGTGAGGTTTCGATGATTTTAGAGGGAAGATGGCGTGTGAAGGATCGATGGTTGGTGAGGATTCGATGGTAGGTGAAGATGAGGGATGAAGGGGATGCAGGAAGGTGACGGTCTCGATGGCAATGAGTGAAGATGGGGGCATGGAGAGAATGGCAAAGTGGTGGCCTCGTGAAGCTCTGACAGTAGCCAGAGGGTAGGCCGGGAAGTTGACCGAGGTCAACAAAAGGACGCGTCTGGTTGCTCCACGTGGACCAGCTAGGAAATTCCAAGGCAAAAATGCCTTGGAAAATAGATAATAAATAGTAATTGATTTTATTATTTTTTAAGTTATAAAGTAAAAAATATTTTTAATTTTCTATAGTATTTTATGCATATTTTTATTTATTTTTAGAGGTGTTTATTTACAAGTTAATTTTTAGGGTATCCTTTATAGGTACATTTACCTATGTTTTATATATTTTATTTTTATTTTGTATTTTTAAATTTATTATTTTCTTTTGTTATTTCGAATAATTTAGAACTTATTTTTATATACTTAAATATATTTTTATTAAATTTTTATGATATAAGATGTACACTTAAATAAATATATGTGCATTTTATATAGGTATACGTATATGCATTTTATCTATTTATTGTGTATAAGTATTTTATTTTAATGTCTTATTTATGGTTTTATTTTAGTTTTAATATGTACATATACTATAAATAATATTTACAATATTATAAAAATATAAAAATATAAAAATAACAAACAATAAATAAAAATGGATATTTTATTCGTTTATATTGTACTATAGGGGTCCAAAACCTAACTTTCACACCTTGCATCCAAATAATATGAAGGACATTCATTAAATAGCTTATTAAAAGTTATATACAATTAAAGATGATTTTGATATATTTTTTTATTCGGGAGATATGGATTTGTGAAGTTTGGGGTTTTGAATCTTATTCAGAGTATATTTTGTACACTATGTAATATTTTTTATATAAACTCAATTTTGTATTTTTCTTTATATTATTATCTATAACTTCCATGTACAAAGTTTCTTTATTTAAGGTGTAAATAGTAAAGAATGAAATAGATCCCAAAAAGTAATTATTGGCCTATTTTGTAGAGATTTGTTTGTGTTTTCTGTATACTTAGTCGCCTTATCTCTCCCTACTTTATTCCTTATCGACTAAGTCATCATGATGACTGAATCTCGGGGGCTAGGGTCACTTCAGTGTCCTTGACACTTTGCTTTTTTTTCTTTTCTTTTATTCTTTTATTTTGGCAATAAATACTATACATACAGTATTTTTATACAGTATTTGGATCAAATTAATGAATATTTATTTTGACAAATTAATGATATATGCATGCATACATCTAGGGTTTAAAGGCCAAAATGAAAGAATAAAGGTGATGAAATGGAGATTCGTCAAGCCACTATACTTGCCTTTGCTAGTCCCTAGCAAACACTTATGCCTATAAGTGCAAAAAATAAAATAAAGAAAAGAAAAAGAAATAACTTGTAGTAATTTTTGTCTCTTAAACTTGTATTAATAATGTCAACGTTTGGCGCTCAAAGAAGACCTTTGGATTAATGGTGTGTTCGGAACCACTTAGAGGTTAAGATTTGTCACACAACAACCTTTAGGTTCCATACTCCTATTATTCAGTCCAATTCACAGCCATGTAAAAACCATCCTCTTAGTCGCATACTCTTGCTACCTTGAAATGATAGAACCGTGCGTATAAAATTGCTTAGCTCTCCCCAGACAAAACCATTGAACTACCAAGGTGTCTGCTCTTTTGATATCTCGTCCTCGTGGAGTTAGATATTTCCTTCTAAGGTCAGGTGCTTCCGGTCTTTACAACCGAATGTCATAAAAGTTAGAAGAATGAGAGAAGTGGGAATGGACCAGTGTAGTCTTCATTCCTGCCTGAAGTTGGTCAGTATAACCGGATCTTCACCAAGAAGTAGGCCTTTTCTGAAGCTCATAATTGTGGATTTTTTTGTTAAAGGTTTCTTTGGATATTTCCTTTTACTTTGCATAGCATCTTCATTCTTGTTGACGCCCCAGTGGATATAGCATCTTTTGTTCCACCTACTTTTTTGGGGTCTTAGAAAAAGTTGCACTAGTAGACCATCCCTCATCCGAAGCATTGTTTAAATCCATCTCCAGTCTTATATCATTGTTATCAGAAGAAGTGGGTTAGAGTATCAGTGTCAGCAATCCTCAAGAATAGTTCATGAGCCGAAGCGGCCTTGCATCATCCCGACTTAGACCCCAAGATTTTTCAGTAGTCCATCTAGGTTGAGCTAAGTGCTAGGTGCGAGGTTTCTAGTCAAGTCAGTGTTTCAAGAGTCGTACACATGATATGAAGGGTTCTATTTAGGCACATTGAATTGACTTATGAACATAGTCTTATGGAAACTAAAGAATTAAGTCAAAGAGATCTGAAGTATCTCCAATTCCAGTCCTGAATGGGTTCCTCTGAAATTAACTGTATTAAGGTCTATAATAAGCTCCAATCTCCATACTTTATTTGGACTTGTTCAATCACCTAGATTACTTCGAAAAATGCTCATGCTATGTACAATGCAGAAAAATATTTTTTTGTGATGCATTTTTTAGACTTTTGATCTTTTATGGATTTTTGAAAAAGATGATGCCAATGCATATTTTTTTAAACAAAAGATATTGCAAATGTTATCGTGGTTCTTAAAAACAAAAGACTTTGGCTAAGAAAATAGTTACAAATATTTGCATGGGGATGCATCTTGTATTTACAAGAGTTGGATTTTTTATTTACAAGGGATGGACGATCATTTTTATATGTATATTAATAAAAAACTTCGAGTGTGATGTACATATTTCTCAAACTTATTTGAAAGATGATTTTACAAATGATTTTGTAAACTATAGTCCAAAATAATTTTCACAAATGATTTTTACAAATATTTACAAGCATTTGAAAACTATTTTACAAGGGTTCTTCAAAAATATATGTAGATTTTCAAAATTTTTGCAACTATTCTCAAAACCATTTGCAAATAGGTTTTTAAAATATTTTATTTGACACAAAGAAAAGCAATTTTTACAAACGAAATACTTTACAAAGGTTGAAAATATTTTACAAAATATTTTTCAAATAGTTTTCAAAATATTTTTCAACTAGCTTTTCAAACTGTTTTCCAAACATTTTGCAAAGCTTTTTTATTTGATTTAATACTCAGTATATATAAAAAGAATTTGATGAATAATAAACATCATTTGTTATTAAAGAGGTTAATGAATTTGTATATATGTTTACTTCATTTTCGCCATATTTACTGAAAATACGAAAGTACGAGTTATGGCTAAACTATATACACAGTATATATTGACCCCCTATACTTAGCTTGTGCTATGTCCTCATAGATCGAAGAGAAAGAAAGACATAACTCATACTAAGTATAGAAAAATGTATGCTACAAAGACTAAAGAATAGGAAGTCGGCCATCCCCCCTATACTTATGATTAATAAATACAAAGTATAGTAGTCTGTATACAAATGAAGGGAGGGTCGAGGGTTTGAAATGAATAAATGAATAACCTGAAGGATATGGGATAATCCTCAAGCGCATCACGGAAGCGTGAGCGTCGTATTGAATACGACGACGAATGACTAGTCGGACTAGTTGTTCGATGCAGCGGGAAATAAAATTTTTCATGTGACGAAACCACATGATCCAAGAACACTTCTCGGATCATTTCGTCTAAACCACAAACAAGTAATAGGATTACCTCTTGAAGCATGGTTGTGATCGAGTCTCTAAACGAAGAGACCTCCTGTCTCAAGTCTGATCCGACGGAGGAGATGCTTGTGAGCGTGTTGATGAAACACGTGCTTCTCACAATCCATGTTGATGATCCAAGTGGCGGATCTCCTGATCTCGATATATGAGATCCGACGTCTTCTTCACGAGAGAGGCACACCGAAGCAGACAGAGATCCACGAGCAAATGATTGGGCAGCATAACGACGACGCTGCAGCGATGGAGAACCTCTCTAGGGCATCCATGGTGGGCAGCCACATGAGAGATAAAGAGAGGGCATGTAGAGAGAGAAAGAGAGAGAGAGAGACTTATGTTCTCTTGTGTGTAGAGAAGAGAAAAGGGGTGCCCTTCTATTTATAATATTTTGGGATCCATGGATCTCAATCCATGGGCAACACAAATCCAATGACTCTCATTGATTTGTGTTTCTTTAATGGCTAAGATTTGTGTTGGTAAAAACCAACAACAATTAATTTAATTTAGATTAAATCTATATTGATAAATCAATATAAATCAATCTCAAATTAAATCAAACAACTATGGAGATAATGGGAAAGAGAGAGTGATTCCTTCCATATACATGGACTGGACGACCACCCTTTCCTAATAGGAAGAGGTGGCCGTCCCTCCTATTAATATGGAAGGAGCATCTCCAATGTAATCTCCTTTGATTACATTATTCCATGTTTCTCCAATTTATTACAACAACAATTGTTTTAAATTATTCTACAAAAATAATTCATAATTATTTTGTGAATATTGCAATCTTGCCATTAGAAATTTGTGAATCATATTCACAACCCAAAATAAAATGTAAATTACATTTTCAAATTAATGTCCAATGTGAATCCAATTCACATCAACATTTAATTAACAAATGTAAATTACAAATAGCTCTCTCTTATATATTATAATTCACATTTATAATATATATCATTAATATGGATAGTACTATCCACATTATTCATATCCATGATAAATAAATCACATTTAATCATCTTGAATCTCTATTCTCATGTTCCCAAATAATATGAATCACATTCACATTACTCACATCTTTGATAATCAAATCACATTTAATTACTTTAGATAACTTTCCTTATAATATGAATCAAATTCATATTATCATGATAATTAAATCACATTTAGTTATCCATTTTCTCAATGCTCGGATACATATATCAATGATAGAATTATCCATGAACTCTTTCAAAGATAATGCGCTTTCTCCGCAAATACTTGGAGATAAGGACATGGCGATTGTATTGTTCCACGTATAGTGAGTTGGATATTGAGATCACATCTCAAATCCAGATCTCGGGCTTCCTATAGATGCTTGATTAAATCAAGACTGCAAATCTAATCTTCTCATTGAATCTGAATCACATTCAGATCAATGTCCAATATTTGGACCAAGATCATACTTCTCTACTGAGAGGAGTCACTAAAATCCGGACACGTTTCATCACTCCCTAGGAATGGAAGCGTCATGGTTATACAATCGTTTATGATTACATCACCCTCAAGTATTCCCAATACCTGTACATCCTGCATACTGGAAGACCTAGAATAATCCCGAAGTATAAGATCAATTTTACACTGTCTACTTCAGGGATTTATCATTAAGTTTCTCATTTGACTATTGAGAGTTGGTATTGATCATATCCTTTCCAAAAGCATATATCATACCCAGGTGTTGATCATATACTTTCCAAAAGTATATATCAAACCTACAAATTCAGTCAAGCTTCCAAAGCGAGACGACCGTACACAGAATTTGATTCTTCCCAATATCTCATGAGTGAGCTCATGTCTTCTGGTTCAGTAATGAACCTGTATGATCCCTTTGAGAGATCGTATTACTCATATGCCCTTATATGCACACCAACGCGCCAGTGTATAGACCTTGATTAGGTCATCAACCTATTGGTCTGCCAAATATACATACTCAGACATATAGCAACACATTTGTCTCCGGTCAGAGGATGCGTGCCTATATCATGACAACATACGACATAGGACTTTGGTTATCTCGATCTCATTAAGTCAACTCTTTGACCCAACTAATCTGACACCTCCAAACCTCTATTCCCATGTAGAGGACCTGCATCAAGAGGTCGGTCAGATATCAACCTTAAATGAGAAAGGATTGCCATCTCCTACTCAGGCTGGAGATTATCTCTTAACAATCATTTGATGGTGCTTGATGAGTCCTCAATCTAACTCTTTAGATGTTCATCCAAGCACCAGCCTCTATGATTCAATATTTGAATCAACAGCTGTATGATCATCAAGATGGCCATGGTACACAACCCTAATTGTAATAAGGGACCTATTAAGCAAATTATGTATTCTTCATTTCAGATCAGGGAATGATATTCACAATAACATTTATTGCATAATGGCTCGCCGCGGGCTCGCATGTCCAACAATCTCCCACTGGCCCAAAGAGCCATTAATGGGCTAATCATTTAAACCCACACTCATGTGATAATCATAGGCTATTTAGAAAAATAGCTAGGTAAGCTGATCGGTCATTCTGTTCCCGAGAGACTATGCCAAGTCCTTTTACGACACTTGCATATCTCCTAGTAACAGTGTTCGCATTCAATGTGAATCTTGCTTCTTATGCAACCAATACTCAATCATATCAGTCATAGTGTCCTTGACACTATAGTTCAATAATTATTTAACCAGTATGTAAGTTCTATTATCCTTATTAGAATACCCTTATTCCTGGAGATCTATATCTCTTAAGGTATTCATAGTTAAGACCTTTTAGATCACCATCTATAAAGTCTTAAGATCTTGAAGATAAGACTTAGAGATTACTATCTCTAAAGTCTTGTCATCTTTGAAGATATTGATATTACTGCAATCAAGTGTTTTATTTCCATAGCAGGATTAGTAACAGTTTACTACTCCCACTGCATGGCAGACATATGGCTTTTGTACACATGTAATGTACACTCGACTTCTCGGAACTGATGCACAAAGGGCAAGCAGTTCTAGCATTCACTTCCTCAACTCCTTGAGGTGCTATCCCTTTAGATAGGTCAGTACCATATCTTAAGGGAAAGAAGCCTTTCTTGAAATTTTCCAGAAAATAGAAATGTCCAAGGTGCTGTACCATTAATGTGACGGTCCCAATACCCTCTTCTCTTTGCTTCTGAACAACCTTAGAACTAAGATCTAAGAGGTATCCTTGAGATCATATCTCGAGGTGTGGGACAACCATATTATAAATATTATTATCATCCTTAGATCATTCCAAATGATTAGGATATTTACATTTAGCATGATGAACACAATGGCACTCCCACTAAGCTTCACATGGTTCATCAAGATTTTATCTGAAATCATAACATTTATAATTTCATCAAATCTTATGTTCCAACTACAAGAAGCTCATTTGAGTCCAAAGATGGAGTTTCTTTAGCTTGCACATTTTGCTTTCCTCAACTATAAAGCACTGGGTCTGCTTCATGTGAATGTCCTCGGGGAGGTATTCATAAAAGATTGCAATCTTGACTTACATCATGAAGATGTCATAGTCAAGTTGTGTAGCTATGGTTAGCAATATTCTGATGGATTAAAGAAAGGTCATTGGAGAGTAAGTCTCATCGCAAGCGATGTCTTCTCTTCGGTGTGTAGCTCATGGCTACGAACCATGCTTTGAAGGTCTCTACCTTCTCATCAGGTTCCCTCATTCTCTTGAAGATCCATTTACAGCTTAATGGGTCTTACCCATATAGGTGGATACTCGAGGGTCCATATACAACACTTGTATATGATGTTTACCTTAGACTTTATTGTTAACATCCATCTTTCCATGATATGATCTTCAGAAGCATCATCACATGAAGTCAGATCATTGTCAGATTCAACTGACACATGGAATCCATCCTCAAACTTATTTGAAGAGGTATTAATGTTTCATCTTTAATTGTCTATTTAGTTTCCGATTTCAGGAGCCTCATTATCTTTTCAAGATTAAATGAGTTCCTTTACTTCATTTTCATCTTTATTCTCAAGAGAGTCATCCTCTAAGAATCACATTCTCAGAGATGAGATCCTTTAAGAATCTCAAGGTCATAAAGTAGGTATCCAATACCATCCTTTATTTTCCTAAAGAAGTAGCACTCTCCAGTGCCAGATTCCAGCTTAATCACATGGAACCTTATTAAGGATATATATAATGTAGTCTCTACCACATATATATACCTGGAAACTAAGAGGTAGTTATGCTAATATTAATCATTGATCAAATCATGTCACACATGATCAATTGTATCTCCCTAGAACTCTATTGAGTTAAGGTCCATTAGGAGGTTTGAGATAGGAATGATATTCACATCTCCATAAGGTATTCCTTGAATTCATTTAATAGGCACAAGCTACCTTGGTTAGATCAAAGTCATTTCATCTTCCTTCAAACTTTGGTTCTAAACCAAAATTGTGAAATCTTTGA
This sequence comes from Ottelia alismoides, assembly GCA_037367405.1. Lineage (NCBI taxonomy): Eukaryota > Viridiplantae > Streptophyta > Magnoliopsida > Alismatales > Hydrocharitaceae > Ottelia > Ottelia alismoides. The sequence goes on along the minus strand of JAZKJV010009491.1, from coordinate 580,097 downwards.
ACATTTCAAAGTTTTCTAAGTGAAGAGAAGAAATCTCATATCACAAATAATCATCAATAGATATCACATTGACGAGTCCGTAAACGCCGGATTAAGAAGTTATTTTATCTTCGTTTGTGAAAATAATGAAAGTCGTTCGTTGTAGGCGGCGATCGGAAACAATCAAGAAATAACCACGAATTTTATTCAATTTCAATCAAGTGGTTTTTATGTTTATTTTACTTGGGCAAGTCCCAAGGTCGATCACAAGGAGGCAAAGGAACAACCTAGAGATATGTCTATCCAATTTCGTGTTCGGTTTTCAAGGCGGTCTTTTTTTTAGAATTTTCAATGCAATAAAGGGATGCACGATGCAAATTCGGCCTATTTTAGGGACTAAAATGTAAAATTCGATCAAATAGTGTCCGAAAAACGAAACATGGCCACTATGTACATGATGACGAAATGAATGCACTGAAATTTTTTGGAATTTTTGATGCAATATGAATTTTTTATGAATTTTTAAATGCAAACACAATGATTTTCAATATTTAATTATAATAAATATTAAACCTACTTATTTTTAAGATATAAAATTATCTGAGATCTATCACTAGGTGATAGACCTCAGAAAAATCCTAGACCTTGAAAATGTGGGGTTGAATACCTATTAAAAATTAAATACTGAAATGTGCTAAATGATTTTACAGAGCAATTTATGCATGCAAATGCAACGATTTTTGGGCACAATGTCAAGCAAAATAATCTCTACAAAATGTGATTTTTGGAGAATTTTGAGCAATGACTAATCAATTATGAATTTTAGAGCAAGAAATGGGTAAAATTCACAATTTTCCATAAAAGAATTGATTATTAATTAACCATGAATCAGAAAAATAACCACAATATGTCAAAGTGTAAAGAATGAAGAACTGAACATCATGCTCTTTTTGAATAATTAAAATGATGTCTAGAAGAGGTTCAAAAACTAAGTGGAAGACAGGGGTACGAATGCAAATATAGTAAATAAAATAAATCTAGAAAAAATGCAAAAGGATGAAAATGTAAATACCACTAGTATGTGGGGCGTCACTGAAATTTCACCAAAGGTCACGTGCGCAGCACGTGACCCCTGATTGGCGGGGACTTCTGCGTGATAAGGTGAAGGGGCGAGGGGTCTTCTGCAATTTACCCAAGGGGCACGTGCGCAGCACGTGACCCCCTGGGATGATGTCTGCTGACGTGGGTGTTCCCTCCACACGTGCGCCTCACGTGGGAGGGCCTCGGGCTCGGAGCCCGGCGGCGAGGAGGCGATGGCGAGGCGGTGGCCGGCTGAGGCGAGGCAGATGGCGGAGCAGGTGGGCGGTGCACTCTGGCTGTGCTTCTGCGGCTGAGACGAGAGCACGGTGGAGCTCCGAGCTCCTGTGACCGGCCAATGGTTGTGAGAGGCGGAGAAGACCCGGCATAGGCGGAGCTGGAGAAGTGGTTGCCGGCGATGACGCGATGGAGGTTGAAGTCAGCAGAGCGTCGTGGACGGTGGAGTCGATGGAGCTCGAAGGTCCGTTGAACGCCGGCGATGCGTTGATGACGTGGGGGCGCCGGGGCTTGGGCGGAGATGAAGTTGTTGGCGGAGAGCGTGGCTCGGAGGCGGAGGGGCGAAGTTGGCGGTTGAGCTGGAGTCGTAGACGATGAAGCTACTGGAGATGGAGGTGTCGATGAAGCGGTCGTAGGCTCGACGACACGGAGGTGGTCGGAGCGGAGGTAGCACAGGCGAGGTAATCGCCGCCGCTACAAGGACCAGGGGTCCTCGGATCTCACCGTAGCGGTGGCTCGTCAGCGCTGTCACCGCCGCGAGGTAGACCTAGGGACAGTCGGCAGATACTCTGCAAAGGGGGCGGCGGTGGAGATTAAATAGGGCTGAGGGAGGCGGCCGGTGAGGAGATAAGGGTCGGCGAGGCCGTTGCGGGAGGAGGTTGCGAGGATTGGGGAGCGGCGGCACGCGAGATATGCGGAGGAGCGACAGAGGTTTCAGAGGCAGGTGTGGGAGGTTGACGAAGGTCCTCGGCCGTTCGATCGGCCGAGATCGAAAGGCCGAGGTCTCGACACGTGGCGACAGTAGAGAGAGGGCCCGGGAGCGCACGTGCAGTGCACGTGCGGGGGTGGCACGTGCGTGGTTTTAATTTTTTTTTTATAAAAACGTAAATATAAAAGGGCCAAACACGACTGACACGTGGCGGCCTCTGGGGCTGCCACGTGTCAGCACCAGAAAAATCCAGAATAAAAGATTTGTAAAATCAAAAAGAAATAGTAAACGACCTTAGATCAAAAAAGTTCCTTCACGAAAAATGCTCATCTTGAAGATATATACAACTTTCATGAAGACATCAAAGCCAAATTCGGTCAAATGTAAAAAGTGAATTTTTGGGGTATCCCATGTACATAGAATACCTTGATTTTTGGGTTTTCTATTTTTTTGTCATTTTTAAACAAGATAAAAATCCGGAAAAAATATGAAAAAATCAAAGATAAATAAAAGACACATAATTCTAATTTTTTTGGATTTTTATTGATAAAGAAAATATATACATAAAAAACAAGGTCAAAAGCCGCGAAAATATACAATGTACACAAGAGGCCCAAAACCCAACTTTCGCATACGAGCTCCGATTCACTTGAACTTGGTCTTGTTTTGAAGGTAATCGAATGTACATTAGTTCAAAAGTGAGTAGGATCAAATCGGACACTGGATGGAGAAGATATGGGGTTTTTAGTCCCGAAAATCCTGAAACTAGGGTTTGGGTTTTTGGTCCACTTAACTGGGTTAATTATTTTTTTGTATTTTTATTTATTCTTGTCAGTGATGTGTACACAGTGGAGGTGGATTTGTGTCATTCGGAGTTAGCATGAAGGAGTTAAAAATAGGGGAAGTTAGGCTATTTACATGTCATTTTTGTCTTGGATTTTTGGTTTCTTATTTTATGCAGAAATTAATGCTAAAATGCAATTCTTATGAAATCATGCATAAATGCTAATTATGCGAATAAATATAGAAATGCAGTTGATTTTGAGGGACATGAGCTTAATTAATGAGACTTAGAGTGGTGAATCCGAGATTCATCATCCCCCTATACTTCAACCTTGCTCGTCCCTGAGCATAAAAAAGAAATGCCATGAGGTGAAATGAGATTGGGTTCCATACCAAGACCATGAACTGAAGGTGAAAGTGAAACTAAACTTGACCTTTGGATTAATAATGTGTCGGAACTTCTGTGAGACTTAGAATTTTAAAATCAACAGCCCTCGAGTTCTTCACATCATTGACACGGTTTCGGCTCAGAAGTCATCTTAGATCAATCCTCTTCCCAAAGTATACCCTATGAACATTGAATAACCGACTCTTGTGTGTGAAGGGTTTTAGCTCTTCCCATTCAGAATGCCAGACTACCGTGCTCCTCTCCTTTCCAGTAACTCGTCCTCGGGGAGTCAGGTATTTCCTTCTAAGGTCCATCGTGCTGTGTTCACAATCGAATGAGGGAGAAGATAGAAGAAAGAGAAAAGAACTGGAGGGTGGCCAGTGTAGTCACCTCTCCTTGTGAAGATGGCCAGTGTAGCCGAGTCTCCACCAAGATCTGCAGGTTCTTGAAGCTTGGACCTTTTTGGTCGGATTTTTATTTGGTAGAATGCTTCTATGTATTTGGAATTTTTGGTGGTTCTGCTTGGATCTTGTTGTGCCCCTACGGATATAGAATCTTTTTATTCCGTACATTTTTTGGGGTCTTAGAAAAAATTGTGCCTAGCCGTCCATCCCTTTTCCGAAGCTTTATTTCAACCCGTACTCCGGTCTTTAGATTTCCACGCCACCAGAAAAGAGACTCACACAGTCTTCCAACATCCCGTCTGGGTTGAGCTAAGTGCATAGTGCGAAAGTACGAATTAATTCCCTATTCCAGAGTTGTACCCAGAATGAAGAGACCAGGTTAGACACTAAGAGTCAAATGCTACACATTGTCATGTGGAACTTAAGGAATTAAGTCAAAGACCTGAAGCTTCTAAAATCCTATTTCTCGGTGAAGTTCCTTTGAAAATTAGGTGGATTAAGGTCAAGTCCAGACCACTCTCGGTTTCGGCTCATAACTCGGTTCAGAACCCAATGACTTTTCACGGATGCAAATGCATGTGATGTTGGATGAAGTGTAGGTGTGTGAAATGCTGACACATTTTTTTTTATTTTTCTTTTTCTTCTCTTTTTTTTGTCATTTTATGCAAGGGAATTTTTTATGCAGAAAATGGAATAAGAAGCCTTCTCTCTCTCTCTCTCTCTTTTTTTTTTCAAAAATTTGGGCAAAGTTAGTGTTAGTAGCAAAACCTTTTTTTTCAAGTTAGTACCCACCCCGTAAATACATATAGACTTACGTGAAAGTACGAGATATGGGTAAAATATATACAAAGTATATATACAGACCCCCTATACTTAGCGAGTGCTGTGTCCTCAGAGCACAAGAAGCGTAAAGAAGACATAGCTCGGGCTAAGCGTAAGGGAGTGGAAAAAAATGAAAAGAAAAATGAAGCGGTCGCGATATGTGAATGACGAGAGCATATGCAGTTGGATGTTGGTTCCCCCTATACTTAGGCTCTGGACAACCTAAGTATGGAAGAAGGGTGGAAATGGAGCGATTAGGAGTCAGGAGAAGAATGATATATACAGATGGCATCGGTCCCCCCCCTATACTTAGGCCTTGGCCTAAGTAAAGGAAGAAGCTATACAAGGAGATCGATGTGGTCGGGAGGGAGGGTGGGTAGCCGATGATTAAGGTGGTTTTCGGCTGATCTTCTTATGAGCCTGCGGTGGGAGATCATAATGCTGAGATGGAGATGAGGCATATGATTCCCAACTATTGTCAGTGTCATCCTCAGAAAAATTATGATGGATAGTGGATGAATTGTTTGAGTCATATGAAAGATATCCATCATCGGAATTATCCTCAGAGGAGTAGTAATTAAAAGTGGACATACTCCAAGTATTCTGGTCTTTTTGTTTCTTCAGTTGTTTCCTCAGACTTCGTTCCTTCTTGGGGTCAATCAGTTTGTCCTCGGATGAATACTCAGAAGCACCAGTTTCAGTCAGCTCATACGAAATAATTCCAGTGTACTTGAAGAGTGCAGGAGCATCAGCTTTGGATGAGTAGTAGTTAGGAACGGGAGTTGTCCAACGAGGATTGAATTTTGGATCCTTGCGAAGATATGGCTTTAGGGCTGCCGAACAGACTTCACTCATGTAAACCATCTTTTCCGGACCTGATGAGGGATCATCAACTGATTCCTCTTCCGAAAGGTCAAAGGTGACTCTCTTTTTATTTCGTCGTGAAGGTGTCAGTTCACTTGAGTATCCAGATGAATAGCCATTGAAATTCTCCTTGGTTGGTGCTTAGTCTGCGTGCTTGTTCTTAGTGTCTCGAATGTTTGAGCACTCTCGATTTGGGATTATTTGGTCAAGATATTCAGAGAATGTTGCTCCAGTGTGTGACCATGCATATGTCTCAAGATCATAGTAGAAAGATTTGTCTATTTTGAGATCCACATGAATTGAAATACTGGGGAGAGTCTCTGCATGTTCTTTCTCAATTGATTCGATGTTGGCGTATTCCTATGTCGAGTTGATGTAATCCATGTAGTCAGAGTAGGTTGACCCAGGGTGTGCCCATGCATAAGTCTCCGGATCGTATGATTCATATACATGATTCTCCATTGTGAGAGCGACTGGGAATGGAGCAGGGGGGATATTTTATAAACCAATAGTCTCATCAACAACCGCTAATCTCAGGTGTGGATGCGAGGTAGGTCTCTTCTACCGTTTCATGGTTACGGTTGTCGGGGACTTCGTGGGTTATCTCAAAAGATCGTGGTTCCTCAAAGATATGGTTAGATCTTCGTGCTTCCAATGCTATAAAATTGATTTCCTGAGTTTCACAATCAATACTCGCCTTGGCCAATGCCAAGAATGGCTTTCCGAGAATGATTGGAGATTGGGTGAATTCTCCTTGATTTTCAATATCAATGATCGTGAATTCTACTTTGAGCGGAGCACCTTGGAATTTCATGATGACAGAAATGATTCCTCTCGGCCGCTTTATAGATCGGTCCGCCAATTGAATAATCTCTCGTTTCTTCCTGATCGGTCCGAGTTGGAGTTCATGAAAGACAGAGGTCGGGAGGATATTGATCGGTGAATCGTCATCAATCCGAGCATGGGTGAAAATTGTATCTTTGATTTCACAATCAAATCTGAGCAACCGCTTCACTATGTGGCTCTTGGTTTTTCTCCTCAACACCAAGGAGGAGGCCATTGACAAGATATGTCTTTCAGTCTTTGTTCGTATCCTACCCGACTTTTTGTTCATTAATTTCTCTGTTATAAATCTTTTAAGGTCGGGGAAGTGTTCAATGGCCTGTATAAAGGGAAGTTCAAACATCAAGCGTTTTTCCAGTGCTTCCCGTACAGTTGGATCCAAATTCCTCAGATCATCTTCAGTCTCAATTTTTATGAAATTTTCTGAATTTTCAATTTTTTTGTGATTTTCAAATATTTCCATTTTTTGGTATTTTCTGGGTGGTGTGGGAGTGTGGGATGTTCTTCAGATGAAAAGGGGCTCTGGTGTTCAGGGTGAGGGTCAAGGACATAGTCATTTTCAGAATCGTCCCTAGGTCCCTGAATATCCTCAGAATTTTCAATCTCAGATCCAATTATTTCCTCATTCATTTTACTATCCGAGCCAACATAGAATGCGATGAATCGATCGGTAAATTTTTGAAATCTCTCCTCTATTGAATTGAATCTTGTTTTTATCCTCGAAATATCATCCTCAAAATTCAATTCATGATCAATGATGGGCGTAGTCGGGGTGTGTTCGATAATTTCATCTTCTATTTTCTCATTTGTGCTGAGAGGAGAATTTCTTGAAATATCCAATATATGATCATTAATTTCAGAAAATATCTCCTCAATAATCATGAAAGGCGGCTGCTCATATGATCCAGACATGTGGAGTCGGTCCGAGTACAATTTATTCCTTTGAGCTTGAGTGGTCGGATCTTGGTATGGTGGAGTCAGCATACAAGGCTCATGTGTTTCTATGTAGTCAGTCCAGTCCTCTGTATGATTGTCATGTCTGAAGAGGGGGTTGTCGTGGTCAATCCAAGATGATGATTGATCATTAATGTTCCTAGGCAGGGTCGAAGGACAAGGTAAAGAAGTGTTCAATTCGATAATGTGGTTGTTATCTCCCAGGAATGATGGATTGATATTCACCGAATATGATAGATGATTTGCATGATCGGTGTAGAGAGGATTGATATATGAAGAAGTGGAGACCTCAGTCGGTTGTTGGTTTATCAGGTCCGAAAACAGAGGATTGTTATTCATGGAGTATATCGGATTGGTCAAAAGAGATGGTAGTTGAGAGTCTCTTGGAGGAGGTGTTTTGGGTCTAACCGACACGAATTCGTTTTCATAGTATAGTTCTGATGGATTCTCGGTCATTTTTGAAAGGAATGGGGGGTTGGATCTGTGAGAGTTTTTGGACAAGAGTTCCATGATGCGATTTAAATCAAGAGAGGGAAGAGATGATTGCACGGGATAGTCAAGAGAATTTTTATCCAATGTGCAGCTATTGATCTTCGGTATCAGTTCACGCACACCAATGCAAACACAAATCAAATCCCGGTTTCACCAACTCATACAATGGAGCCGTAAGATTTCAACTATTATCTTTTCAATTTTAGTTGGTGATAAATCAATCTTGGCAAAAAATTAGCGAGCTGAGATTTCGGATTTGGGCTCTAGCCTTAAGTGTCGTCCCTCGCTCACTCAAAAAAAAGAAAAATTAAATCATCCAAGGTCGGGGTTGCTCTCCCGCAGAAATTCTTGATTTTATGGGTTATTAAGATCGGCTATATTTAGCAGTCCCGATTTTAATTAGGTGATCACTGAAGAATTTAGATGAGCACAAATACACATCTACCGTCCAGTCCCAATTTCCTTTAGATTTATGTGATAAAACAAGAGGGAGAAAGTCGGGAAAAGCCGATGCATGCAGAAAACTATGATGAATGCTCAGTTAGAAGACTTATAGTGAATCCTCGCAATCTCCATGTGGGATGCTAGACAGAATTTAAAATTTATTCTAAATGAATGCAAGCCGATGAAAAACCGCACCTAAGTAGAAAGTTCTATTAGCGGGGAAGAATTGAATTAAATTTGGCTATGTAGAACGATATATGTGCGTCTTGATTAAAGTGAAGTGTGGCTTAAGATCCTACGAGCACAATCAAAAATAAAATTGCTCTGAGAGCCGTATGTGCAGGTCTATCCTAATCGCCACTCAAGTCGGGCCCCACCCTCACCGGAGAGTGAAACATGCCACGACACACCACAAATAGAGTTCAAGGTCTTTTTACACACGCGAGAGTCCAATCGGACACCGCTGTAAATGAGGAGAAATTTAAAATTTGCAGAAATTAAAATCTAGACTCTACTCTCTCTCACGACTCGACTCAATCTTATTTTAATTACGGCTTCTTCGGATGTCGGTGAAGATGCGTCGGTTTCTTGAAAAACCGCTCCACGTGCGCCGGGTACCTCGCAAGAAAAATAAGAGAGATGGGTGTAAGAGAGTGACTCAAAAAAATGATAAAATAAGAAAATAAATGCTGAAAAAAATTATGGGATTTACAATGAAAAATTCGGGGGTCAGACTACCCGAATTCGGAAAACCGAACGAAAATTTTCAAAACACAAAACTAAGCCGTTTGCCTCCCCGGCAATGGCGCCATCTGAGGAGTCCGTAAACGCCGGATTAAGAAGTTGTTTTTATCTTCGTTTGTGAAAATAATGAAAGTCGTTCGTTGTAGGCGGCGATCGGAAATAGTCAAGAAATAACCACGAATTTTATTCAATTTCAATCAAGTGGTTTTTATGTATATTTTACTTGGGCAAGTCCCAAGGTCGATCACAAGGAGGAAAAGGAACAACCTAGAGATATGTCAATCCAATTTCGTGTTCGGATTTCAAGGCGGTCTTTTTTTTAGAATTTTCAATGCAATAAAGGGATGCACGATGCAAATTCGGCCTATTTTAGGGACTAAAATGTAAAATTTGATCAAATAGTGTCCGAAAAATACGAAACTTGGCCACTATGTACATGATGACGAAATGAATGCACTGTATTTCTTTTGGAATTTTTGGATGCAATATGAATTTTTTTATGAATTTTTAAATGCAAACACAATGATTTTCAATATTAAATTATAATAAATATTAAACCTACTTATTTTCAAGATATAAAATTATCTAAGATCTATCACTAGGTGATAGACCTCAAAAAATCCTAGACCTTGAAAATGTGGGGTTGAATACCTATTAAAAATTAAATACTGAAATGTGCTAAATGATTTTTATAGAGCAATTTATGCATGAAAATGCAACGATTTTTGGGCACAATGTCAAGCAAAATAATCTCTACAAAATGTGATTTTTGGAGAATTTTTAGAGCAATGATTAATCAATTATGAATTTTAGAGCAAGAAATGGGTAAAATTCGCAATTTTCCACAGAAGAATTGATTATTAATTAACCATGAATCAGAAAAATAACCACAATATGTCAAAGTGTAAAGAATGAAGAACTGAACATCATGCTATTTTTGAATAATTAAAATGATGTCTAGAAGAGGTTCAAAAAGTAAGGGGGAGACAGGGGTACGAATGCAAATATAGTAAATAAAATAAATCTAGAAAAAATGCAAAAGGACGAAAATGTAAATACCATTAGTATGGGGGGCGTCACTGAAATTTCACCAAAGATCACACACGCAGCACGTGACCCCTGATTGGCGGGGACTTCTACGTGTTAAGGCGAAGGGGCGAGGGGTCTTCTGCAATTTACCCAAGGGGCACGTGCGCAGCACGTGACCCCCTGGGATGATGTCTGCTGACGTGGGCGTTCCCTCCGCACGTGCGCCTCACGTGGGAGGGCCTCGGGCTCGGAGCCCGGCGGCGAGGAGGCGATGGCGAGGTGGAGGCCGGCCGAGGCGAGGCAGATGGCGGAGCAGGTGGGCGGTGTGCTCTGGCTGTGCTTCTGCGGCTGAGACGAGAGCACGGTGGAGCTCTGAGCTCCTGTGACCGGCCAATGGTTGTGAGAGGCGGAGATGACACGGCAGAGGCAGAGCTGGATAAGTGGTTGCCGGCGATGACGCGATGGAGGTTGAAGTCATCGGAGCGTCGTGGACGGTGGAGTCGATGGAGCTTGAAGGTTCGTTGAACGCCGACGATGCGTTGATGACGTGGGGGCGCCGGGGCTCGGGCGGAGATGAAGTTGTTGGCGGAGAGCGTGGCTCGGAGGCGGAGGGGCGAAGTTGGCTGTTGAGATGGAGTCGTAGACGATGAAGCTGCTGGAGATGGAGGTGTCGATGAAGCGGTCGTAGGCTCGACGACACGGAGGTGGCTGGAGCGGAGGCAGCACAGGTGAGGTAATCACCGCCGCTACGAGGACCGGGGGTCCTCGGATATCACCGTAGCGGTGGCTCGTCGGCGCTGTCACCGCCGCGAGGTAGACCTAGGGACAGTCGGCGGATACTCTGCAAAGGGGGCGGCGGTGGAGATTAAATAGGGCTGAGGGAGGCGGCCGGTGAGGAGATAAGGGTCGGCGAGGCTGTTGCGGAAGGAGGTTGCGAGGATTGGGGAGCGGCGGCACGCGAGATATGCGGAGGAGCGGCGGAGGTTTCGGAGGCAGGTGTGGGAGGTTGACGAAGGTCCTCGGCCGTTCGATCGGCCGAGATCGAATGGCCGAGGTCTTGACACGTGGCGACAGTAGAGAGAGGGCCCGGGAGCGCACGTGCAGTGCACGTGCGGGGGTGGCACGTGCGTGGTTTTAATTTTTTTTTAAAAAAAACGAAAATATAAAAGGGCCAAAAACGACTGACACGTGGCGGCCTCTGGGGCTGCCACGTGTCAGCACCAGAAAAATCCAGAATAAAAGATTTGTAAAATCAAAAAGAAATAGTAAACAACCTTAGATCAAAAAAGTTCCTTCACGAAAAATGCTCGTCTTGACGATATATACAACTTTTATGAAGACATCAAAGCCAAATTCGGTCAAATTTAAAAAGTGAATTTTTGGGGTATCCCATGTACATAGAATACCTTGATTTTTGGGTTTTCTATTTTTTTTGTCATTTTTAAACAAGATAAAAATCCGGAAAAAAATATGAAAAAATCAAAGATAAATAAAAGACACATAATTCTATTTTTTTTGGATTTTTATTGATAAAGAAAATATATACATAAAAAACAAGGTCAAAAGCCGCGAAAATATACAATGTACACAAGAGGCCCAAAACCCAACTTTCGCATACGAGCTCCGATTCACTTGAACTTGGTCTTATTTTGAAGGTAATAGAATGTACATTAGTTCAAAAGTGAGTAGGATCAAATCGGACACTGGATGGAGAAGATATGGGGTTTTTTGTTCGAAAATTCTGAAACTAGGGTTTGGGTTTTTGGTCCACTTAACTGGGTTAATTATTTTTTTGTATTTTTATTTATTCTTGTCAGTGATGTGTACACAGTGGAGGTGGATTTGTGTCATTCGGAGTTAGCCTAAAGGAGTTAAAAATAGGGGAAGTTAGGCTATTTACAGGTCATTTTTGGCTTGGATTTTTGGTTTCTCATTTTATGCAGAAATTAATGCTAAAATGCAATTCTTGTGAAATCATGCATAAATGATAATTATGCGAAATAAATGTAGAAATGCAGTTGATTTTGAGGGACTTGAGCTTAATTAATGAGACTTAGAGTGGTGAATCTGAGATTTATCACACATATCCATAATATTTACTATGATATAGATGATTCACATACATCAATATGTATGAGATCCAGAATACCTTGACATCTTACACCTTTCCCAATGAACGGTGTACTGGACATTTTACTTTGAATACAATATTCATAAGTATGCAAGTTTTGAAATTTTAGACATTCTAAAGTTTCATCTCTTACTTGTCCATTGATCTCATCAACCGACATATGTCCAAAACAATATGCCAGATCATTGTCAAATGATCTTTATCCTCCTATTGATCTTTAAAGGTTTAATTTTCAGTATTAGAAATCTTAATGAACCATTCATTAATTTTCTAATTTAGTGGAGTCCACTTATGAATCTACGTTTCATCATCTTTATTCTATCATTTTGGCCTTAAAAACCCTAGTAAATGCGTGTAAATAGGCTTAAATTAGGCATTTTAGCATTCACGCATATTTGTGTAAATAGTGTATAAAATGTGCTTTTTAAAGCCAAAACTATAGAATAAAGAAAAGAAAAGAAAAATAATAAAATATTGTAAATATTTTATGACCCGAAACCCCGAGACCTAGGCATCTCGATGACTAGGTCGACAAGGAATAAAGTAGGGGGGATAAGGGCCAAAAATACAATACCAATTCCTTCTATTTTATTCATTCTTTATTCATTTTAGGACCTATTTTTGGTTCTACTTTTTATACCTCAAATAAATAAACTTTGAACATGAAAGTTGTAGATAATTAAATAAGGAAAAATACAAAATTGATTTCACTCAAAAATAATGTATAGATAAAAAGTTATGGTCTGAATAAAATCCCAGAATCCCAACTTCCCAGACCCGTATCTCACAAATAAAAACTCCAAATGCATCAAACTCATCTTTAATTGTATATAGTGTAAAATAAGCTATTTAATGGCGGTGGTTTCGCATTTGGCGGAGCTACGATTTGAAAGTTGAGTTTTGGACCCCTATTGTATACTTGTATAGATTAAAATATTCATTTTATTATTTATCCATTATTTTTACCATTTTATATCTTTATAATTTTGTAAATATTATTTATAATATATGTGTATATTAAAATCAGAATAAAAGCCTAAATAAAATACAAAAATAAAATATGTATATAATACACATAGGTATAATACTTGTAAACATACCTATATAAACCATACTTATATTTTATTAAATGTATAAAACACCTCAGAAAAATAAAACAAAAATATTTTTTAAGTGTATAAAAATACTTTATAAATTTATAAAATAATAAACAAAAATAAATAAATAAAGTACACAAAATAAAAATAAATTATTAAAATATATAGATATATACCTATATACCCTATAAATAGTAACTTGTATTTTTATACCTCAAAAAAATAATTAAAAATCATAATAAAATACTTCATAAAAAATAAACATTTTTTATTTTATAATTAGAAATTAATAAATTCATTTACTTTTTTAAAATGAATTTATAAAACATTTTCCACGTAGACCAACTAGGGAGGTCTGACAGTTGACCTCCGGTTAACTGTTTGACCCTTCCTGTTCCGTCAGATTTTTTTATCGATCTTCGAGGATTTCTCGATACCCAATCTTTCATCCTTTGGCGATAGGGTCTTCGTGACTTTTTGTCCTCGAGGATTGGTGATTCACGCCCTAACGTTTCCTAGGGGAGTGGGTCATCGATTCGCAAGATAATCCTCGATCTTTGGGACCTTTCCACTCTGCGGTCAAACTCTTCAAAAGCCACACCCGACTTCCCTTCGATCCTTGATCACTCTTCCACCACCGAAATCCTAGCCTCAGTCCTTGAAGTTACTCCTGGTGATAGCATGAGCTCGTCGGGCTTCTCGTTGGATCAAGGCGGCGTTGAATTGAGTCGAATCCCCTTGCCGAAGTGGTCGCCGGAGTTCCTCCCCTGTGCACTTTGGTGAGGTTTCTTTCCCTCTCTTGACCCTTTTCTTTTTCTCTAGAATAGCTAGGAAGCACCCCTGTTTCTTGCCCTTCATTTTTCCCTTCGTAATCATCCCCTCATCACCCTGACATCGCGTTGGCCGGCTCCGACTTTCGCCAGCCGACTTCGATTTGTCCCACGCATCCATCGAGAGTTTTTCTACCCTCCGCGGAGTCGAGGCAACTTGCCCTCGACTCCTTCACGTTTTTTTTTGCATGTCCTAAAGCCAAACGACTCGGGAGCTCGATTTTGTCACCTCGCTGGAGGAACTCGGAGCCTCCAGCTCCGCCGTCCTGTGCTGCGATCACCACCACCCTCTGGTGAATTCTGAAAGCCCCAGCAGTAAGGGTGGCCTCCAGGAAAAGAACGCACTGCCTTGGGGGCTTCAAGACCGTCTGAGGTCGAAGGAAGAGCTCCGGGAACCTCATCTCGCCGGAGTTCCTTTGTGTTCTTCCAACCGCACCTCTAGTCGTCCGAATCAAGGGACCCTTCCAGGACGTGCCAGAGCCATTGGATCCAGCCCTCTCGTAGTCGTTGATCTCTTACCAGAGATCTATTCAGGGCCGTGAAGTGCGAAGCATCATCAACGCACCTGGAGCCGACACGTGGCAAGTGGGGGCGCGTTGCGCCGTTCGATCCGCCAAGGTGCGTGGGTAATTTTGCAACATACCCTCGCATGTTTTTGTAATCTCTGTTTAGCACCAAAACTTTCATATTCAGCTTTATAGTTTTTGTAATATTTACTAAAAGGACCCCGAACTTTCCAAATTTGCTGTCTTGTCCTTGCCAGTTGGGCGCTCGTGCGCGAGCACGTGCGCTTGGCCATTTTGTAAACAAGGCCCCTCGGTTTTCTTGTATTGCTAATTAGCCCTAAGACATGGCCGTAATGTTGTAAAACTTATTGGAAGTTTTGCGTTTAACTCTAGATATTTTAGTAATTACATCATGGTCCTTGACAGTCACGTGGTTCTCCTCGTGATCCTTGGCGTTTTTGCAAGATTCACCTTGCGGTTTTGACCATTGCTAATTAGTCCTGAAAGTTTGTTATTGCCTTATAATTTTTTTGGAAAATTGTGCCGAGGTTCCCTGAGTTTCTTGCATATTACATAAATACCCCTGCGTGTATGCATTTTCTTTATGCTTCTAGTATTTATTGCATGCATCTCTAAAATCCCAAAAATTCCCTAAAAATCAAGTTAAGTTTCTGTTGCATCCTAGTATCACGGCATATTTTTATTTTGCATAATTATTGCATTTTACTATTTATAAAAAATCAAAAACATGCATTTTCAATACTGTCTACCTTAGAAAATCCATAAAAATTAGTAAAACTTCTTGAAACATTCTAAAAGAATGATATTTTATGTGTTTTAGTGGCTTCTAATTACTGTCCAAAAATCATCAAAAATCTCAAAACAAAAACCTTAAAAATTAAAAAACACGTAAAAACTTCATAAAAATCTAAAAAATCATAAAAAAATCCTAAAAATATAAACTCACTTTCTGTAGTTCCTCTATTTTATTGTCTTTTATTTAAAATTAATTTGGGAAAATTTTGTTACTGTTTGCTATTTTTCACTCCCATTTTAATTTCGGTTAGCATTGTTATTCACTGTTTTCTTGTATTTTGACTTTTAAAGTTACCAAAAATATTCTGAAAATTCCCCAAAAATCATCAAATCAGTAGAAAAATATAAAAAGACCAAAAATATTTTATTTCCTAATTTTGACCACTTTTCCTTATTTTTATAAATACCCTAACCTCCTCTTTTCTTATTTTGTATATATAAATTCCATTATTGAAAAAGAAAAAAATAATATAAAATATATAAAGAAAATATAAAATCAGAAAATTAAAAAGAAAAAATAATATAAAAAAGAAAAAGAAAATAAAAAAATATAAAAAATTAAAAACCCACAAAAAAAATCTTATTGGCTAAGTAGTTCATTAGACATAGGCCTTGACTTTTAGTCTACTCACTCTACACCCTTGTTTCTTGTGTTCGACCCCTACTTGCTTGCCACTATACATTTTTAGTAGGGTGTAATAAATTTTGATCCTTGCTCTTGATTGTTTAATTAATTGTGTGGGTTAATTGTTGACGAACGTGAAGGCTCTCATCTTATCGTTTTTCAAATGGCGCCGTTGCCGAGGAGCATCGGCTTGTAGAGTACACTTGTGTCTTTTATCTGCTTAGCCTTTTTTGATTATCTGTTTTCAGTGCACAATTTTTTTTGAACTGTCTGACATCTCTTTATTGTTTTCTTGCGAGGGACCACTGACCGAGGAGGATCGCCTAGGGGATCCTGAGCAGCCTTGGGAGGAGGAGCCGGCTATTCTACCCTACCGGCAGGAGAGAGCAGGAGGACTTGAGAGAGAGAGAGGATAGTTAGGTTTTTTAGTCTTTTGTGAGAGAGAGTCATTTGATTTGAATTGTAATAATACAAGTACCCTCGACTTTGGACACTCGGGCCCAATTTCTAAGTGTTTGTTCACTCGGGGGCTCACTGCAGTTTTGACGTGTTTTCATTGCCTGTCATTTTCCGGTTTTGATTTATTTTTCTTTTCTTTTGTGGAATGAGTCCTTAGCATTTAGGCTTTGCTTGATCGAGTAAATTAGGCCCAAACACCCTAATAACCATTGCATGTACCTATAGTGCGTTTTGGACTTAGTTTAAATTAAACAGTCGCTTCATCGTCTTCAAGCCTTCACGCCGCGAGCCCACCCTGTCGAGCGCTGCTCCTGAACTCGATTTGTTGAGAGGAGGAGGGGTGAGCCTAGACCGGACTCTTGGATTGAAGACCGGTGACCGACTTGTGGTTCTTCATTCTAGAAATTGCCTGCTTAGGACGATTTCTATGTGCATATCGGCATATAGATTAGGTTTATAAATTCCTACTTTGCATCCCGCATGGAGAGAGCTGGGATGCGCTGTAAGTCTTCTATCTTTGCATTCATCATTTAGGCACAAAGGTGAGATTTCCATCTTGGTGCCGCCTTGCATTGCTTTTCCGACTCTTCTCCCTCTGTTTTTGGATCAAGTAGGAATCAAGAAAATACAAAAACATTAGGCGCTTGTGTTGAATTGACTCAAAACAAGTGATAACACCAAAAAAAATTTAAAAAGGGACTGCTAAAGAAAACTTGACCTAAATAAAATTGATTAATTGGACTCATTGCCTTGGGGTGAGCAAAGCCCTCATTTGTTTTCAGGTTGCATAGGAAGGTTTCCTTCCTAGTGAGGTGAGCGATGTCGTAAGGATTAGAGCCCAAAACCCAGTCTGTGGCTGCCTTGTGTATCGCATGGATTTCCAAAGTATTGGCGCTTCTATTGTACGTAGACGAGTAGCGCTTGGTCGCCATTGATGACTCTCTATTGTGTAGAGCATTGACCTTGTCCGAAGTATCGAGCATAGGCCACGCCTTCACGGGTGTGTCTGTCTCATCATCTTGCGTCCGAGTAGGTTCTCGCACGCTCACGGGTGATTCCGTTGCGAGCGAGATCCGAAGTATTGGTTTCGCCTATCGCCTTCCTCCCTCTATTTCTTTGGCTGAGTAGGGATCCAGGAAGGGTTACAAGGACCTCAAATAGCGCAGACTACAGGTTATAAAGGAGGAGGACAAGTACGGGATACTTTTCCAGCAGTACTCTCGCTCCTATAGGCGTAGTGCTCTAAGGACTCGTGAAAAGATAATTGCCTGAAAATCAAATCTAAAACTCACAAAGATAATTGCCGAACCTTCACGGCTTCACGGGTCGAGTTGGTGAATCCATTGCTTTGGGTTTGATTGATTAGTTGAATTAAGGTCAAGATCAAAAACATCGCGCCTTTGCGCCATTTTTGCTCTCCTTCCATTTGACCCTTGCTCATTGTGAGCCTTCTACTGTTTTACATTCCTTTTATTTCTTGTTTACCTTCGTGCTCTTCATCCATCATCTTTCCCTTTTGACCTTCTCAAGATGTCATCACACGGATGGTTTAGTCGGGACCTCGCTGATGCCCACATCGATTCCGTGTCATCAACGTCTTCCACAAAGAGGGGTTATCTCCAAGAAGTTACTTCAGATCTTGCGAATTTCTCCTTGGACTCCTCTATTCTCTCTTCTTTCAACATTTGCCTTTCACCAATAAATCCGCTGTTCGGGATGGACTCGCAACCCGAATTAGCTCTTCCCTTTCAAATAAATCGGGATTACTCTTGTCCCCAAATTAACCCCTTGTGGATGGAGATCGATTTCAGTCAATATCCTATGCTCTGTTCACAAGATTCTGGGATTGACCTTAATTCCAGATTTATCTCAACAACGGGTGCTCTGGAAGATACTGATCAGGGTTTACTCCATCATGCAGATTCTCCACCCGATTCCGAGCCAGCATACCAAGCAGAATATGAGATGGCCGGTGGAAGAGGAAAGGGACCACAGCCCCAACCTGAAGCTGAAGCCAATCCGGGGGAAGGGCAGTACACCACGCAGAACGAAGTTAACAGTCAACTGCTGGCTTCCATCCAAGCCATTCATCAGCAGTTGACTAATCAAGCCCTGGCCCAGACCGCCTTCCAAGATATGCTGAATGATCTGAGGAGGAGGGTCGATGCAAAAGATGGTCGCAGGGAGGATGATCCGAATCAAGAGCCCAATTTTGAAGAAGTTAGAGATGAGTTCTCAGTGGGAGGACCATAATTTGATGCAACAGGAGCAGACCCACCGCAACCAAAGCCTACGCTGAAGGAGACATACAACCCTGGAGTGGGCCGCATCACAGACTGGATCCAGGTTCCACATATTCATGCCCACTTCGAGCTGAAGCCGCAGTTTCTGTCTCTGCTCCCCACATTCCACGGAAATACCACTGAGGAGCCGTATATCTTTCTCGAGAAGTTTGTCCGCATCTGTGCTACTACTCACTACCCTGGTATTCCTCTGGGGGTAGTTAAGATGATCGCCTTTCCCTTCAGCCTTCAAGACAAGGCCCTATATTGGGTCGATCACCTCGGGAAGATAGTCACGACCTGGGAGGAGCTGAAGTCTGCATTTCTCCATAAGTTCTATCCTCTCGGGCGATTGAACTAGATGCGTGCCCGTATCTCCAGTTTCTGCCAACAGCCCCACGAGACTATCCATGAAGCGTGGGTGCGATTCAAGGATCTCCAGGAGAAGTGTCCCCACCATGACATTCCAAAGACCAACTTGTGCAGCACTTCTTTGACGGACTCACACTTGAGAGCCAAAAGCTTGTCGATGCAGCTTGCAGCGGTTCCCATTTCAACAAGGACGAGGACGTGGTGTGGAACGCCTTTGAGGAAATGGCTGAAGGAGAAGCCGCTCAATCCTCGTCCATAGCATACATGAAGATACCAACCGCCATCAGCAAGCCAGTGAACATGGCTTCTCACACCGAGGACAAGGATGAGAGCTCCAACCTGAGCATCATTGGGAGCCACCTGTCTAAGGTAGATATCATTGAGAAGAGGTCACAGGACCTCAAAAATTTATCTATCATTGAGAAGAGGACCCAGGGCTTGGAAAATCTCGACCTGATTTCCCAGCAGCTGGAGTAGCTCATTCGTGCGTTGAATGCTAACATGTGCAACGCTGTGTCTACTCCTTCCGAGCCGATAGCTGAGAAGAAGGAGCCTACAATGCAGCAGGACCCTCAGCCGACTCCACCACAGCCCCGGCCTGTTCAGCACGTATACGTGTAGGTTTCGGAGCAACCCCCGCAGCCTCAGACACAGATGGTTGTATATCAACCTGAGTCCCAGCCAGCCTACTCCGAGAAGTTCTCTCCACCCCCGCCACTGATTCATGAGATCAATGGTGTGTGAAACAATGAAGCGCAACTGACCCGTCCTCAGGGACATCATTAGGGTCAGAACATGGGCAACAAGCCCTATCACCAGCAACAGCAGGGTGGGAGACCCTTCTAGCCCTCATACCAATACCAGCCTCCATCTCATGGTAACACCTGGAGGCAAAACTACCAGCATGGTCCTCAGCAGTCCGGATATCGCAGACAAGGATACCATCAGCAAGCGGCTGCCCCATACAACCAACAGAACTCACAGTATTCCTCCAACCCTCCTCCTCACCAATTTTCTCAGGGTTACCAGTCACAGTCTCAGCCATCATACCAGCACTCTAGGCCCCAGCAGGGGGATTCTTCTGAGATTGTGCGAGTTAATCTGGCCCTGGCCTTCCTTGAATAATTAATGAAGAACATGGCTGAGATGACCTAGAAGATCGATGACCTGACGGCGGCCAAGACCGTCATACCAGCCCAGGTCGAAGCCAATCTGAATAACTTCCGACGCAAGGAGCAGGTAGCCGGCAGTGTCCAACCCGAATTAGGTGAATTAAATTGTTTTTTTATCTAATGATGTTACTCTCAGGAGCGGTAGGACATTCCAACCATTAGCGACGGCGAAGGGAAAGTATCTTGCATCTGACGAGGAATCGTCAGTCCAGCCAACACCAAGGCCAAACAACATTTTGGGAGCAGCACCATCATTCAGAAAATCAAAAAAAAATGAAGAAAATAGCAAAACACAAAAAGATAGCAGCAACCTTGGTGGATAAAGGGCAACATTGGAGACGTCTGCACCTGCCTCAGAGCCAGTTCCTGACGGGAGGAGCATTACACCTGCAACGAGTCCAACGCCAGCACCTGAAGCCGAGCCCGCCATTTTTGGTCCACAAATTGTAGATGAATCCATTCCTTTTTGTCATCTACATGTAAAAAACAATATGGACAATATTTTGAATGATATTGGTGAAGAGTTTGTAAATATTCCTTTCCCAGAAGCAATGAAAAAACACAAAAAAATGAAAAATTTGAAAAATGCTTTGACTGATCCTGCCATCATAGAAATCATCCAGAATTTGGTATTGAACATGCCATTGATGAAAGCTCTTGAGTACATGCCAGCCGTGAAGAAAGGATTGAAAGAGGCATGTACGACCAAGCGCATGCCTCACCCTCACAACTCCAAGAACAAAGGTGGAAAACCCGAAAAGCATATCCTTACAATGGCCACAATTAATGCAATCAGCAACCTCCCGGATAAAAAGCCAGATATGGGAGCGCCTCTTGTGCGATGTCAGATGTTCAACCAGGAATTTGAACGAACACTTCTCGACAACGGGTCTTCTGTCAATCTGATGCCAGCCTCACTGCTTACAGAATTCAGGCTAGGACTGCTCAAGCCTACAAAGATGATTCTGCAGTTTGCAGACAAATCAGTCAAGCGGCCTAGGGGCTTGTTGGAGGACGTGATAGTTACGGTTTAGGGAAAGCAGTTCCCGACCGATTTTGTGGTACTAGATATGGACATCCCCGCTCCATTACTCCTTACCCCAATCATACTTGGAAGACCATTCCTGCAGACGTCGAACGCAGTAGTGAACTATGGGACGGGAGAAATCACTTTTGGCGCTGGCAATGAAACAATCAGAGTGGAGACCCTGCCGGAGGGAGCACCAGTCGAACGAACATCTGCATCATGTGCAAGGGTGATTGAGTATTCTGACGACTGCGATTTTCTAGCAGAAATTCAAGACACCAACTTATTCTTGGATGACCATGAGGTTCATGACGAGTCCGAAATTGCATCGTTAAGAACTGTGTTTTTATCGTCCGGCTTAAAGATTATGTGTGCGTTGTAGGCGACAATCGGAATCGGTCAAGAAAATACCACAAATAATTTATTCAATTTTTAATCTCGTGGTTTTATGTTTATTTTACTTGGGCAAGTCCCAAGGTCGATCACAAGGAGGCAAAGGAACAACCTAGAGTGATGTCTATCAAAGTTTGTGTTCAGTTTTCAAGGCGGTCTTTTTTTTGGAATTTTTAATGCAAATAAGGGGTGTTAAATGCAAATTTGGCCTATTTTAGGGACTAAGATATATATTACGTTCAAACTATGTCCGAAAAATATGAAACTTGGCCACAATGTAAAATATGATGAAATGTATGCACTGTAATTTTTTTGGAATTTTTGGATGCAATGTGAATTTTTTATGGATTTTTAAATGCAAACAAAATGATTTTTAATATTTAATTATAATAAATATTAAACCTACTTATTTTCAAGAAATAAAATTATTTAAGATCTATCAATAGGTGATGAATCTCAGAAAAATCCTAAACCTCGAAAATGTGGGGTTTAATACCTACTTAAAATTAAATACTAAAATATGCAAAATGATTTTTACAGGGCAAAGGATGCATGCAAATGCAAATCTTTTTGGGCACAATGTTAAGCACAATTAACTCTACAACATATGATTTTTCGGGGATTTTTAGAGCAATGGTTAATCAACTATTAATTTCAGAGCAAGAAATGGGCAAAATATGCAAATTTCCACAAAATAATTATTTATTAATTAACCATCAATCAGAAAAATACCCACAACATGTCAAAGTATAGAGAATTAATTAACAAACATCATGCTATTTTTTTAATGATAAAATAATGTAGAGAAGGGGTCTAGAATCACAGGGGAACATAGGGGTATAGATGCAAATATAATATAAAGAAATAAAGACTGAAGAGGACTGTAATGTAATTACCAAATGTTGCAGGGGGTGAATGCAAAATGTCCAAGGGGCACGTGCTGCGCACGTGCCCTTGGAGTGGCTGAACTGCTGTGCGAATAAGGGGATCTTTTGGGGGCTTCTTGTAAATTGCCCACGAGCACGTGGGAGACACATGACCCGTGGGTTGCGTGCAGCTGAAGTTCCCGCCGAGCGCACGTGCCTCGCACGTGCGCGGAGGGCCTCGGGCTTGGAGAGCCCGGTCGCGGCTGGTGGCGAGGTGTTGATCGGCTCGGCCAAGGCAGAGGGAGGCCGAGTCGCTGGTGGTCGGCGAAGTGGTTGAAGGTGCGGTGGTAGTTGGATGGCACAACCGACACACGGCCGTGGTTGGATGAGTGCGGGGGAGGTTGTCGATGACGGTGGAGTGGGCCGACGATGCGTGGTTGGAGCTCGGCGCAAGGCAGAGGCTATGGCGTTATCGGCGATACGTTGGTGACGAAGCGGTCGGCGGTTGACGTCGATGGAGTCGGAGGTGGATGAAGCGTTGAACGGTGAAGTCGTCGGAGAAGAAAGCGGTCTAGAGATAGGGGCTCGACGACGACTAGTGGCCGGAGCAAAGGCAGCGACGGAGGTGCTTAGCTGCGACGAGGAGGTCGGCCTCGGATCACGCCGTCTCTGTGGCTGTCACGACCGGAGGTGTAATTCGGCGGATGAAGAGTTGGGGTGCGGCGGCGCAACATTTATAGGGCTATGGTCTTGCCGGCGATGGAAGGAGATCGGGGGATGATTTGGGTGGTGATCGGCGAGGAGAAATTTAGGGGATACGATTTGGGGGATCAGAGATGGATTCGACGAGGGTGTGATCGCGGGGTGGCGCGAGATTTGGGGGATCGGCTGAGGGATTGGATTGAGGGAGGAGATCGGGGATGGTTGGGATTGGAAGATGGAAGGCGACGGAGGAGGGATTCGCGGCGAGAAAGTCGGGGGCGGCGGCGCTGGCCGATCTGGGAAAGGGGCTGGATGAGGACGACGACCGCCAGAGCCATCCGATCGGCCGAGATCGGATGGCCAGGCGGGCGCCACGTGGAGGCAGAGGGCGTGAGGAAGGCGGGCGCACGTGCAGTGCGCGTGCGGGTGGGGCACGTGCGCTGCACGTGCATGGCTGATATATATATATTTTTTAATTTATTTATTTTTATAAAACAAATTAAAATAAGCCCAAAAATGGCTAACACATGGCGGCACCAGGTGCTGCCACGTGTCAGCACCAGAAAATTCGAAAATAAAAGATTTTGTAAAATCGATAAAAAATAGTAAATGACCTCGGATCAAAAAAAGTTTATCATAAAAATTGCTCGTCTCGATGAGATCTACAACTTTCATGAAGACATCAAAACCAAAATCGATCATTTGCATAAAGTGAATTTTTGGGGTATCCCATGTACATAGAATACCATGATTTTGGGGTTTTTTATTTTTTTTTTCATTTTTAAACAAGATAAAAATCCGCAAAAATATGGTAAAATCTAGAGTAAATAAAGACACCTTAATCTAATTTTTTTTGGATTTTTATTAATTGATAAAATATGTACATAAAATATTAGGTCAAGAATAGCTAAAATATACAATATACAAAAGAGGCCCAAAACCCAACTTTCACATATGAGCTACGATTCACTTGAACTTGGTCTCGTTTTGAAGGTAATTGAATGTAAATTAGTTCAAAAGTGAGTAGGATTAAAACGGACACTGGATAGGAAGATATGGGGCTTTTAGTCCGAAAATCCTGAAACTAGGGTTTAGGGTTTTGGTCCACTTATTTGGGTTAGTTAATTTTTTGTATTTTTCCATTATTCTTGTTAGTGATATGTACACAGTGGAAGTGGTTTTGAGTCATTCGGAGTTAGCATGAATGGGTTAAAAAGCCGGGAAGTTAGGCTATTTACATGTCATTTTTGGCATGGATTTTTGGCTTCTTATTTTATGCATAATTTTGTGCTAAAATGCCATTCTTATGGAAACATGCATGAATGCTAATTATGCAAAATAGATGCAAGAATGCTGTTGATTTTTAGGGATTTGAGCTTAATAAATGAGATTTAGAGTGATGAATACGAGATTCATCAGTTCATGAACTCCTTTGCCCTGAGGAGGGAGTGGAGACCGCAGTCGAATTTCCCCTTATCGATCAGGATGAGGGACTCACTGATGTGCTGAATGAGACTGCCGTGGAGGTGATGTGCCTTCAAAACCAAGCGAAAATAGTTGAGAAATCTTGTGATGAGGAGGAAATCATCGAGACATTCTGTCAAGATTTGAGAGAAGAGGCAGAACAGATTATGGTGAACGTCGAATAGATGAAAGAATCACCACCTGCATTAATAGCTGAGGTCACTTCGGAAGCAGCTCAGACCCCACCAGAGTTAAAACCCTTGCCCTCCAACATGAAATATGCCTTCCTTGAGGGAGATCCGAACATGTACCCGGTCATTATCAACGCACACCTGATCGAAGACCAAGAATATCATCTGATGGAGGTTCTTGAACGCAACCGCAAGGCGATAGGCTGGCGAACTTCGGATCTCCATGGGATCAATCCGTCACTATGCTCGCATCGCATTTTTCTGGAAGAAGATTGCAGGCCCTCTCGAGAACTTCAGAGAAGATTAAATCCTAATCTGCGGGAGGTTGTTATGAAAGAGATCCAGAAGTGGTGTGATGCGAGATTTATTTATCCCATCTCTGACCGCAAATGGGTGAGCCTCTGCATGTTGTGCCAAAGAAATCAGGGATCACCATTGTGAAGAATGACAAAGGAGAGGAGATCGCAACCAGAGTACCCACTTCTTGGCGAGTGTGCATGGACTATAGAAGACTTAACCTCGCCACCAAGAAGGACCACTTCCCTTTACCTTCATCGACCAGATCTTGTAGAGATTGGCCGCGAAGGAATATTTCTGCTTCTTGGATGGCTACTCTGGATACAATCAAGTTGCTATTGCTCCTGAAGACCAAGAGAAGACCACGTTCACATGTACTTTTGGTACATATGCCTTCAGACGGATGCCGGTCGAGCTTTGCAACGCCTCAACCACATTTCAGAGATGTATGCTTGTAGTTTTTGCCGATATGGTGGGCAACTTTCTCGAGGTCTTTATGGACGATTTTTCGATCTACGGGGATTCATTCGATCAATGTTTAGATTATTTAGATCGAGTCTTACGGAGGTGCTGCGAAGTCAATCTTGTGCTCTCGTGGGAGAAGAGCAACTTCATGGTGACCGAAGGAATTGTGCTGGGCCACGTTGTTTCTAAACATGGTATGGAGGTTGACCCAGCCAAGGTGGATGTGATTTCCAAACTTGAGACACCTACAACCATCAAACAAGTCAGGTCATTCTTGGGCCATGTCTGTTTTTACCGACGATTCATCAAAGATTTCAGCAAACTGGCCAGATCGTTGACTGAGTTGCTCAGCAAGGA
The DNA here is from genome assembly GCA_037367405.1 of Ottelia alismoides. NCBI lineage: Eukaryota > Viridiplantae > Streptophyta > Magnoliopsida > Alismatales > Hydrocharitaceae > Ottelia > Ottelia alismoides. The sequence continues at coordinate 554,276 of JAZKJV010009491.1, read as the reverse complement.
GAATGAATTCATTGTAGATGACCGTGTGCTCCTTGCCTTTAATCAGCTGAAAGATCTCATCACACAGGCCCCTGTCTTGCAGCCACCGATTTGGACTCAGCCTTTCGAGATAATGACCGACGCGTCAGATTATGCCATAGGTGCTGTGCTTGGACAGAGAAAAGATAATGTACCATTTGCGATTCACTACGCTAATCGAACGCTCGATGAAGCCCAGAGAAATTATACTGTCACTGAAAAGGAGCTGCTAACAGTAGTTTTTGCCCTGGAAAAGTTCAGATCCTACCTCCTTGGATCCAAAGTAATCATTTACACTGATCATTTAGCCATTCGGTACTTATAGCAGAAGAAGGATGCCAAACCACGTCTCACTCGATGGATCCTTCTCATCCAGGAATTTGATTTGGAAATTAAAGATAAACTTGGGGTAAAGAATGTGGTGGCCGATCATCTATCGAGGCTTCCTGAGCCGGAATCTCCTGAGCTGAACCTGCAGCCGATCACAGAGACCTTTCTAGACGAGGCAATTCTTCCAGTCACCTCGCTTCCTTGGTATGCAGACATTGTGAATTATCTGGTGACCAAGAAAATCCCACAGGATTGGCCAAAGTTGAAAATAGATAGATTCTTGTCTAAAATCCATTTATACCAGTGGGAGGATCCGTATTTATTCAGTGAGGGGGCAGATTGTATCTGGAGAAGGTGCATTCCTCAGGAGGAAGTTCTAAGTGTCCTCGCCTTATGTCTTGATCAAGATTCTGGAGGACATCATTCAGGCAAACGAACGGCAGCAAAAGTTCTTCAGAGTGGCCTCTGGTGGCCTTCACTATTCAAAGATGCAGATGGTTATGTCAAGTGCTGCACTGACTTTCAGAAGATGGACAGAACCATAGGAATGAGAGACACGATGCCTCTGAAATACATTCAGATATCAGACGTCTTCGACACATGGGGCATCGACTTTATGGGCCAATTTCCCAACAGCCAGGGCTATGAATATATTCTGCTTGCTGTCGACTATGTAAGTCGCTGGGTGGAGGCTATCCCCGCCCGAATCGCCGACAGTAGGACTGTCTGTCGATCTTGAGAGATCACATCATAGCACGGTTCGAGATTCCCAAGATTCTCATATCTGACGGGGGTAGTCATTTCATAAACAGAGAGGTGAAGAAGCTGACTCAAGAATTCTGTATTGAACATCGCGTTGCTTCACCTAACACCCACAGTCCAATGGCTTAGCTGAATATTCAAATAGGGAGATCAAGACAATTTTACAGAAGCTTGTGCGTCCGGATCGCAAGAACTGGTCTCAGCTGCTTGATTCCGTTCTTTGGGCTTATAGAACAGCGCACAAGTCACCCTTGGGAATGCCTCCCTATCGCCTTGTGTATAGCAAGCCATGTCATCTGCCCGTTGAACTAATTCATAAATCTTTGTGGGCCATTAACATCTGTAATTTGGACTCCAAGCAAGCAGGAAAGAATAGAAAATTAGATCATAACAGATTATTAGAATTCAGAGATTATGCATATGACAACAGCCTGATGTACACGGAGAAGGTCAAAACATGGCATGACAATCATATCCGCCGCAAGTCCTTCGATCCAGGTCAAAAGGTGTGGTTGTTTGATGCGAAATTAAAGATCTTTACAGGAAAATTGAAGAGTAAATGGATTGGTCCGCTTATGGTCAGGCAGGTGCGTGACAACGGAAGTGTATTGATATCCAATCTGTCAGTTGACGCATAGCCATTTGTAGTCAATGGACAGCTTCTGAAGCCATACCTTGAACATGATACATTCATGGCTGTCGTTGACTCGACTCAAGTAATCTACAGAGATGAGCCGGATATTTCCAAAGAGGTAGAGGAAGGCCAAGCAGAGCAAAACATTTTGAATGACTTTTCTTCTTTTCTTCTTTTCAGTCTCGTTTATCTTATTCTACCAACATGATGTCATCCCTTTCATCACTGCTACACTTAGGATGTACTTTATCCTAAGTGTAGGGGGGATGCGCATCCCGAGTTGTTCATATCCACTTTCATCTCTTTTCTTCTTTTCTTCTTTTCTTCTTTTCCTTGTCTATTCTCTTTATCTATCAAAAGGTGTCACCCCTTGTAGACAGTCTTCTATACTTAGGATGCACTTTGTCCTAAGTATAGGGGGTGTGCACCCTGAGTTTCTCGATTCATTTCGATCCTCTCCATTGTCTCCTCTTCTTGTCTATACTTAGGGCTATCTCACCCTACGTATAGGGGGAGACAACCTGAGTACGATCTGTTCATTCCCACCCTTGATCCTCCCTGCTTTGTGTACAGTCTGCTATACTTAGGATTATTTGATCCTAAGTATAGGGGGGACGGTCAACTTGTCATTGCTTCATTCATTTCATCATTTGTTTATTCTTTAGATTTTCTTATACTCAGTACGAGTTATGTCTTCTCTTTTCTCTCTGATCTATGAGGACATAGCTCAAGCTAAGTATAGGGGGGTCGTATATACTGCGTATATACTTTAGCCATAACTCGTACTTTCGTATTTTTCTTAATAATCTAGCTAATAATTCTTTAAAATTCATTAAAAATCCTCAATAAAAAGGTGTTTTTATTCCTCAAAGTCTTTTTGTATTTACTGATTAATAAATCAGATGAAAATATTTTTTGCATAATGTTTGAAAAAATAGCTTGAAAAGCTTTGTAAAAATCTTTTGAAAACTATTTTGAAAATGTTTTGTTACATGTTTTCAACCTTTGTAAAATGTGTTGTTTGTAAAATTTTATTTTCTTTGTGTGAAATAAAATGTTTGAAAAATGATTTGCAAATGGTTTGAAAAATGGTTGCAAAAATATTTCAAAAAAATCTATCTATACTGTTTGAAAACCTTTGCAAAATGATTGTCAAATGTGTGTACATGTTTGTAAAATGTTTGTAAAAATTATTTTGGACTATAGTTTTAAAAAAAATAGTTTGAAAAACTTGTGTAAAATAAGTTTGAGGAATATTTACATCACACCAAAATCCATTATATATCTATATGTACAAAATTGATCACTTACCCTTGTCAATTCTTAAAATCCACTTCTTGTATATATAAGAAGCACTCCTGTGTAAATATTTGTACCTAGTTTTCAGCCAAAATCTTTTCTTTTTCAAAAATCCCAAAAACATTTGCAAAATTCAAATCCCAAAAATATTTGAAAAATCTTTTTGAAAAATACAAAAATGCATATGCATCATCATCATCTTTTCAAAAATCCATAAAATGTTCAAAATCTTGAAAATTGCATCACAAAAAAAAATATTTTCTGCATTTGCATAGCATGAGCATTTTTCAGATTGAGTTTGATAGTTGAACGAGTCTAAATAAAATCCGAAGATTGGAGCTTGATTGGACCTTAAAATATACCTAATAATAGGAACCTTATAGGAACTAGGTTTGAGGTACTTCAGGTCTAGTTGACTTAATTCTTTGAGGATCACGGGACTTGGTTCAATGGATTCTTGACTGACTAAGTAGAGTATTTCGGAGCACACACACGACTGTTGTTGATAATGAACTAACTTGGAGACCTGCACCTTTCACATGGCTCAACTCAGTTGGAGTGGTGAGGGGATTGGATTTGCCGATATGAGACGCACACAAGTGGAAACACTTGTCCTCCTCTAGGGAGGGAAGTGCACCCCAACCCGTCCAGTGATGAGGAATTCTAAAGACAGGAGAGTGTGGGTTGCAATAAAGCTTCAAAAGAGGGATAGTCTACTGGCTCAAGAGGAAAAACTCCCTATGTAAATGCTGCTGTGAATAGTATTACAAAAAAAGGAAAAAAAGAAAAAAAATGGTCAGCCCTGTACCAAAATAAATGCCTGCAAAGTATGTACAAATGTTGTAAAGTCAATAAGCAAGCTTGAGTTCTAAAGTCAAATATGTGAGCCTGCAGCTGGATGACTTGACTACACTGATCTTGCATCCTAGGATAGGTAGCTACACTGGCTACCGCCCATTCTTCTCTTCACCCCCTCCTCTTGAGCTGGTTGCCACTTGAACTTAGAAGGGAATACCCCGCTCCTCGAGGATGGAGTTACTGGATTGGGGAATCATTGGGTTGTCATGCTGGAGAAGTCAGTCTCTTTGTCATTCTAGTTGGGGAGAGCCACTATCACTTACACTATACGAGTCAGATTCATAGTCGTAAGGGTTTGCGTATGAGTTGAGATATTTCTGACCTGGCTATTGAGGAGACTTGGGCAGAGTTTTGGGATTCTCAGGGACTGTTGGATTTCAAATTCAGTTCTCATTAAGGTTCCGCCCGCACTAAAATTCCAAAGGTCCGACTTAAGCTCCAAACTTGATTTTGTGAAGAAAAGTTTGATCATTAAATTTAATCCAAATTCTTGTTTTTCTTTTCTTTATTTTTCTTTTTCAGCACTTATTGCATAAGTGTTTGCTAGGGACTAGAAAAGGCAAGTATAGGGGGATGATGAATCTACATTTCATCATCTTTATTCTATCATTTTGTCCTTAAAAACCCTAGTAAATGCGTGTAAATAGGCTTAAATTAGGCATTTTAGCATTCATGCATATTTGTGTAAATAGTGTATAAAATGCGGTTTTTAAAGCCAAAATTATAGAATAAAGAAAAGAAAAGAAAAAGAATAAAATATTGTAAATATTTTATGACCCAAAACCCCGAGACCTAGGCATCTCGATGACTAGGTCGACAAGGAATAAAGTAGGGGGGAATAAGGGTCAAAAATACAATACCAATTCCTTCTATTTTATTCATTCTTTATTCATTTTAGGACCTATTTTTGGTTCTACTTTTTATACCTCAAATAAAGAAACTTTGAACATGAAAGTTGAAGATAATTAAATAAACAAAAATACAAAATTGATTTCACTCAAAAATAATGCACAGATAAAAAGTTGTGGTCTGAATAAAATCCCAGAATCACAACTTCCCAGACCTGTATCTCACAAATAAAAACTCCAAATGCATCAAACTCACCTTTAATTGTATATAGTGTAAAATAATCTATTTAATGGCGGTGGTTTCGCATTTGGCGGAGCTATGGTTTGAAAGTTGAGTTTTGGACCCCTATTGTATACTTGTACAGATTAAAATATTCATTTTATTATTTATCCATTATTTTTACCATTTTATATCTTTATAATTTTGTAAATATTATTTATAATATATGTGTATATTAAAATCAGAATAAAAACCTAAATAAAATACAAAAATAAAATATGTATATAATACACATAGGTATAATACCTGTATACATACCTATGTAAACCATACTTATATTTTAAAAAATGTATAAAACACCTCAGAAAAATAAAATAAAAATATTTTTTAAGTGTATAAAAATACTTTATAAATTTATAAAATAATAAACAAAAATAAATAAATAAAGTACACAAAAAAATAAAATATTAAAAAATATATATATCTATATAGCCTATAAATAGTAACTTGTATTTTTATACCTCATAAAAATAATTAAAAATCATAATAAAATACTTCATAAAAAATAAACATTTTTTATTTTATAATTAAAAATTAATAAATTCATTTACTATTTTAAATTGAATTTATAAAGCATTTTTTGCGGGAGTTTTCTGGTTGGTCCACATGGACCAACCACGGAGGTCTGACAGTTGACCTCCGGTTAACTGTCTGACCCTTCCTGTTCCGTCAGATTTTTTTATCGATCTTCGAGGATTTCTCGATACCCAATCTTTCATCCTTTGGCGATAGGGTCTTCGTGACTTTTTGTCCTCGAGGATTGGTGATTCACGCCCTAACGTTTCCTAGGGGAGTGGGTCATCGATTCGCAAGATAATCCTCGATCTTTGGGACCTTTCCACTCTGCGGTCAAACTCTTCAAAAGCCACACCCGACTTCCCTTCGATCCTTGATCACTCTTCCACCACCGAAATCCTAGCCTCAGTCCTTGAAGTTACTCTTGGTGACAGCAGGAGCTCGTCGGGCTTCTCGTTGGATCAAGGCGGCGTTGAATTGAGTCGAATCCCCTTACCGAAGTGGTCGCCGGAGTTCCTCCCCCGTGCACTTTGGTAAGGTTTCTTTCCCTCTCTTGACCCTTTTCTTTTGCTCTAGAATAGCTAGGAAGCACCCTTGTTTCTCTCCCTTCATTTTTCCCTTCGTAATCATCCCCTCATCGCCCTGACATCGCGTTGGCCGGCTCCGAGTTTCGCCGGCCGACCTCGATTTGTCCCACGCATCCACCGAGCATTTTTCTACCCTCCTGATTTCGCCAAAATTCACAGGGTCTAAAAGTATGTCTCACACAAGGCGGAGACAACCGAGGTCGCTGCGGTGACCCGTAATGAAATCTGGACTAAAATCAACAATTAACCCACACCATAGATCAAAGAATTAGAAATAAATGTGGAGTTTAAATTTATTTTTAACTATGCACAAAATGTATATCAAGCAAGTATGCAGAGAGTTCGAACAAAGGGAGCAAACATGGTAGAACAATCAAATGTGTGTGAGTGAATGTGAAGTGTGTCTACACTATGCAAGCAAATGATTTTTGTGGGTTTTTAATTTTTAATTTTTTTATTTAATTTTTAATTTTGTATTTTGGTTTTTAATTTTCTGATTTTTATTTTCTTTTTATATTTTATAGATTTTGTATTTTCTTTTTCAAAATTGAAATATGTATACAATATAAGGAAAGAGATGCTAGGCTATTTATAAAAATAACTAAAAATATCTAAAATTCAGAAAATCAAATGTTTTTGTGGTTTTTATAACTTTATAATGTTTTTGTGATTTTTCTAGATTTTTCCTAATTTCTTTAGTATTTTTAAAGTCAAAAATACTGAAAACAGTGGATAAAAGACAAGGCTGAAACTAAAATGGAGAAATAAATGCTAAAACAGTAACAAAAATTCTCCAAATTAATTTTTAATAAAAGATAATAAAATAAGGAAAATTTAGACACCAAGATTATATTTTTACGATTTTTGTAGAATTTTTAATATTTTTATAGAGGTTTTTGGAGTTTTGTGATTTTTTGGAGTTTTCTTTTATATTTTTTAATGATTTTTGGTCTGAAATTAAAACACACTACAATATGCAAATATATTTTTTTGGAATTTTTCTGGAGTGTTTTTATATTTTTTTGGTATTTTCTAAGCTAGATAGTGTTGAAAATGGATATTTTTGATTTCTAATAAATAATAAAATGAAATAAATACAAAAAATAAAAATATGATGTTAAACTACTATGCAACAGAGACCTATGATGAATTTTAGGGATTTTTTTGGGTTTTTATAGATGCACGCAAAAATTACTAGAAGCAAAAAGAAAAATCATGTTCGCAGGGGTGTTTTGGTAATATTCAAAAAGTGCGAGGGCCTGCGTGCAATATTTCAACAAAATTACACCTTACTAAAATAATTGCTGGACTGAACATGAAAATCAAAAGCTACGAGGCTATCCCCGCAAAAATCCCCAGGAAGCACGTGCAAGAGCACGCGCTCCTGGGGAGGGCGGTTTTGCAATTAACCAAAATCGCGAGGACCTGATATAACAATTTTACAAAACTTTCAAGCGGTAGAGGAATGTTTATGTGTCTGATAGTAATTACAAAAAGGGCTGGACTGATAGCGCAAAATACCCAGTAGCGGGGCGGATCAGACGACGTTTGGGCTTTAGTGAAGCCACGTGTCGACACAGTAGGGCCCGATACCCCTTCGGCCACAGACGATCCAGATTAGATTGTGAATTGGCAATCGGACGGCTGGAGTAGCACGAGATCCGACGGGCGCTGCTGCTCGCCAAGAACAAGCCAAGATCGAACGGACGCCAGGCCCGTTGGATGAACGCACGAAGAACACTCGCTGGAGTTCGTTCGATCGGCAGAACGGGACAACTCCGACCTCCACGACGGTGGATATGATGATCAGATGAAAATTGGGGCGAATCCGCGTCAGTTGGAGGGGTCGACCGGGTCCGGGGCTCAGTGGTGGAGCCCTTGAGCGTTAAGGCACCTGGAGCGTCTATCCGAGCAAAAAGGAGAAGTACAGGAGCCTCCCTTGGGTCCTGCAAGAGTCAAACAAAACGCAGCAGCAACAAAAATTGCAGAACCCAGCTCATGGAGATGAAAAGTTGGCGACGTGGAGTGTGAGGGTGGTGACCGGAGTTGAAGCTCCAGTCAAGGTGTTTGAATGGTTTTAAAGCTAATAGCTCCAGGTAAAATCGCGTTGGAATGTAAGGAATGGAATCTCAGGCCTACAGGTAACGAAAGAGTAAAAAAAATGAAGAGAAGCGACCTCGAGCAGTGGTGAAACTGCGAGATATGGACCTCACGGCTTCTCGCCGGAGATGGGGGGTTGGAGACCTCCTAGGTCCTCGCCTGAGCGCTCCTATCCCAGCTGGAGGCGTCCCTGTCACTGACGTCGATCCTGAGGTGGAAGAAGAGGCTCAAACATGGACCAAAGGGGTTCAAAAGTCGAATGAAGGTTTGGGGACTATTTTGAAAAGATGACCGTGGCGGGATATTCAAGGAGGGATCACGGGTGAATCTTCGACTCAATCGTCAAACCAATGCATGGGCGTGAATCCTTGGCAGTAGGGCTACAATAGTCGTGAAGACATCGACCTCAAATGGTGAAAGACGAGGCCAGGAAAAATCCAAGAAGATGGAATAAAACCCATTTCTGGCAGGCTTCAGACCTCGGTCAGAGACTTGACCGAGGTCAACCAAGGGAGAGATCTGGTTGGTCCACGTGGACCAACCAGAAAAAACCTTGGAAAAAAGGTTTCAAATTCAGTAAAAAATAGGAAATGAATTAACTAAATTTTTGTTATAAAATAAAAAATGTTTATTTTTTTATGAATTAATTTATGGTAATTTTTAATTATTTTTATGAAATGTATTTTTACAAGTTTACATTTAGGCCCTTTATAGGTATCTTTACCTACATTTTTATTATTTTATTTTTACTTTGTATATTTAATTTATTTATTTTTGTTTATTATTTTATATATTTATAAAGTATTTTTATACACTTAAATATATTGTTATTTCATTTTATTGATGTGTTTTGTACATTTAATAAAATAGAAGTATGAATTCTATAGGTATAGATATGTGTTATACCAATGTATATTATTTACATGTATTTTTTTTGTATTTTATTTAGGCTTTTATTAAATTTTAATATACATAATTATTATAAGTAATATTTACAAGATTATAAAAATAGAAAAACAATGAATAAATAATAAATTGAATATTTTAATCAGTACAGCTATACAATAGGGGTCCAAAACTCAGCTTTCAAACCGTAGCTCCGTCAAATGCAAAACCACCACCATTAAATAGATTATTTTATTCTATATACAATTAAAAGTGAGTTTGATGCATTTGGAGTTGTCATTTGTGAGATACGGGTCTGGGAAGTTGGGATTCTGGATTTTTATTCAGACCATAACTTTTTATCTGTACATTATTATTCAGTGAAATCAATTTTGTATTTTTATTTATAAAATTATCTACAACTCTTATGTACAAAGTTTCTTTATTTGATGTATAAAAAGTGGAACCAAAAATAGGTCCCAAAATGAATAAAGAATGAATAGAATAAAAAGGAATTTGTGTTGTATTTTGGCCCTTATCTCCCCCTACTTTATTCCTTGTCGACCTAATCATCGAAATGCCTAGGTCTCGGGGTTTTGGGTCATAAAATATTTACAATATTTTATTCTTTTTCTTTTCTTTTCTTTATTCTATAATTTTGGCTTTAACAACCGCATTTTATACAATATTTACACACATATGCATGAATGCTAAAATGCATGAATTAAGCTTATCTACACGCATTTACTAGGGTTTTTAAGGCCAAAATGATAGAATAAAGATGATGAAACGTAGATTCATCATCCCCCTATACTTGCCTTTGCTAGTCCCTAGCAAACACTTATGCAATAAGTGCAGAAAGAAATACAAAGAAAAGAAAAAGAAGAAGGTGGATTAAGTGTAATTATCAAACTTGTCTTCACTAAATCAAAGTTTGGAGCTTAAGTCAGACCTTTGGAATTTTAGTGCGGGCGGAACCTTAATGAGAACCAAATTTGAAATCCAACAATCCTTGAGAATCCCAAAACTCTGCTCAAGTCTCCTCAATAGCCAGGTCAGAAATATCTCAATTCATACGCAAACCCTTACGACTATGAATCTGATTCGTACAGTGTAAGTGATGGTGGCTCTCCCCAACTAGAATGGCAAAGAAACTAACTTCTCCAGTACGACAACCCAACGATTCCCCAATCCAATAACTCCATCCTCGAGGAGCAGGGTATTCCCTTCTAAGTTCAAGTGGCAACCAGCTCAAGGGGAGGGGGTGAAGAGAAGAATGGACGGTAGCCAGTGTAGCTACCTATCCTGGGATGCAAGACCAGTGTAGTCAAGTCATCCAGCTGCAGGCTCACATATTTGCCTTTGGAACTCAAGCTTGCTTATTGACATTACAACATATTCACATACTTTTGCATGCATTTTATTTTTGTACATGCCTGACTTTTTTTTAAAATACTATTCACAGCAGCATTTACATAAGGAGTTTTTCCTCTTGAGCCAGTAGACTATCCCTCTTTTGAAGCTTTATTGCAACCCACACTCTCCTGTCTTTAGACTTCCTCATCACTGGATGGGTTGGGGTGCACTTCCCTCCCTAGAGGAGGACAAGTGTTTCCACTTGTGTGCGTCTCATACCGGCAAATCCAATCCCCTCACCACTCCAATTGAGTTGAGCCATGTGAAAGGTGCAGGTGTCCAAGTTAGGTCATTATCAACAAGAGTCGTATGTGTGCTCTGAAATACTCTACTTAGGCAGTCAAGAATCCATTGAACCAAGTCTCGTGATCCTCAAAGAATTAAGTCAACTAGACCTGAAGTACCTCAAACCCAGTTCCTATAAGGTTCCTGTTATTAGGTAGATTTTGAGGTCCAATCAAGCTCCAATATCCGGATTTTACTTAGACTTGTTCAACTATCAAACTCAATCTGAAAAGTGCTAATGCTATGATATGCAATGCAGAAAATATTTTTGTGATGCAATTTTCAAAATTTTTGAACTTTTTATGGATTTTTAAAAAGATGATGATGATGCATATGCAATTTCTGTATTTTTTTTCAAAAAGATTTTTCAAATGTTTTTGGATTTTCATTTTGCAAATGTTTTTGGGATTTTTGAAAACAAAAAGTTTTGGATGAAAACTAGATTAAAATATGTACACGGAAGTGCTTCTTATATTTACAAGAAGTGGATTTTAAGACTTTACAAGGGTAAGTGGTCAATTTTATAAGTACATATATAATGGATTCTAGTGTGATGTTAGTGTTCCTCAAACTTATTTGACATAAGCTTTTTCACACAGTTTTTGAAAACTATAGTCCGAAATAACTTTTACAAACATTTTTGCAAACATGTACACACATTTGAAAATCATTTTGCAAAGGCTTTCAAAACAGTATAAACAGATTTTTCAAATATTTTTGCAACCATTTTTCAAACCATTTGCAAATCATTTTTCAAACATTTTATTTCACACAAAGAAAAGAAGTTTTACAAACCAGACATTTTTACAAAGGTTGAAAACATGTAACAAAATATTTTCAAAATAGTTTTCAATAGATGTTCACAAAGATTTTCAAACTATTTTTCAAACATTTTGCAAAAAAACATTTTCACCTGATTTATTAATCAGTAAATACAAAAAGAATTTGAGGAATAACCACATCTTTTTATTAAGGATTTTTAATGAATTTTAAAGAATTACTAGCCATATTTATTAGGAAAATATAAAAGTACGAGTTATGGCTAAAGTATATATGCAGTATATACGACCCCCCTATACTTAGCTTGAGCTATGTCCTCATAGATCGGAGAGAAAAGAGAAGACATAACTCGTAGTAAGTATAGGCAAGTCTAAAGAATAAATGAATTAATCAATCAATGAGAAGTTGACCATCCCCCCTATACTTAGGATCAAATAATCCTAAGTATAGCAGACCGTACACAACGCAGGGAGGGTCAAGGGTGGGAATGAACAGATTGTACTCAGATTGTCTCCCCCTATACTTAGGGTAAGATATCCCTAAGTATAGACAAGAAGAGGAGACAATGGAGAGGATCGAGATAAATAAAAAACTCGGGGTGCACACCCCCCTATACTTAGGACAAAGTACGTCCTAAGTATGGAAAACTGTCTACAAGGGCGGCACCTTTTTGATAGATAAAGAAAATAGAAGAGGAAAAGAAGAAAAGAGGAAAAGAAGAAAGGAGATGAGACTGGAAATGAGATCATGAGAATGTACACACCACTCCCCCTATACTTAGGGTAAAAGAAGCCCTAAGTATAGGCAACGACAGGAGTGATGACACAGAACGAAGAATGAACACTCGGCTCGTCCACCTCCCTATACTTAGGACAAAGTACGTCCTAAGTAAGGCAAACACGAGAATGGGTGGACGAACAATACGGTAGAGAGAACAGAGGCACACAAAAGTGAATATACAACAGAGATGGATGTACACATGATCAATAAGGTTGAAAGCAAACCTTCTTGCGGGACCGCTGAGGAATGGATCTGGTGTGATGCAGGTCGACATCGGGGTCCACAGTGGAAGGAAGCCGATCAGGGTCAATGGGGTGATGGTCCTCAGTACCCCTAGAATGTGAAGGCACAGACAGATCAGTGAAAGAAGTGTGACTAGGTCCGGCCTTGGAAGTCTCGCTAGTGTCAAAGTAAAATGGGACGAACTCATCGTCATCGGAAGTAGTGTACTTGGAGTCGTCCTGCGAGGTGTCGTCCAGGTCAAAATCAAAAGGAACGAACTCATCAATGGAAGTAGTCGAACTATGTTCGTCCTCTATAATCTCAACCGGATCATCTTTCTCATCAAAAGGTCCGAATTCTCGAATAAAAGCAATCAAATCAAATTCGGCCTTCGTCTCGTCAGTATCTATGTGGACAGGAGCGGATCCATAAGTGGAAGTAGTCAAAACATGTCCGTCCTGTCTAGTCTCTACATCTGCCCTCCGCTCAATGGTATCGATCATGTAAATCCCGCGGATGTCATCAACACAACGCCAAGTCCCAGAAGAAGGAACGTCGAGGTCCATGCTTTCCGAGTGTTCCTCAATAGGAAGGAATTCTCGCGTCTCAGTAGAATCCAATAAGCAGCAAAATTCTATGATAGTATCATCAAGGTCATGGTCCTCGAGGTCAGCCAAGATAGGTGAGGTCACATTAGGTGCAGGTCTCTGGTCGGCAGTAGGTGCGGTGATCAATACTTCGCTCTCGTCAGCAGGACGAAAGCGAATCTCTCCTGATCCATAGTCAATAACGACTCTCACAGAGGCGAGGAATGGTCGTCCCAAGATGATTGGAGAGTGCTCACCTGTGGAGGTCTCCATGGGCAAAACGACAAAATCAACAGTATAACTCATGCCCTGAATCGAGATGACGATGTTTTCAAGGATACCCTTCAGCCTCTTTATTGATCCATCAGCAAACTGTACGATCATCCTGGTTTTCTTGAGAGGCCCTAAATGAAGAGACTGTACTAGCGAGAAGGGTATGATGCTAATCGTAGAGCCGCCGTCTAGGAGAGTGCGATCACATGTGTGGTCAGAGATGGTGCATGTGATGAAAGGTGTGGCAGTGTTCCTCTTCCGAGGAATGGGACGATGAGTGATGGCGTGGGCAGTGGCCATGGTCAAGATATGATGCTCAGATCTGCTCCTCCGCTTTCTCTTCTTGGGAAAAGGAGCAGATAAATCGGCCATGGCCTGCTGAAGTGGGGCACGGATGATCTCATGAATGGTGGCCACCACTTCGGGTTTAGTCAGCATTTTTTTGAATTTTTGGACATCCTCCATACAAGGGAGGAGGTCGGAATCAACATATACACGAGGCATGCCAAGAGCAGTCTGTACAGCGGCATCCTCGGGGTCAAAGGTGGGACCGGGTGTGAGAGGCTGTGTGGTCAAAGGATCTGGCAAGTGGTACCTCTCCTCACAGTCTGGCTCGATCATGTGTCTCCCGAACTCTTTTTGTATTTTTAAATTTTTCTCATTTTTTTTGTATTTTGGGCGATTGCAAGCTCTCATGATAATCCTCAAATGATTCCATATCCTCAAAGACTGGAGCGGCATTTTGGTTCTTATTTAAACTAGTAAGGTCGGCAATCCTCGAATTCATGTGCTCCATCATCTGATTCAAGGTCTCAAGTGTTGATATCATGAAAGGTGACTCCAAAATCTCAGGATCGGGTTTGTCGAATGTGGGCGGTGGGTGTGGACAAAAATCACATTCCGGATCAAGATACTCAAGGAAGAGCGGGTTGTCGAAATGTGTAGGCGAGGGTGGTGGAAATGAGTAGTGAATGTCAAATTCCGAATCTTGAAATAGTCGGTTGGTCGGATGTGTACAAAAATCAGGAGCAAAGTCCTCCTGGAAAAAGTGAGGTGGATCGGCTGGAGTGAAGGAGGGATCCGCAAAATCCGGACAAAATATGCTCCAGTCAGCCATCTCGGAAACAAAAAGAAATGATCGTCGGGAGAGCACGAAGGTCAAATCAAGAGAACGCAGAAGAAGGCGCAAATGCGCAGGGGTGATCTAGGACACACAAAAAACAATCACAAGCAAAAATGAAAACAAGTCAAACCCTCAATTCACCTACTCAACTCGGTAGAGACCGTAAAATGCGGTCTTTTAATCTTGTCTGTTTTAGAGTTAGATGAGAAGTCAAAAGAGTTGCACACACACTTAGGGGCTGAAGATGGGATTTGGGCAGTAGTCCTTAGGGTGTGCGCGAGCAAGTAAAAGCGAAGACAATGAGGAGATTACTCGCCCCAAGACAATATTTTCTTTTTGATGGATTTTAGGGCCGAGTAAAGTTAACAGTCCCACTTTTATTGGTTATCATTTTTTTTGGATTTTTAATAAAAATGCACGAGCCTAACGAGGAGTCAATTCCTTTAAGCTCCTAGGTGATCAAAATCATAGGTAGAGGAGCGGGAAAGCAATGCGAGCGGTAAAAACGATGATGAATGCTAAAGCGTAAATGCTCACCTTGCCTCCAGCACTCTACATGCAAGGATGCTCAGCAGAATTGAAACCTATCTATATGCAAATGCAAATCGATGAAATCGCCTAGTTCAGAAATTGCTATTAGCGGGAAGAACCACAAGCTGACCACCAATCCTCAACCCTAGAGTCCGGTCTAGGCTCACCCCTCCTCTGCTCAACACACTTGAGTTTAGGAGAAAGCGCTTTGCATGGAGAGCTCGCGGCGCGACGGATTGAAGGTGATGATCAACTGTTTAAAATTTGACTAAGTCCAGAACGTACTATAGGTACATGCAATGTTGATTAAGGTGTTTGGACCTAATGCTACACAAGCAATCCTAAAACTAGGGGCTCAATCACACAAAATAAATAAAATCGAAAAACAAAACAAAATAAAAAGAATGCGAAGAAAAACGCGAGAAAAGCTGCGGCGAGCCCCCAGGTGTACAAACACCTGGAAGTTAGGCTCGAAAGTCAAATGTCCGGGGGTACCTGTATTATTACAATAATAGTGGTCTCTCTCTCACTTGAATTACAAAAATAAATGCAATAAAATAAAATCTCAGAATTGGTGCGAAGTCGAAGCCGCCTCACGTGGTTGCACGAGCGCTCCTAGAAAGGAGTGCCTCCCTCGACCCGCATACCCCGCACAAAGTCAAACAAGAGGGCGGTCAGACAATTCGAATGATATATCAAAATAAAAGAGCAAAAATAAGCAAAAATAAAAACCACGAAATAGACAAATAATCACAATCACAAACAAGACCCGAACTAAGCGTTGTTGCTCCCAGGCAATGGCTCCATTTGTTTTAGCCAAAATTCATGGGGTCTAAAAGTATGTCTCACACAAGGCGGAGACAACCGAGGTCACTGCGGTGACCCGTAATGAAATCTGGACTAAAATCAACAATTAACCCACACCATAGATCAAAGAATTAGAAATAAATGTGGAGTTAAAATTTATTTTTAACTCTGCACAAAATATATAGCAAGCAAGTATGCAGAGAGTTCGAACACAGGGAGCAAACATGGTAGAACAATCAAATGTGTGTGAGTGAATGTGAAGTGTGTCTACACTATGCAAGCAAATGATTTTTGTGGGTTTTTAATTTTTAATTTTTTTATTTAATTTTTAGTTTTGTATTTTGGTTTTTAATTTTCTGATTTGTATTTTCTTTTTATATTTTATAGATTTTGTGTTTTCTTTTTCAAAATTGGAATATGTATACAATATAAGGAAAGAGATGCTAGGTTATTTATAAAAATAACTAAAAAAATCTAAAATTCATAAAATCAAATGTTTTTGTGGTTTTTATAATTTTAAAATGTTTTTGTGATTTTTCTAGATTTTTCCTATTTTTTGGTATTTTTAAAGTCAAAAATACTGAAAACAGTGGATAAAAGACAAGGCTGAAACTAAAATGGAGAACTAAATGATATAACCGTAAAAAAATTCTCCAAATTAATTTTCAATGAAAGATAATAAAATAAGGAAACTTTAGACACCAAGATTATATTTTTAGGATTTTTATAGAATTTTTAATATTTTTTTTGAGGTTTTTAAAGTTTTGTGATTTTTTGGAGTTTTCTTTTATATTTTTAATGATTTTTGGTCTGAAATTAAAACACACTAAAAGATGCAAAATATATTTTTTTGGATTTTTTCTGGAGTGTTTTTATATTTTTTTGGTATTTTCTAAGTTAGACAGTGCTGAAAATGGCTATTTTTGATTTTTAATAAATAATAAAATGCAATAAATACAAAAACTAAAAATATGATGTTAAACTACTATGCAACAGAGACCTATGATGAATTTTAGGGATTTTTTGGTTTTTATAGATGCACGCAAAAATTAGTAGAAGCAAAAAGAAAAATCATGTTCGTTAGGGGTGTTTTGGTAATATTCAAAAAGTGCGAGGGCCTGCGTGCAATATGTCAACAAAATTACACCTTACTAAAATAATTGCTGGACTGAACATGAAAATCAAAAGCTACGAGGCTATCCCCGCAAAAATCCCCAGGAAGCACGTGCAAGAGCACACGCTCCTGGGGAGGGCGGTTTTGCAATTAACCAAAATCGCGAGGACCTGATATAACAATTTTACAAAACTTTCAAACGGCAGAGGAATGTTTATGCGTCTGATAGTAATTACAAAAAGGGCTGGGCTGATAGCGCAAAATACCCAGTAGTGGGGCGGATCGGACGGCGTTTGGGCATTAGTGAAGCCACGTGTCGACACAGTAGGGCCCGATACCCCTTCGGCCACGGACGATCCAGATTAGTTTGTGAATTGGCAATCAGACGGCTGGAGTGGCACGAGATCCGATAGGCGCTGCTGCTCGCGAAGAACAGGCCAAGATCGAACGGCCGCCAGGCCCGTTGGATGAACGCACGAAGAACACTCGCTGGAGTTCGTTCGATCGGCAGAACGGGACAACTCTGACCTCCATGACAGTGGCTATGATGATCAGATGAAAGCTAGGGCGAATCCGTGTCTGTTGGAGGGGTCGACCGGGTCCGGGGCTCAGTGGTGGAGCCCTAGAGCGTTAAGGCACCTAGAGCGTCTATCCGAGCAAAAAGGAGAAGTACATGAGCCTCCCTTGGGTCCTGCAAGAGTCAAACAAAACGCAACAGCAACAAAAATTGCAGAACCCAGCTCATGGAGATGAAAAGTTGGCGACGTGGAGTGTGAGGGTGGTGACCGGAGTGGAAGCTCCGGTCAAGGTGTTTGAATGGTTTTAAAGCTAATCGCTCCAGGTAGAATCGCGTTGGAATATAAGGAATGGAATCTCAGGCCTACAGGTAACGAAAGAGTAAAAAAACGAAGAGAAGCGACCTCGAGAAGTGGTGAAACTGCGAGATATGGACCTCACGGCTTCTCGCCGGAGATGGGGGGTTGGAGACCTCCTAGGTCCTCGCCTGAGCGCTCCTATCCCAGCTGAAGGTGTCCCTGTCACTGACGTCGATCCGGAGGTGGAAGAAGAGGCTCAAACATGGACCAAAGGGGTTCAAAAGTCGAATGAAGGTTTGGGGCCTATTTTGAAAAGATGACCGTGGCGGGATATTCAAGGAGGGATCACGGGTGAATCTTCGACTCAATCGTCAAACCAATGCATGGGCGCGAATCCTTGGTAGTAGGGCTACAATAGTCGTGAAGACATCGACCTCAAATGGTGAAAGACAAGGCCGGGAAAAAATCCAAGAAGATGGGACAAAACCCATTTCTGACAGACTTCAGACCTCGGTCAGATAGTTGACCGAGGTCAACCAAGGGAGAGATCTGGTTGGTCCACATGGACCAACCAGAAAAAACCTTGGAAAAAAAGGTTTCTAAATTCAGTAGAAAATAGGAAATGAATTAATTAAATTTTTGTTATAAAATAAAAAATGTTTATTTTTTTATGAATTAATTTGTGGTGCTTTTTAATTATTTTTATGAAATGTATTTTTACAAGTTTACATTTAGGCCCTTTATAGGTATCTTTACCTACATTTTTATTATTTTATTTTTAATTTGTATATTTAATTTATTTATTTTTGTTTATTATTTTATATATTTATAAAGTATTTTTATACACTTAAATATATTTTTATTTTATTTTATTGATGTGTTTTGTACATTTAATAAAATAGAAGTATGAATTCTATAGGTATAGATATATGTGTTATACCTATGTATATTATTTACATGTATTTTTATTTTGTTTTTTATTTAGGCTTTTATTCTAATTTTAATATACATAATTATTATAAGTAATATTTACAAGATTATAAAAATATAAAAATATAAAAATAATGGATAAATAATAAATTGAATATTTTAATCAGTACAACTATACAATAGGGGTCCAAAACTCAGCTTTCAAACCGTAGCTCTGCCAAATGCGAAACACCATTAAATAGATTATTTTATTCTATATACAATTAAAGGTGAGTTTGATGCATTTGGAGTTGTCATTTGTGAGATAGGGGTCTGGGAAGTTGGGATTCTGGATATTTATTCAGACCATAACTTTTTATCTGTACATTATTTTTCAGTGAAATCAATTTTGTATTTTTATTTATAAAATTATCTACAACTTTCATGTACAAAGTTTCTTTATTTGATGTATAAAAAGTGGAAACAAAAATAGGTCCCAAAATGAATAAAGAATGAATAGAATAAAAAGGAATTTGTGTTGTATTTTGGCCCTTATCTCCCCCTACTTTATTCCTTGTTGACCTAGTCATCGAGATGCCTAGGTCTCGGGGTTTCGGGTCATAAAATATTTACAATATTTTATTCTTTTTCTTTTCTTTTCTTTATTCTATAATTTTGGCTTTAAAAACCACATTTTATACAATATTTACACACATATGCATGAATGCTAAAATGCATGAATTAAGCTTATATACACGCATTTACTAGGGTTTTTAAGGCCAAAATGATAGAATCAAGATGATGAAACGTAGATTCATCACCTCTGCGGAGTCGAGGCAACTTGCCCTCGACTCCTTCACGTTTTTTTGCAGGTCCTAAAGCCAAAACGACCCGTGAGCTTGATTTTGTCACCTCGTCGGAGGAACTCGGAGCCTCCAGCTCCGCCGTCCTATGCTACGATCACCACCGCCCTCCGGTGAATTCTGAGAGCCCAGCAGCTAAGGGTGGCCTCCAGGAAGAGAATGAACTACCTTGCGGACTTCAAGACCGTCTGAGGTCAAAGGAAGAGCTCCGGGAACCTCATCTCACCGGAGTTCCTTTGTGTTCTTCCAACCGCACCTCTAGCCGTCTGATCAAGGGACCCTTCCAGGACGTGCCAGAGCCATTGGATCCAGCCCTCCCGTTGCCGTTGATCTCTTACCAGAGATCTAATCTGGGTCGTGAAGCGCAAAGCGTCATCAACGCACCTAGAGCCGACATGTGGCAAGTGGGGGCGCGTTGCCCCGTCCGATCTGCCAAGGTGCGTGGGTAATTTTGCAACATACCCTCACACGTTTTTGTAATCTCTGTTTAGCACCAAAACTTTCATATTCAGCTTTATAGTTTTTGTAATATTTACTAAAAGGACCCTAGACTTTCCAAATTTGATGTCTTATCCTTGCCAGCTGGGCGCACGTGCGTGAGCACGTGCGCTTGGCCATTTTGTAAACAAGGCCCCCGGTTTTCTTGTATTGCTAATTAGCCCTAAGACATGGCCGTAATGTTGTAAAACTTTTTGGAAATTTTGCGTTTAACCCTGGATATTTTAGTAATTACATCGTGGTCCTTGATAGTCACATGGTTCTCCACGTGACCCTTGGCATTTTTGCAAGATTCACCTTGCGGTTTTGATCATTGCTAATTAGTCCTGAAAGTTTGTTATTGCCTTATAATTTTTTTGGAAAATTGTGCCGAGGCCCCCTGAGTTTCTTGCCTATTACCGAAATACCCCTACATGTACGCATTTTCTTTATACTTCTAGTATTTATTGCATGCATCTCTAAAATCCCAAAAATTCCCCAAAAATCAAGTTAAGTTCCTGTTGCATCCTAATATCACGACATATTTTTCTTTTGCATAATTATTGCATTTTACTATTTATAAAAAAAAATCAAAAACATGCATTTTTAGTACTGTCTATCTTAGAAAATCCATAAAAATAAGTAAAACTTTTTGAAAAATTCTAAAAAATTACATTTTATGTGTTTTAGTGTCTTTTAATTACTATCCAAAAATCATTAAAAATCTCAAAACAAAAACCTTAAAAATTAGAAAAAACCTAAAAACTTCATAAAAATCTAAAAAATCATAAAAAAAATCCTAAAAATATAAACTCAGTTTCTATAGTTCCTCTATTTTATTATCTTTTATTTAAAATTAATATGGGAAAATTTTGTTACTGTTTGCTATTTTTCACTCCCATTTTAATTTCGGCCAGCATTGTTATTCACTGTTTTCTTGTATTTTGACTTTTAAAAATACCAAAAATATTCTAAAAATTCCTCAAAAATCACAAAAATAGTAGAAAAATATAAAAAGACAAAAAATATTTTATTTCCTAATTTTGACTACTTTTCCTTATTTTTATAAATACCCTAACCTCCTCTTTTCTTATATTGTATATATAAATTCCATTATTGAAAAAGAAAAAAATAATATAAAATATAAAAAGAAAATATAAAATCAGAAAATTAAAAAGAAAAAATAATATAAAAAAGAAAGAGAAAATAAAAAATATACAAAATTAAAAACCAACAAAAAAAATTCATATTGGCTAAGTAGTTCATTAGACATAAACCTTGACTTTTAGTCTACTCACTCTACACCTTTGTTTCCTGTGTTCGACCCCTACTTGCTTGCCACTGTACATTTTTAGTAGGGTATAACAAATTTTGATTCTTGCTCTTGATTGTTTAATTAATTGTGTGGGTTAATTGTTGACGAACGTGAAGGCTTGAGTAGTCGCCCAAGCGACAGTGAGTCTGATTTGTTAGACCACTATTTAGCGGCTCTCGTTTTATCGTTTTTCATCCACTAGATGTAAGATTACTATCTGAAATATATCCATCATAGCTGTCTATGATAGGTTTATTCCAGAATTCATGTTTATTTCCAACATTTAGAAATAAACTATGAGTGTATTCTAATATCCAGGTCACAGAGACATTCTCTAAGACTAAGGGCTCCCACTAAAAATATGAAGTCTATTGATCCAAGGGAAATTGTTGCAACAATTGCATCACTTCCAACATGGATGACCATTAAACTTTAAGATCAAATTTCTAATATTCTAATATAGATGCAACCAATTGCAACTGTCATTAGAAGATTGTGATACAATTATTAGACTTTACCTTATCAAATAAGTAAGTCAATTTCAATGATTATATGTAGATTATTCTGATGTACTATCCGATTCCTTCTCTAAGGATTCTAGATAGATTTGATAGTCATACTATTAATACATCAACTTATTGCAGTATTGGCATTTATACAACTCTTTAGATGTCATATGGAAGTCAATGAAGTACAATCAACTCTTTGACTATACTTCTTACTTGGGTCCAACCCATGCTTCCATTGCGCTCCCTTTATCTATAAGCAACCATTGCTCAAGACCAAGGATCTCTTATGTTAAAATCAAAAATTTCAATATAAGAGTATTTCAACATTTATACATGCTTCAATCAATTCATACAATATGAATATTATGAAGCTTCATGGATGACTAGAGTATAGATAGTAGAATGATGACACTCATCATATCTACATCCATTTAAACTCTTAAAACTTAGGTTTAGGTAGGTACTCAAACAATTTGAATACATCATCTCCTGTAGAGCCACCATTCTGCATAATGCAGAGAACCATGTCATTCATGATTATATATCGAGAGCACATATGTATGCCAGAACATCTTCTTAGATTTTATAAGGATTATTTGATAATTACGATCATTATCAACATGCCACTTCATTCGATGAGATCAAGACTTACAGAGACATACAAACCCTAGGGTTTCAGTCCTATTGTCTATTTAATTATCATTCCTCATCATTATGAGGAAACTTGCACATTGCAACCATATACATTATGTGTCCAATTGCAAGTACAGTAAATGGATCATAGGTCCAATCCATGGTATTCTACTGGTTATTATTGAGTATAACATTGAGTGGGATTAAAGAAGGATTATATGAAATAAGAAATTTGCATAAACATATATAAATATATAATTTACTTTGATTTAGGAATTTTTATATCAAAGTTGTCTTGCCATGTCAACAATGAAAGTTCATTCCCTTAATCACTTTCAATGTAAGATATATACTTACCATTATAACTCAAGCAAGATCTGGGATCTCCTTCCTTATCTTTGTTACATCCCAATAATATGAGAACCTATAACTCGGATAAAAAGAAGCGGGAACACATTCCGCCTTGCAAGTCCAACTTGCATCTCCCAATTCGGTCTTTAACACCTGGGCCCACCACCCCTAAGGTGATTTTGAACCGTTATTAATTGAACCAATCGTCAACAGGAATACAACTCGCTATGCGCAATCCAATATCACCCCAATAATATGAGGACCCGATATTGGGGTCACTACGCATACGTCCTTACTCTTTCGAGAAGCGACGAGCCTGATCCAAATGGATCGTATGCAGGAGCTGTCACTGAGGACATGCGTCTCCTACATACAATATCTGGCGACGGAACCCTTCGCCTTGACGGGAGACCATGGATGTCACTTATGTGATCCTCCATCTCTTATTCAAATTTTAATCAATTATTATGAATCATATTCATATAATTAATTCTTCCAAGGGAAATACACATCTATTCATAATAGAGTGTTTTTAATTGGATATAATTAACTTAATCACATTAAATTAATTATCAATCCAATTCAATCAACAAACTTGATTTTACTTGAATATATGATATTATCTCAAAATTTGAATTTTAATAATTGGAAAAGACATCATGATCTCTCAGGCATCATTCGTTCCCTACCCGCTGTCATGGCCAGTACCGGCGGGAGTGGGACATACTACAACTGGTGCGACCCGCTACCCCAACGATCCCTGACTAGACACCATATCCACCTCGGGAAAAAATAATGCCGAGTCAAACAGTTTGTACTTCGTTTCTTCAACCGAAATTATACCATTTAGTAATAATAAAAACATTTTTGATTATAATGAAATTTGCTAGAGAAATTCCCAATCCTATTCAAGCAAGGATTTTGATGATTGCGTTTCCAATTATGATCTAGATCAAATCTAATCAATTTATTGGTTAAGGCTAAGTCAATTAAGGAAATAATCATCATTCAATATTTCTCAAATATTTTCCATAATTATTTCATGAAATTAACAATTAATTTTGCTAATTGACAATCATATGGTTCTTAATTAGGAATGTAATTTCAGAGTGACCCCTACTTACTAAAATTAACATTCTCAATCAAAACAAATCAAAATTATGCAAAATCAGTTTCCTCAGATTGCTAATTTGATTCATGATAGAAACTAAGTGTTGTTTCATGCATTTCAAGGCGGATCAAAACAATAATTAACTCATTAATCATGTTAAGATTCGCAGTTCCCGCAACAGTGAATACATGCTTATTAAAACGACCATATCTCGAGCAAACGGAATCCAAATTACGTGAACTCAGATCCTATGATTTACTTATTTAATGGGAAACGAAATCCAAGTTTTATTTTCGTGTTTAAACAATTTAAACAGGGCCGAAAATAATCACAAAACAGAGATGCGAAAATGAAATGCGTTAAAACTTTCGCAACCCTAACGAACCAAAGTCATCCTAGGTTTATGAATCGTATCCGAAACCTCCGACCTAAGACTCTGATACCACTTGAAGGATATGGGATAATCCTCAAGCGCATCACGGAAGCATGAGCGTCGTATCAAATACGACGACGAACAACTAGTTGGACTAGTTGTTCGATGCATCAGAAATTAAAATTTTTTCATGTGACGAAACCACATGATCCAAGAACACTTCTCGGATCGTTTCGTCTAAACCACAAACAAGTAATAGGATAACCTCTTGAAGCGTGGTTGTGATCGACTCTCTAAACGAAGAGACCTCCTATCTCAAGTCCGATCCGACAGAGGAGACACTTGCGAGCGTGTTGATGAAACACGTGCTTCTCGCAATCTATGTTGATGATCCAAGCGGTGGATCTCCTGATCTCGACATACGAGATCCGACATCTTCTTCACGAGCGAGGCACACCGAAGCAGACGGAGATCCACGAGCAAACGATCGGATAGCATAACGACGACGCTGCGGCGATGGAGAACCTCTCTAAGGCATCCATGGTGGACAGCCACATGAGAGATAAAGAGAGGGCGTGTAGAGAGAGAAAGAGAGAGAGAAACTTATGTGCTCTTGTGTGTAGAGAAGAGCAAAGGGGTGCCCTTCTATTTATAATATTTTGGGATCCATGGATCTCAATCCATGGGCAACACAAATCCAATGGCTCTCATTGATTTGTGTTTCTTTTAATGGCTAAGATTTGTGTTGGTAAAAACTAACAACAATTAATTTAATTTAGATTAAATCTATATTGATAAATCAATCTCAAATCAAATCAAACAACTATGGAGATAATAGGAAAGAGAGAGTGCCTCCTTCCATATACATGGAGTGGACGGCCACCCTTTCCTAATAGGAATAGGTGGCCGTCCCTCCTATTAATATGGAAGGAACATCTCCAATGTAATCTCCTTTGATTACATTATTCCATGTATCTCCAATTTATTACAACAACAATTGTTGTAAATTATTCTACAAAAATAATTCATAATTATTTTATGAATATTGCAATCTTGTCATTGGAAATTTGTGAATCATTTTCACAACCCAAAATAAAATGTAAATTACATTTTCAAATTAATATCCAATGTGAATCCAATTCACATCAACATTTAATTAACAAATGTAAATTACAAATTGCTCTCTCTTATATATTATAAATCACATTTATAATATATATGATTAATATGGATAGTACTATCAACATTATTCATATCCATGATAATTAAATCACATTTAATCATCTTGGACCTTTATTCTCATGTTCCCAAATAATATGAATCACATTCACATTATTCACATCTTTGATAATCAAATCACATTTAATTATCTTAGATAACTCTCCTTATAATATGAATCAAATTTATATTATGATGATAATTAAATCACATTTAATTATCCATTTTCTCAATGCTTGGATACAAATATCAATGATAGAATTATCCATGAACTCTTTCAAGGATAATGCGCTTTCTCCGCGAATACTTGGAGATAAGGACAGGGTGATTGTATTGTTCCACGTATAGTGACTTGGATATTAAGATCACATCTCAAATCCAAATCTTGGGCCTCCCATACATGCTTGATTAAATCAAGATCGCAAATCTAATCTTCTCATTGAATCTGAATCACATTCTGGTGAATGTCCAATATTTAGATCAAGATCAGATTACTTCTCTACTGAGAGGAGTCACTAAAATCCAGACCCGTTTCATCACTCCCTAGGAATGGAAGCGTCATGGTTATACAATCATTTATGATCACATCACCCTCAGGTATTCCCAATACCTATACATCCTGCATACTGGAAGACCTAGAATAATCCCGAAGTATAAGATCAGTTTTAGACTGTCTACTTCAGGGTTTTATCATTAAGTTTCTCATTTGACTATTGGGAGTTGGTATCAATCATATACTTTCCAAAAGCATATATCATACCCATGTGTTGATCATATACTTTCCAAAAGTATATATCAAACCTACAAATTCAGTCAAGCTTCCAAAGCGAGACGACCATGCATGGAATTTGATTCTTCCCAATATCTCATGAGTGAGCTCATGTCTTCTTATTCAATTACGAACCTGTATGATCCCTTTGAGAGATTGTATTACTCATATGCCATTATATGCACACCAGCGTGCCGGTGTATAGACCTTGATTAACTCGTCAACCTATTGGTCTGCCAAATGTACATAAACAGACATATAGTAACACATCTGTCTCCGGTCAGAGGATGCGTGCCTATATCATGACTAGGACTTTGGTTATCTCGATCTTGTTAAGTCAACTCTTTGACCCAACTAATCTGACACCTCCGAATCTCTATTCCCATGCAGAGGACCTGCATCAAGAGGTCAGTCAGATATCAACCTAAATGAGAAAGGATTTCCATATCCTACTCAGGCTGGTGATCATCTTTTAACAATCATTTGATGGTGCTTGATGAGCCCTCAATCTAACTCTTTAGATATTCATCCAAGCACCAGCCTCTATGATTCAATATTTGAATCAGCAGCTGTATGATCATCAAGATGGCCATGGTACACAACCCTAATTGTACTAAGGGACCTATTATGCAAATTATGTATTCTTCATTTCAGATCAGGGAATGATATTCGCAATAACATTTATTGCATAATGGCTCTCCGTGGGCTCGTATGTCCAACATAACCCAACATCCCGGCCTGTCTCCCCCTATACTTAGGGTAAAATATCCCTAAGAATAGAAAGAATGTCAAGAGTTGAGGAGACAGGTGAGGGATCAAAGAATGAGCACCCGGATGCATCCATCCCTCCTATACTTAGGATGAAGCATATCATAAGTATAGTAATGATGTATGGGATAAATGTGACTTTTCAGAAGAATAAAATAATAACAAATGAAAAGAAGAAAAAAAGAAAATGGTTAACTAATCAAAAATATTTTTGCTAGCCTCATCTGCCTGAGTCAATGTTGTGGCTGTGAATTCTTCATCGTGGACCACCTGAATTGAATTGACCATTGACAGAAATGTATCATGTTCTAGATAAGGCTTCAGAAGTTGTCCGTCGATCATGAATGGTTGTGTGTCAGCTGACAAACCAGATATGACTATACTTCCATTGTCACACACTTGTTTTACTATGAACGACCATGTCCACTTGCTCTTCAATTTCCTTGGGAATAGTTTAAGCTTTGTATCGAACAACCAAACTTTCTGTCTTGGCTCGAAGGTCTTGCGGCGGATGTGCTTATCATGCCACTTCTTGACCTTTTCTTTGTACATCAGGTTGTTGTCATATGCATACTCGCGAAATTCAAGGAGATGATTCAGATCCAACTTTCTATTCTGTCCTCCCTGCTTGGAATCCAAATTACAGATATTGATTGCCCATAATGATTTGTGAAGAAGTTCTACATGAAGATGGCATGGTTTGTTGTATACTAGGCGGTAGGGATACATTTCTAACGGTGACTTGTACGCGGTCCGATAGGCCCAAAGTACTGAGTATAGCAACTGCGACCAATTCTTCCAATTGGGGTGCACGAGCTTCTGCAAAATTGTCTTTATATCCCTGTTTGAACATTCAGCCAGACCATTGGACTGTGGGTGATACGGAGAGGTAACACGATGTTTTATGTAGAATTCTTGTGTCAGCTTCTTCACCTCTTTGTTGATGAAGTGGCTACCCCCATCAGATATCAATATTTTGGGGATCTCGAACCTTGCAATGATGTGATCATTAAGAAATCGGTAGACGGTACGACCGTCAGCAGTTCGGGTTGGCATAGCCTCCACCCAACGGCTTACATAATCGACAACGAGCAGAATATACTCAAATCACTAGCTATTAGGGAATGAGACCATGAAGTCAATGCCCCATGCGTCAAACACGTATGAAATCTGAATGTATTTCAGTGGTATTGTGTCTCTCATTCTAATGGTACAACCCAGTCTCTAACAGTCAGTGCAATGCTTGACACAATCTTCTACATCTTTGAACAGAGTCGGCCACCAAAGGCCGCATTATAAAACTTTCACTGCCATCCTTCTTCCAGAGTGGTGTCCTCCTGATTCTCAGGAGTGGCAATGCTCGAGGACACTGTGGACTTCCTCTTGAGGAATACATCTTGGCCAGATGCAGTCTGCCCTCTCTTGAAAGAGATACGAATCCTCCCACTTGTAGAAATGTATTTTCAATAAGAACTTGTCTCTTTTCATCTTAGGTCAATCTTGTAGAGTTTTCTTGGATACAAGATAGTTCACAATATCGACAAACCATGGGAGCAAGGTGACTGACAAGATGGCTTCATCCGGAAAAGTCTCTATGATCGGAAATAGGCTCTGTTTAGGCGTGTATAGCTCTGTCAATCTTGACAAGTGATTGACCACCAAAATTTTGACTCCAGGTTTATCGCAAATTTCAAGGTCAAATTCCTAGAGCAGAAGGATCCATATGATTAAATGTGGTTTGGCATCCTTCTTTTCTTTTAGATACTTGATGGCCGAGTGATATGTATACACTATAACCTTAGATCCAAGCAGGAGGGATCTGAATTTCTCCAGGGCAAATACCATTGCCAGTAGCTTTTTTTAAGTGACAATATAGTTTCTTTGAGCTTCGTTGAGAGTTCTGCTGGCATAGTGAATAGCAAATGGGATACGATCTCTCCTCTGTCCTAAAAGTACCCCAATAGCAAAATCAGAAGTATCTATCATGATCTCAAATGGTAGAGACCAATCTGGTGGTTGAAGGACAGGGGCCTGAGTGATTATTTCTTTCAATTGCATAAAGGCCTGGAAGACTCTATCATCGACAATAAAATATGCCTCCTTGCCTAGAAGCTCAGTCAGAGGCCAGGCGATTTTGCTAATATCCTTGATGAATATTTGGTAGAAACTCATGTGCCTTAAGAATGATCTGACCTGCTTCAAATTTGTATGTGGCTCTAGATTTGAAATCACTTCCACATTTGCAGGATCGACCTCCATGCCTCGCTTCGAGATGACATGCCCAAGCACAATACCTTCGATAACCTTAAAATGGCTCTTCTCCCACGAGAGCACAAGGTTCACTTTACAACATCTTTCCAGAACTCGATCTAAATAAGATAAACACTGCTCAAAGTTGTCTCCGTAGATCAAGAAATCATTCATGGAGACCTCGAGAAAACTTCCAACCATATCTGCAAATACTGCCAACATACACCGCTGGAACATTGCCGGAGCATTGCATAATCCAAATGGCATTCTACGGAACGCATATGTCCTAAACGGAAAGGTGAAGGTTGTCTTCTTTTGATCTTCAGGAGCAATGGAGACTTGATTGTAACTAGAGTATCCATCCAAGAAATAGAAATATTCCTTCACGACCAACCTTTCGACTATCTGGTCGATGAAAGGAAGTGGGAAATGATTTTTCTTGGTCGCTAAATTCAAACGGTAATCTACATAGATGCATCATGATGTTGGAACTCTGGTTGAAATTTCCTCTCCTTTGTCATCCTTGATCATGATGATCCCTGACTTCTTAGGTACAACATGCATGGGACTCACCCATTTTGAGCCAGAGATATGATATATGAATCCCGCATCACACCATTTCGTTATCTCACTTATTACGACCTCCCGCAGGTTTGGATTTAATCTGCACTGAAATTCACGAGAAGGTTTGCTGTCTTCTTCAAGGTATATGTGATGCAAGCATAGGGAGGGATTTATCCCATGGAGATCCGAAATTTTCCAGCCTATGGCCTTGTGGATCCTTTCTAGAACCTCAAGCAGACGAGATTCTTGTTCCTCGGTTAGTTGTGAATTGATGATTATGGGGAATAGTTCTGCACACCCGCAAGGAAGGCATACTTTATGTTTATCGGAAGTGGTTTGAACTCAGGTGGGGATTGGTTTAGCTTAGTGATGACTTTAGCTACTGTCAGGGTGATGGTGTTGGGTCTTTCATATGTAGTGTGTCCACCATTAGCACTTTAGGCTCTAAGTACAATGCTGTACAAAATTCTTCGGTGATTGAATCTTGTTCGTAGAAATTTTAAATGATGTCCTCTTGCTCTGCCAAGGAAAGGTGGCCATGAATGTATTCATCAGGAAAGTCAACAAGAATCTCATCTTTAAGGACATATGGGAGCTCGATTGTGTTGTCCAAGCCTTCCTTTGTGGAGAGGAATGCTTAGGTTTATATGTCATCCATGAAAATATTCATATCATGGATCTCGGCTAAAAATCATAGTCTTCTATTTGCCGCTCTGCTGGCTCACTCTCATCTGATGCTTGTGCTAAAGGTTCAGGCATTTGGATTGTCTAAATCAGCACTTTATCACTATTTGAACGGAATGATATCTGTCTGGTGGCATAGTTTACCACTTCCTTGGCGGTTGGAAGGAATGACTGTCCAAGGATTATCGAGGTATGTAGAAGAGGGGCTGAAGTGTCCATGTCCAGAACTATGAAGTATGCAGGGAACTGCATTCCTTGAATGGTGATGACGACATCTTCCAGGATTTCTCGGGATCGCTTAATGGATGTGTCTTTGAAGTGCAGAATCATTCTAGTGGATTTGAGAGGTCCTAACCTAAATTCCTTGAGCAGTGACGTGGGCATCAGGTTGATTGAGGATCCACTGTCAAGTAGAGTTCGTTCGAACTCTTGGTGAAGCATCTGACATTTGACTAGAGGAGCTCCCATGTCCTTCTTCTATGTTGGGAGATTGTTGATTGCATTTACTATAGCCACGGTGAGAATGTGCTTCACATTTCTTTCACAAGCTTTACACGGCTGTCTCTTTGAGGTACATGCCTTCTTTAAACCTTTCTTGATGTTAGGCATGTACTTGATGGCATTGAGAAGAGGTATTTCAAGAACAAGATTCTGAATGATTTCCACCACATCAGAGTCAAACAAGCAGTTTTTAAAATTTTATTTTTTTTGGATTTTTTCATTGCATCAGGAAACAAAATATGTACAGAATCAAAAGCAGTAGTGGAAATTGTGTTCTTATTTACAACAAAATCTGTGCCCACATCATGCCGTACATGTAAATGACTAAAATGAGCAGGATCATCCAAGAAAGGAGGGCATCCAAAATCTTCAAATGAGGCTCTATCTGCTGGCGTCAGATCAACTGTAGGTGCGATCTTCTCCAAGGTTGGCTGGCTAGTGCTTCGACTGTTGTTGTTGGTGCTATCTTTTTGGCATCTTTGCTTTTGCTGATTTTTTTTGGATTTTTGGTGATGCTTCTCCTTCTTCTTCCTCACCTGACCTGTCTACTGGTCCAACTGATGCAGAAGAAGATGTCGACTCCCCTGTGGTTGCTTTATTCTTCCCCTTGCACGTGGCTGATGGCTGCAAGGTCTTAGCGCTCCTGAGAGCAACAATATTGGATAAAAATAAATTATGTGTATCTGACTATGTAGGACCAGTGGGAACTTCATAAACTACCTGCTCCTTCTTATTAAAATTATTGGGGTTTGCCTCCACTTGTGCGGGAATGGAGGTCTTGGCGGCGGTGAAATCGTCCAACTTCTAACTGAGATCTGCAAGGCCCTTGATAAGCTAGGCTAGGCAGTCCAAGGCAGGGTTCACAGGAGATGCAACCTCAGATACGTCGACGTGCTGAATACATCTGGTAATGTTGATGGTACTGAGACTGCTGGTTGGGGTACTAAGAATGTGACGGGTCCGTAATTGCCGGGTTTAAGAAGTTGTTTTTATTTATCGTGAGTGAAAATAATAATGGTTTGTCATTCATTGTAGGCGGCGATCGGAATCGGTCAAGAAATAACCACAAATATTTAATCAATTTTTAATCAAGTGGTTTTATGTTTATTTTAATTAGGCAAGTCCCTAGGTCGATCACAAGGAGGCAAAGGAACAACCTAGAATTATGTCTATCAAGATTCGTGTACGGTTTTCGAGGCGGGTTCTTTTGGAATTTTTAAATGCAAATAAGGGATGCGAGATGCAATTTCGGCTATTTTAGGGACTAAAAATGTGAAATTCAATCAAACGATGTCCGAAAAATACGAAACTTGGCCACAATGCAAAATATGACGTAATGAATGCACTGTAATTGTTTTGGAATTTTTGGATGCAATATGATTTTTTTATGAATTTTTAAATGCAAACAAAATGATTTTTAATATTTAATTATAATAAATATTAAACCTACTTGTTTTCAAGAGATAAAATTATCTAAGATCTATAACTAGGTGATGGATCTCAGAAAAATCCTAGACCTCGAAAATGTGGGGTTTAATACCTATTTAAAATTAAATACTTATATGTAAAATGATTTTTACAGGGAGAATTATGCATGAAAATGTAAATCATTTTGGGAACAATGTCAAGCACAATCAATTCTATGATATATGATTTTTAGGGGATTTTTAGAGCAACAGTTAATCAATGGTAGTTTTAAGAGCATAGAATGGGCAAAGTTTACAAATTTCTACAAAATAATTAATTATTAATTAACCACTGATCACAAAAATACCAATAGTATGTCAAAATGTAGAGAATTAATTGACAAACAAAATGTTATTTTTGGATAAAAAATTAATCTGGAGAAGAGGTTCAAAAACTAAGGAGAATACATGGGTATGAATGCAAATATAATAAATAAAATAAATAAGGAAATGTGCAGTGGGGGCCTAAGTGCAATTACCAGTGAATAGGTGGGGATCAACTACAATTTTTCCAAGGGGGCACGTGCTACGCATGTGCCCTTGGGATGAAGGTCTGCTTCTGCAAATAGCGGGGAACTTCAGGGCATGAATGTAATTTACCCACAGTCACGTGCAAGGCACGTGACTGGGGCTGATGTCACGCTGACGTCCCCCCACATGCATGTGCCTCGCACGCGGGGGGTCTCGGCCCTGGAGGCCGGTGGCGATAGCGGCGGAGAGGCAGACTGGTCGCGGCGGAGGGGGATGAGCAACCGACGGCGGTGGTGTCGGTGAAGGTCCTGGTGGCGCTGCTCGTAGAGGTGGAGGAGCTCGACCTCTCCTGGCTGAGCAAAGGTGGAGACAATGCTTCAGTGGCGAATGGCGAGGCACGTCGGAGAAGAGTTTGATAGCCTGGAGAAGATGACGCGATGCAGTGGAGAGCAGCTGAGTCGGTGGCGTTGTCGTGGGCAGCCGGCGAGGAGTTGTCAGTTGAGATGGTCGGAGTTGGAGGTTGGAGCTCGACTCGAGGCGGAGGAGGAGAAGCGTTGATGGAGATACGTTGGCTCGACGGAGTGGGGAGTGGCTGGAGCTAGAGAAGATGACGGGGTTGGCCGTGCTGCAATTGTGGCTGGAGGGGGAGCCACCAGATCTCGCATCAAGAAGAGGCCGGGCTGTCACCCCGGCAGTCGATAAAGGATCAGTCGGCGGATGGGGGGAACAGTGGTCGAGGGGTCCTTTAAATAGGAGAGAGATCGAGGTCGGCGATGGAGGGCCGCGAGAGGCATGCGGAGGAGGTTGCGGAGGTTGTTAGGGTGGCCACCGAGATCCGCGGAGGGGCGGTTGGCCGGTGCGGAAATCACGGGCGCGAGAATAACGGCAGCAGCGGCAATGGGATCTGAGGATTCGATTTGGTGCGTGATTGGATTGCATGATCGGAGGTTGACAGAGATAGCGAGATTTGCGGGGAGAAAATTGGGCGGCGGTGCGCCAAAAGGGGAAAGGGGCGCAGGAGGATTGGAGGTAGACGACGCACAGTGGCCGTCCGATGGGCCGAGATTGGACGGCCAAACTTGCACCACGTGGTGCGGGATTGACAGAGAGGGACGACGCACGTGCGACGCACATGCTCCATTTTAGTTTTAATTTTTAATAAAATCAAATAAATAAAACACCCAAAAAATGCTGACACGTGGCGGCACCAGGTGCTACCACGTGTCAGCACCAGAAAAAACGAAAATAAAAGATTTTGTAAAATCAAAAAGAAATAGTAAACGACCTCAGATCGAAAAAGTTCCTTCACAAAAAATGCTCGTCTCGATGAGATCTACAACTTTCATGAAGACAAATAAATCAAAATCGATCAAATGCATAAAGTGAATTTTTGGGGTATCCCATAAACATAGAATACCTTGATTTTTGGGTTTTCTATTTTTTTTCATTTTTAAACAAGATAAAAAAATCCAAAAAAATATAGAGAAATCAAAGATAAATGAAAGATATCTAAATCTATATTTTTTGTATTTTTATTAATATATAAAATATGTACATAAAATACGGGTTAAGAACCGCTAAAATACGCAATGTACAAAAGAGGCCCAAAACCCAACTTTCACATACGAGCTCTGATTCACTTGAAATTGGTCTTATTTTGAAGGTAATTGAATGTGCATTAGTTTAAAAGTGAGTAAGATCAAATTGGGCACTAGATGGGGAAGATATGGGGCTTTAAGTCCGAAAATCCTGAAACTAGGGTTTGGGTTTTTGGTCCACTTATACGGGTTAGTGATTTTTTTGTTTTTTTATTTATTCTTGTTAGTGATATGAACACAGTGGAGGTGATTTTTTGTCATTCGGAGTTAGCAAGGAGGAGTTAAAAATCCGAGAAATTAGGCTATTTACATGTCAACTGTGGCTTGGATCTTTGGCTTCTTATTTTGTGCAAAAATGATGGCAAAAATGCCAGTTTTATGAAAACATGCATGAATGCTAATTATGCAGAAATGCTGATGATTTTGAGGGAATTGAGCTTAATTAATGAGATTTAGAGTGATGAATCCGAGATTCATCATCCCCCTATACTTAAACCATGCTCGTCCCTGAGCATCAAAAAGAAATGCCATGAGGTGTAATGAGATTGGGTTCCATACCAAGACCATGAGCTGAAGGTGAAAATGAAACTAAACTCGACCTATGGATTAATAGTGTGGCGGAACTTCTGTGAGACTTAGAATTTTAAAATCAACAACCCTCAAGTTCCACACATCATTGTCACAGTTTTGGCTCAGAAGTCATCTTAGATCAATCCTCTTCCCAAAGTATACCCTATGAACATTGAATAACCGACTCATGTGTGTGAAGGTTTTTAGCTCTTCCCATTCAGAATGTCAGACTATCATGCTCCTCTCCTCTCTAGTAAATCGTTCTCGGGGAGCCAGGTATTTCCTTCTAAGGTCTGTCGCGCTGTGTTCACAATCGAATTGAGGGAGAAGATAGAAGAAGGGGAAAAGAACTGGAGGGTGGCCAGTGTAGTCACCTCTCCTTGTGATGATGGCCAGTGTAGTCGAGTCTCCACCAAGATCTGCAGGTTTCTTGAAGCTTGGACCTTTTTGGTCGGATTTTATTTGGTAGTTGCTTCTTTGTATTTGGAATTTTTTGTGGTTCTGCTTGGATCTTGTTGTGCCCCTACGGATATAGAATCTTTTTGTTCCGTACATTTTTTGGGGTCTTAGAAAAATTGTGCCCAGCTATCCATCCCTTTTTCGAAGCTTTATTTCAAACCGTACTCCGGTCTTTAGATTTCCGCGCTACCAGAAAAGAGACTCACACAGTCTTACAACATCCCATATGAGTTGAGCTAAGTGCATAGTACGAGAGTACAAATTAATTCCCTATTTCAGAGTTGTACTCAAAATGAAGAGACCAGGTTAGACACTAAGAGTTAAACGCTGTACATTGTCATGTGGAACTTAAAGAATTAAGTCAAAAGACCCGAAGCTCTTAAAATCCTATTTCTTGGTGAAGTTCCTTTGAAAATTAGGTGGATTAAGGTCAAGTCCAGACCACTCTCGGTTTCGGCTCATAACTCGGTTCAGAACCCGATGACTTTCACAGATGCATGTGATGTTGGATGAAGTGCAGGTGTGTGAAATGCAGACACATTTTTTTTAGTAAGGGATTTTTTTATGCAAAAATGAAATAATAAGCCATTTTTTTCAAAAAATTTTAGGCAAGGTTAGTAGAAAAACTTCTTTTTTCTTTCTTTTTATTCAAGTTAGTTACCCACCCCGTAAATACATATAGACTTACGCGAAAGTACGAGATATGGGTAAAATATATACGAAGTATATACATAGACCCCCCTATACTTAGCGAGTGCTGTGTCCTCAGAGCACAAGAAGCGAAAAGAAGACATAGCTCGGGCTAAGCGTAAGGGAGTGAAAATACAAAAAAATGAAACGGTCGGGATATGTGAATGAGGAGAGTATATACAGGTGGGTGTCGGTTCCCCCTATACTTAGGCTCTGGTCAGCCTAAGTATGGAAGAAGAGTGGAAGTGAAGTGATCGTGAGAAGGAGAAGGATGGCATGTACATATGGCATCGGTCCCCCCTATACTTAGGCCTTGGCCTAAGTAGAGGAAGAAGCTGTACAAGGAGACCGATGTGGTCGGGAGGGAGGTGGGTAGTCGATGATTAAGGCGGTTTTCGGCTGATCTTTTTGTGAGCCTGCGGTGGGAGATTGTAATGACGGGATGGAGATGAAGTATATGATTCCCAACTATGATCAGTGTCATCCTCAAAAAAATCATGATGGATAATAGATGAAGTGTTTGAGTTAGAAGAAAGATATCCATCATCAGAGTCTTTTTGTTCTTTTTGTTTCTTAAATTGTTTTCTCAGAATTCGTTCCTTCTTGGGGTCAATTGGGTTGTCCTTGGATGAATGCTCAGAAGCATCGGTCTCAGTCAGCTCATATGAAATAATTCCAGTGTATTTGAAGAAGGCAGGAGTATCAGCTGTGGATGAGTAGTAGTTAGGAACGGGAGTTGTCCAACGAGAATTGATTTTGGATCCTTGCGAAGATATGGCTTTAGAGCTGCCGAACAGACTTCACTCATGTAGACTACCTTTTCCGGACCTAATGAGGGATAATCAACTGATTCCTCTTCCGAAAGGTCAAAGGTAACTCTCTTTTTTTTTCTTCGTGAAGGTGTCGGTTCACTTGAGTATTCAGATGGATAGCCATTAGAGTTCTTCTCCTTGGTCGGTTTGCGTTTATTCTTGGTTGTCTGAATGTTGGTGTACTCTCGATTTGGAATGATTTGGTCCAGGTATTCAGAGAATGTTGCTCCAGGGTGCGGCCATGCATATGTTTCAGGATTGTAGTAGAAGTATTTGTCTATTTTGAAATCTACAGAAATTGAATTACTGGGGAGAGTCTCTAAACCAATAGTCTCATCAACAACTGCTATCTCAGGTATAGCATCGGGGTAGGGATCTTCTACCGCTTCATGGTTGCGGCTGTCAGGGACTTCGTGGGGTTCCTCAGAAGATCGTGATTCCTCAAAGACAGGGTCAGATCTAAGTGCTTCCAATGCTGTGAAATTGATTTCCCGAGTCTCACAATCAATAATTGCCTTGGACAATGCCAAGAATGGCTTTCCGAGAATGATTGGAGACTGGGTGAATTCTCCTTGATGCTCAATATAAATGATCGTGAATTCTATTTTGAGCAGAGCACTTTGGAATTTTATGATGACAGAAATGATTCCTCTCGGCCGCTTTATAGATCAGTCCGTCAATTGAACAATCTCTCGTATCTTTCGAATCGGTCCAAGTTTGAGTTCATGGAATACAGAGGTCAGGAGGGTATTGATCGGTGAATCGTCATCAATCCGAGCATAGGTGAAAATTTTGTCTTTGATTTCACAGTCAAATCTGGGCAACCGCTTCACCATGTGGCTCTTGATTTTTCTCCTCAACACCAAGGAGGAGGCCATTAACAAGATATGTCTCTCGGTCTTTGTTCTAATCATGCCCGACTTTTTCTTAGTTAATTTGTCCATTATAAATCTTTTAAGGTCGGGGAAGTGTTCAATGGCCTATAGAAAGGGAAGTTCAAAAATCAATTTCTTTCCTAGTGCTTCCCGTAAAGCAGGATCCAAATTCTTCAAATCTTCTTCAGTTTCAATTTTTATGTATTTGTCGAGATTTTCAATTTTTTGTGATTTTCGAATATTCCGTTTTATTTGGTATTTTCTGTGTGGTGTGGTGATGTGGTGTGTTCTTCAGATAAGCAGGGGCTGTGATGTTTGAAATAGGAGTCAGAGGCATAGTCATTCCTAGGAAAGTAGTATGTAGAGGTGTCGATGTCAGAATCATACCTAGGTTTTTGAACATCCTTCAAATTGTCAAAATGAGATCCAATCATTTCCTCATTCATTTTTATGTCCGAGCTCCCATAGAGTGAAATTAATCGGTCGGTAAATTTTTGAAATCTATCCTCTATTGAATTGAATCTCTTATTTCTCCTCGAGATAGCATCCTCAAAATTCTGTTCATGATCAATCATGGGAGCAGTCGGTGTGTGTTCGATAATTTCATCTTCCATTTTTTTGTTTGTGTTGAGAGGAGAATTTCTCAGAATATCCAACGTATGATCATTATTTTCTGAAAATTTCTCCTCAAAAATAATGGAAGGAGGCTGCTCATATGGTTCAGGCATGTGTATTTGATCTGAGTGGAGTTCAATCCTTTGATCATGATTGGTCAGACCTTGATATTGTGGAGTCAGCATACAGGGTTTCTGTGTTTCTAAGAGGTCAATCCAGTCCTCTATATGAGTATCATGTCTGACGAGGGGTCTATTATGGTCAATCCAACGCCGATGATCATTCAGTGCCTGTCTTTCCATCTGGGTTTGGTTTCTCTGCCAGTCATGAGACTCAAAGGGATTTTGATTTTGAAATGTTTCATTGGCAAGAATATGAGAATAAGGCGGTTCAGTCCAATATGGTAGGTGGTTATTTGTGGTTGGATGATTTGATTAAGAATTCAATGAAGGGGCCGAATTTATTTGCGGGTGAAAGTTTCCCGCAAATGTTGTAGGATTATTGAAAGAAGAGGATTTGGTTGATTTGGGCCTAACCGAAACAAATTCATTTTCATAGTATAGCTCTGATGGGTTTTCAGATAGATGTTCGGTCATTTTTGAAAGGAATGGGGGGTTGGATCTACAAGAGTTTTTGGACAAGAGTTCCATTATCAAGAAGAGAGATGATTGCACGGGATAGTCAAGAGAAATTTAATCAAATGTGCGGCTATTGATCTTCGATATCGGTTCACGCACACCAATGCAAACACAATTCTAACCCCAGGTTCATCAACACACACAATGAAGGTGTAAGAGTTCGGCTATTATATTTTCGATTTTAGTTGGTGATAAATAAATCTTGACAAAAATTTAGCGAGCTGTTAGGTGCCGAAATTTTAGATTTGGGCTCTATTCTTAAGTGTCGTATCTCTCTCACTCAGAAAAATAGAAACATCCAATGTCAGGATTGCTCCCCCGCAAAAATTCTTGATTTTATAGGTTCTTTTATAATCAGCTATATTTAGCAGTCCCAATTTTTAATAGGTGATCACTGAAGAATTTAAATGAGCACAAATACACGTCTACCGTCTAGTCCCAATTTCCTTTAGAATTATGTGATAAAACAAGAGGGAGAAATTCGGAAAAAGCCGATCCACGCGGAAAACTATTATGAATGCTCAGTTAAAAGACTTACAGTGAATCCTCGCAATCTTCATGTGGGATGCAATATAAGAATTGAAA
Organism: Ottelia alismoides; assembly: GCA_037367405.1. Taxonomy (NCBI): domain Eukaryota; kingdom Viridiplantae; phylum Streptophyta; class Magnoliopsida; order Alismatales; family Hydrocharitaceae; genus Ottelia; species Ottelia alismoides. The sequence goes on along the minus strand of JAZKJV010009491.1, from coordinate 514,352 downwards.
ATTATTCTATATGAAATGCAAGCCGATGAAAAACCGCACCTAAGCAGAAAGTTCTATTAGCGGGGAAGAATTGAGTTAAATTTGGCTAAGTTGAACGATCTATGTGCGTCTCGATTAATAGTGCAGTGTGGCTTAAGATCCCACGTGCACAATCAAAAAAATAAAAATGCTCTAAGAGCCGTATGTGCAGGTCTATCCTAATTGCCACTCAAGTTGGGCCCCACCCTCACCGGAGAGTGAAACAGGCCACGACACACCACAAGAAGAGTACATAGTCTTTTTACACACGCGAGAGTCCAATCGGACACCGCTGTAAATGAGTAGAAATTAAAATTTGCAGAAATTTATAACCTAGACTCTACGCTCTCTCACGACTCAACTCAATCTTAAATTAATTGCAGCTTTTCGGATGTCGGTGAAGATGCTTCAGTTTCTTGAAAAATCGCTCCACGTGCGCCAGGTACCTCGCAAGAAAAATAAGAGAGAAGATGTAAGAGAGTGACTCAAAACTAATCAAAAATAAAATAAAAGAAATAAATGCTGAAAAATAAATGCAGGAAATAAAATGGGATTTACAGTGAAAAAAAAATCGGGGTCAGACTACCCGAATGCGGAAAACCAAACGAAAATTTTCAAAACAAAAACTAAGCCGTTTGCCTCCCCGACAACGGCGCCATCTTATTGGTCCAAAATCACTGGGTTTAAGAAGTTGTTTTTATTTATCGTGAGTGAAAACAATAATGGTTTCTCGTTTGTTGTAGGCGGTGATCGGAATCGATCAATAAAAAACCACAAATATTTAATCAATTTTTAATCAAGTGGTTTTATGTTTATTTTACTTGGACAAGTCCCAAGGTCGATCACAAGGAGGCAAAGGAACAACCTATAATTATGTCTATCAAGATTCGTGTATGGTTTTCGAGGCGGTTTTTTTTGGAATTTTTAAATGCAAATAAAGAATGCAAGATGCAATTTCGGCTATTTTAGGGACTAAAAATGTGAAATTCAATCAAACAATGTCTGAAAAATACGAAACTTGGCCACAATGCAAAATATGATGTAATGAATGCACTGTAATTGTTTTGGAATTTTTGGATGCAATATGAATTTTTTTTATGAATTTCTAAATGCAAACAGAATGATTTTTAATATTTAATTATACAAATATTAAACCTACTTGTTTTTAATAGAAAAAATTATCTAAGATCTATAACTAGGTGATGGATCTCAGAAAAATCCTAGACCTCGAAAATGTGGGGTTTAATACCTATTAAAAATTAAATACTTAAATATGCAAAATGATTTTTACATGGAAAATTATGCATGCAAATGTAAATCTTTTTGGGAACAATGTCAAGCACAATCAATTCTACGATATATGATTTTTTGGGGATTTTTAGAGCAACGGTTAATCAATGGTAATTTTAAGAGCATAGAATGGGCAAAGTTTGCAAATTTCTACAAAATAATTAATTATTAATTAACCACTGATCACAAAAATACCCACAGTATGTCAAAATGTAGAGAATTAATTAACAAACCAAATGCTGTTTTTGGATAAAAATTAATGTAGAGAAGAGGTTCAAAAACTAAGGGGAATACATGGGTATGAATGGAAATATAATAAATAAAATAAATAAAGAAATGTGCAGTGGGGGTCTAAGTGCAATTACAATGAACAGGAGGGGGTTAGCTGCAATTTTTTCAAGGGGGCACGTGCTACGGACATGCCCTTGGGACGAAGGGCTGCTTCTACAAATAACGGGGAACTCCGGGGCATGAATGTAATTTACCCACAGTCACGTGCAAGGCACGTGACTGGGGCTGATGTCACGCTGACGTCCCCCTACACGTACGTGCCTCGCACATGGGGGGTCTCGACCCTGGAGGCCGGTGGCGATAGCGGCGGAGAGGCGGACTGGTCGCGACGGAGGGGGATGAGCAACCGGTGGCGGTGGTGTCGGTGAAGGTCCTGGTGGTGCTGCTCGTAGAGGTGGAGGAGCTCGACCTCTCCTAGCGGAGCGAAGGTGGAGGCAGTGCTTCAGTGGTGAATGGCGAGGCACGTCGGAGAAGAGGTTGATATCCTGGAGAAGATGATGCGATGCGGTGGAGAGCGGCTGAGTCAATGGCGTGAAGCGTTGGCATTGTCGTGGATGGCCGATGAGGAGTTGTTGGTGGAGATGGTCGGAGTTGGAGGTCGCAGCTCGACTTGAGGCGGAGGAGAAGAAGCGTTGTTGGAGATACGTTGGCTCGACGGCGTGGGGAGTGGCCGGAGCTGGAGCAGATGACGGGGATGGCTGTGCTGCAACGTTGGCTGGAGGGGGAGCCACCGGATCTCGCAGCAAGAAGAGGTCGGGCTGTCACCCTAGCAGTCGATAAAGGATCAGTCGGCGGATGAGGGAAACGGTGGTCGAGGGGTCCTTTAAATAGAATAGAGATAGAGGTCGGCGATGGAGGGCCAGAAGAGGCGTGCGGAGGAGGTTGCGGAGGTTGTTAAGGTGGCCATCGAGATCCGCAGAGGGGTGGTTGGCCGGTGCGGAAATCACGGGGGCAAGAATAGCGGTGGCAGCAGCGATGGGATCTGAGGATTCGATTGGGTGCGTGATTGGATTGCGTGATCAGAGGTTGACGGAGATAGCGAGATTTACGAGGAGAAAATTGGGCGGCGGTGAGCCAAAAGGGGAAAGGGGCGCAGGAGGACTGGAGGTAGACGACACACAGTGGCCGTCCGATCGGCCGAGATCGGACGGCCAAACGTGCGCCACGTGGTGAGGGATTGACAGAGAGGGATGACGCACGTGCGACGCACGTGCATCCATTTTAATTTTTTTAAATAAAAACGAATAAATAAAACACCCAAAAATGCTGACACGTGGCGGCACCAGGTGCTGCAACGTGTCAGCACATGAAAAAATGAAAATAAAAGATTTTGTAAAATTAAAAAGAAATAGTAAACGACCTCGGATCGAAAAAGTTCCTTCACAAAAAATGCTCGTCTGAAGACATTAAAACCAAAATCGATCAAATGCACAAAGTGAATTTTTGGGGTATCCCTTATACATAGAATACCTTGATTTCTGGGTTTTCTATTTTTTAGTCATTTTTAAACAAGATAAAAAAATCCGGAAAAATATAGAGAAATGAAAGATAAATAAAAGACAGCTAAATCTATTTTTTTGTATTTTTATTAATAAATAAAATATGTACATAAAATACGGGTTAAGAACCGCTAAAATGCGCAATGTACAAAAGAGGCCCAAAACCCAACTTTCACATACGAGCTCTGATTCACTTGAACTTGGTCTTGTTTTGAAGGTAATTGAATGTGCATTAGTTCAAAAGTGAGTAAGATCAAATTGGGCACTAGATGGGGAATATATGGGGCTTTAAGTCCGAAAATCCTGAAACTAGGGTTTGGGTTTTTGGTCCACTTATCAGGGTTAGTGATTTTTTTGTATTTTTTTATTTATTCTTGTTAATGATATGAACACAGTGGAATGGTTTTGTGTCATTCGGAGTTAGCATGGAGGAGTTAAAAATCAGGGAAATTAGGCTATTTACAGGTCAATTGTGGCTTGGATCTTTGGCTTCTTATTTTGTGCAAAAATAATGGATAAAATGCCAATCTTATGAAAACATGCATGAATGCTAATTATGCAGAATAAATGTAGAAATGCTGATGATTATGAGGGCTTGAGCTTTATTCAAGAGATTTAGAGTGATGAATCCGAGATTCATCAGAATGATACTGAGGAGATGGGTGATACTGGTGATACTGCTGAGGAGGGTGCTATTGATAGGGCACAACCACATACTGCCAGTTCTGCTGTCACTATCGGTTCTGCGATTATTGGTACTGGTTCTGTCTTCAATTGCCATGGAATTATGTAGACTGCTTGTGTTGTTGGTGTTGAGGCTGGCTGTTCTGAACAAACCTCCCTCCCTGTTGTTGAGGGAACTGGCGGAAGTTAGCAGCCTGACCCTACTGAGGTCCGCCTGGACAAGTCGGTTGTGCATCATTCGACCATACACCATTCACCTCCTAAATGAGAGGTGGTGGAGGGGAGAATTGATCTAGAATATACCGGGGTTCTGACTGGTAGATGACTAGCTACTGTTGTGACTGCTGCGGAGTGGATGGCTCTGGGGTTTGCATGTAGTATATGTGTTGAACCGTTGGTTGGGGCTGACTCGGCTAAGGAGGTTGTGACGGTGCATGTTCCTTCATCTCAGCAGAGTGGGGGCCAGTGCAGACGTAGAGTTGCAGGAGCTGATTGCACTTACCAGTAGCTCCAACTGCTTGGTGACTTGATCTAGTTTGTCCAGGTTATGCGTTCTCTATTCGATCATAACAAGTTTCTCTAGGTCCTATGATCGCTTCTCAATTATGTCTACCTTGGACAAGTGGCTCCCAATAATGCTTAGATTGGAGCTCTCATCCCTGTTCAGCTCATGGGATGCTGCCATATGCACATGCTTCTGAATATTCTGTGGCTGGTGCTGATAGGCATGGGATGACGATAGAGTGACCTCTCCTTCAGCCATTTCTTCAAAGATTTGTAAGATGATGTCATAATATTTTTTAAAATGCGAGCTACCACAGGCGACGTCCACAAGCTTCTGACTTTCTATTGTAAGTCCCCTGAAGAAATGTTAGACCAGGCTGGTCATAGGAATCTCATGATGGGGGCATTTCTCTTGCATCTCAGTAAACATCTCCCATGCCTCATGGATAGATTTGTAAAATGGCTTGGGTGAAGTTTGCTATACGGGCGTGCATCTGATTAAGTTACCCCCGATAGTATTTGTGCAAAAAAGCTGACTTCACTTCTTCCCAGGTGGTGATGACCTTCCCTAAGTGGTTGATCCAATGAAGGGCCTTATCCTGAAGGATGAAGGGAAATGCCATCATCTTAACTACCCTGAGAGGTATACCAGGGTAGTGAGTTGTGCCACATATGCGCCTGAAATGTTATAGATGGATATACGATTCTTCATTGGTGTTTCCTCGGAAGATGGGTAAGAGCCCCAGTAGCTGAGGCTTCAATTCAAAATGGGCATGGATTGCAGGAGGCTGGACCCATTTAGTGACTTGTCCCGCCACAAGATTGTATGTTTCTTTGAGAGTCATCTTGGGCTGCTCTACTTTGGGCTCATCTATTGGGCTTCCATTACCTCCACCTTCAGGATTTTCTTCAAATCCTCTCGGGCTTTCTCCTCTTCTCCTTAAGTCATTAAGCATGTCTTGGAAAGAGACCTGTGCTAAAGCCTGATATGTAAGCTGCTGCTGGATTGCTTGAATAGAAGCAAGCATCTGAGCATTCAGTACTTTCTGGTTTGGCTGCGAACCCTGATCTGGCTGAGGTGGTGGCTGCGGTCGTTTCCCATTCCCTCCAGGAGCCATCTCTTTTTCTGATCATAAATATGTATCTATCATAATTTCTGGCTCAAGATTGGGCTCTTGATCTACAAATGAAGTAATGCCTTGATCATTCTGTATGGAGGCGCCATAAGTAATGAATCGGTTTGTATTAAGGTCAACACATAATTTCATTAAGGATTGCAGTGTCTATGGAGTGAAATCTATTACCACCCAAAATGGGCAGGTTGGACAAGAGTGATCTCAGATTATTGGAGAAGATGAGGAGTCTGGAGATCAGTTCATAGAATCTGAACCGGGTTCTTAGGAATCGCCTGAATTATTGGAGGTGACGAGCATATGGAATCGATGTTGGTGTCGGCGGGGTCTCGACTAAGCCATCCACGTGTCACCATCGTGAAGGTCAAGAGGAGATCGAGATTGGAAGAATGATACAGAGGCCAACCAAGAAATAAAGGGAATGTAAAATAGTAGAAGGCTCTCAATGAGCAGGGGGTCAAGTAGGGAATCTAAGAGAAGAAAGTGAGAAAAAGGCACACACTGTGCATGATTGATCTTTGAACCTTAATTCTAATTCAAACAAACACAAAACAAGGATAGGTTCACCCACTCAACACATGTGAAGCCATAAAAGTTCAACTATTTTTATCTTTTCCATTTTATTGTTATTTTCAGGTAATCTTATAACAAGTCCTTAAGTACGCTAACCCTATAGGAGCGTGTGTACTGCCAGGCAAGTGCCCCGTACTTGTTCCACCTCCTTTGTAACTTGTGATCTACATGCTTAAAGGTCCTTGTTCTCATGCCTAGATGGCTACTCAATCAAAGAAATAGAGAAAGGATGACAATAGGCAAAACCAATACCTCAGACCTCGCTCGCAACAGAATCACCTGTTAGCATGCAAGGACCTACCCTGACGCAAACCAGTGAGATAGATACACCCACGAGGGCGTGGCCTAAGCTTAGTACTTCAGACCAAGTCGGATGCTCCACAAAATGTAGGAAAATCGTGCTTGACAAGGCCCTACTTGGTCACGCATGATAGAAACACTAATACTTCGCCAACCCAAGTGATAATCAAGGCGCTACAGATCAGGATTTGAGCTCTTATCCTTAACGGGTTGCGCCTCACTCAGTCTGGAGTGTACCTGAAAATAGCGTGGGCTTTATAAACCCAAAACAATGAATGGTTCGCTATGAATTTAATTAAGGTCAAAATTATTTAGTAGTCCCTTTTCTAATTTTTGGATTTTTAATTTTTTGAGTATTTTTCAGAGCAAGTTGCCTAACGATTTTTTTTGTATTTTTCCTTTATGTACTAAATGATATAAACACATTGGGAGAGGACAGAAAAGCCGTGAAAGTCGTCACTAAGATGAAAATCTCACCTTAGTGACTAATGATGCAAGCAAATATAGAGTTAATTATAGTGCTTCACAGCTCTCTCCATGGGGGATGCAAGGCAGAATTGAAATAATTACACTATATGGCAATATGCAAAAGTGAGAAAGCATACTAAATAATAGTTTCTATTATCGGGAAGAACCAAATGCCAATAACTCAGAAATGAGATCCAAAAGTCTAGTCTCTAAAGTGAATCAGTGTCCGCCACAACGGATCCTGCAAGCCCTGTATAACACTTCTCTCGACGCTCGATCTCAAGTCCAAATAACCGACAATTAATTTTGACTAAGTCCAAACACGTATCACTATAGGTACATGCAATGTTATTAGGGATTTGTACCTAGATACCTAGTCAAGCAACCTACTATCTAAGGGCTCACTCACAGAAAATAAATATAAACAAAGGCGATAAAACATGAAAAATCTGATATGAGGCCCCCAGGTGAATAGACACCCAAGCACTGGACCTCGTGTAGTGTAGAGAGTAGTATCCAATTTAATTATAAAATATTTTGCAAAAAATAAATCTCTCTCTCACTGAAAAATGAAAAATTCTTATGTTGTTTGTTCTTTTCCTCCTTCCATGTTCTTCTCTCCTGCTCTCCCCTGGCCATCTCAAAAAGAGAAAGCTGACCTCTGCTCGCCTCGGGTACATCCACCTCCTAGGAGATTGCCCTCGTCAAGCAGTCCCTCACAAGAAAGATTTACAAGAAAAAGGATTAGAATAACCAAATAATCATCAAAGAACAAAAAGCAGGAAAATGCAAGTAACTAACGGACAACTATGTATATAAAATGTGCTACAATCCATTGCTCCCCGGCAACGACACCATTTGACGAATGAGATCTTGTGAGGGGCTAGAGTATGTCTCACACAGGGCGGAGACACAATCACTGTGGCGACCTACAAGAAACCTTGATTGATCAACAATCAACCCATAAATAAAAAATAGGCAGTAAAAATACAATATGGATCAAATTTTATTATAAACCATACAATAAAATGTTTATAGTGACAAGCAGAGTAGGGTGTCGAACACAGAGACCACACTATGTAGCACTCAATATTTCTTGTAAATAAACAATATAGGTATATGTATATATAACTATACACAATATTAGTAAAATAATGTGGGTCTTTTTTAGATAAAATTTTTTTATTTTCTTTTTCATTTTATATTTTTGTATTTTGTTTTTAGGTTCTTAGATTTTTAATTTCTTTTTTTTATAAAAGATATAGAATACTATATAAGGATATATACATGTATATGCACTATATAGAGTAGGATAATTATAAATACCACTAAAAATAGTCAAAATTCAGCAAATAAAATGTTTTTGGGTTTTTAAATTTTTTTATTTTTTTATGTTTTTTAAGGATTTTTGCTTATTTTTATGTATATTTAAAGTTGAAAGCACCTCAAATCAAGGTTTAATTAAATAGCATAAATTGAAATGGAAATTAAAAATATCAAATTAAGTCCAATATTTTCTAAATCAATTTTATTATATAGATATTAATATAGAGAAAATTATAAAACATGAAGTAATATTTTTGAGAATTTTATGGATTTTTATGAAAGTTTTAGGGGAAGGGGGTTCAATTTTTAAGCATTTTCTTTTTCTATTTTTAGTGATTCCCTTGATCTAAAGGTTAAAAATACTTAGATAAGCGTAATATATTTTTTTTGGGATTTTTCAAAATAAATTTATATTGTTTTGGCTTTTTTAAGAAAGTAGGGACTGTTCGTGCACTTTTTGATTTTTTGAAAATAGGAGAGAGCATAAAATGCAAATGTACATTTATAGCGTAATCAAGCATGCATCTAGGTACATACTCCTATTTTTGGTAATTTTTGAATCATGACAACTGTTTTTAATAAAAAAAATGACTCACAAAAATATACAGTCTGATAGGGGTATAGATGCAAATAGAAATAAAGGTAAGGGTCCCTATGTAATTTTACCCAAAATTTAACACTGATATAAAAATTATATATATTAAAAAATAATTACAATAACCTACGAGGTCTTCCATGCAATTTTCACAAGATAAAACGTACGCCTGCACATGACTCTAGCATGGACTCAATTGCAAAATATAAAAGCTGAGGGGGGTATATGCAATTTGTCCAAAAGTTTTTTAACTACATAAAATATTTATAGTATCATTTACTAAATACAAAAAGGTGGAGGGAGGCTATGCAATTTACCCACTTATGCGCCTAAGATCCAGCCGTCATGGGGTCGTCACTTGTCTGATCATGCGACCTTCTTCGCGTACCTCTTCGCGGATAATCAATGGTCCAAATTAGATCTGCACCGCTATTCTTGATCGAACGACGAGGAAGGGCTCTACAATACCTGCCAAGAACAGTTTTCCAGTGAACTTCAATCTCTTGTTTCTCTTGGCTCCGACGCTTGATTACTCCAACAAGTCCAGCATGCAGCTGGGCTTCTTCCGCGTGCAATGGCAGGGTCCGAGGGGGACGAGAGGGCGTGAGATGTCCCGACGAGGTTGAACCTCCTGGAGCAACTCCAGGTGGTCGTTGAAGTCCCAGAAGTGTTGTCAGTCCTGTAAGTTAGCACCAAAAGACTCCCGGGTGTAAGGCCTATCTCTTCGACCTGGGGTTTACTCAAAATGCCATGGGAAATAGAATGTGGGGGGGGGGCTCTGGCGATGGGCGGCAGAGGGAGCTCCGAGTCCCAGATCCACGATGGATCTGGGTTGGATGAAGTGAGTGGAGAAGGCGAGGAGGAGTGCGATGACATGGAAATCAGGGCAAGTCGACGGTCAGATTACTGTGATTTTGACCTGGTGGCTGGTCTTCAAGAACTGGGGATTTTTTATTTGAGCACTACCCGCTCGATTAAACTACAAATTAGTGATGAAAAACAAAAAGTTTACTTAGGAATGACGGAAAAGTTTCTCGACAGAGTCTGGGAGCTTTGGAGCAGAACCAAGCAGAGGAGCTTTGGCGGTGGACTGGATACACCTCCTCCGCTTGTTCTTCTCGTTGCAGATGGCAACGACCGCTTGTTGTCACCAAGGCGGAGCCTTCAAGAACGGTATGAGGGGTTAAAGCTCGAAAAAGAGGGATGAAAAATCAAAAAGGGGCATTGGGGGTATATTTATAGGCGAGGTTTCGAGGATTTTCGAGGGAAGATGATGTGAGAAGGATCGGTGGTTGGTGAGGATTCGATGATGGGTGAAGATGAGGGACGAAGGGGCTACAGGAAGGTGGTGGTCTCGAGGGCAATGAGTAAAGGTGGGGGAATGGAGAAAATGGCGAATTGGAAACCTCGTAAAGCTCTGACAGAAGTCAGAGGGTAGGCCAGACAGTTGACCGAGGTCAACAAAAGGACGCGCCTGGTTGCTCCACGTGGACCAAGCAGGAAATTCCAAGCAAAAATGCCTTGGAAAATAGATAATAAATAGTAATTGATTTTATTATTTTTTAAAATGTATCTAATTTTCTGTAGTATTTTATGCATTTATTTATTTATTAGAGGTGTTTATTTACAAGTTAATTTTTAGGACATCCTTTATAGGTACATTTACCTATGTTTTATATATTTTATTTTTATTTTGTATTTTTAATTTTATTATTTTCTTTTTATTTTGAACAATTTACAACTTATTTTTATATACTTAAATATATTTTATTAAATTTTTATGATATAAGATGTGTACTTAAATAAATATAGGTCTATTTTATATAGGTGTAAGTATAGGTATTTTATCTATGTATTTTATATAAGTATTTTATTTTAATGTCTTATTTATGGTTTTATTTTAGTTTAAATATGTACATATACGATAAATAATATTTACAAGATTATAAAAATATAAAATTATAGAAATAAAGAATAAATACAATGAATATTTTATTCAGGTATATTGTACTATAGGGGTCCAAAACCTAACTTTCACACCTTGTGTCCAAAAAATATGAAACAACCTTCATTAAATAGCTTATTAAAAGTTATATACAATTAAAGGTGATTTTGATATATTTTGAGTTTTTATGTAGATATGGATGCGTGAATTTGGGTTTTGGACTCTTATTCAGATTATATTTTGTACATTGTGTAGTATTTTTATATAAACTCACTTTTGTATTTTTCTATATATTACTATCATCTATAACTTTCATGTACAAAGTTTCTTTATTTAGGGTGTAAATAATAAAGAACGAAATAGATCCCAAAAAGTAATTATTGGCCTATTTTGTAGATTTGTTTGGGTTTCCTATACACTTAGCTGCATATCTCCCCCTACTTTATTCCTTGTCGACTATGTCATCATGATGACCGAGTCTCGGAGGCTAGGGTCACTTCAGTCCTTGACACTTCGCTGTTTTTTTCTTTCTTTCCTTTATTCTTTTATTTTGGCCTTAATACTATACATACAATATTTCGTATAGTATTCGGAACAAATTAATGATGTTTATTTTGACAAATTAATGATATATACATGCATACAACTAGGGTTTAAATGCCAAAATGAAAGAATAACGACGATGAAATGGAGATTTTTCAATGAGGTACCTCGTGTTCGGTCTTGGAGGGCATGCATGATCAACACTAGTCTGTTGGTTGTTTGAATGACCTATAATTGTGGTGAAATTTATTATACCCTACATAAAACATGTATAGTGACAACATAGTAGGGGTCGAACCACTGAGAGCAAACTGGATATGTATTATTATTAATTAATAAAAATCAATAATATTTATGTTTATACTTTTTCTGGTTTTTTTATTTTTATTTGTGATTTTTTAAATTTTATTTAAAATTTAGGAATATCTAATTCTTTTATTTTTTAGTATTTTTAATTGTTTGAAATTTTATTTTATTTTTGATTTTGTAATTTTTAGTTTATTTTTGAATGTTGTCACTCCAGAGAATGATCATCTATTGAAAGATCATATTTTTCTGAAGATTCCACTTCACGATGTATTGGATCATTTACGTATGCTGAAAAATTAGTTGAGGGATAGATGTACAACACATAGGAAAAAGAAATCATGAGTTGAGAAGCATGTATGACCAAGGCAACTTCGTGTTCTATTCGGAACAAAGTACCAAAGAAGAAAAGATATTCTGGAGCTCACTATGTCATATGTTAGATTAAAGATGCCACATTCCATCGTACTATCTTAGATAAAGGTTCCTCGATCAATTTACTTCCATCATCTTTGTTAGATAAGCTCAAGCTATGTCCTCTCTACAAATCACGAGCGATACTTCAGTTTGCAGATCGATATGTAAAGAGACATGGAGGCATGTTGAGGAATATTATCGTAACCGTTCAGAGCTTGCAGTTTCCAGTGGACTTTACTATCCTAGATAAGACGTGCCCTACGCACTTACACCTTGCTCAAATCATTCTCGAGAGATCCTTCTTGCAGATAACAAGACCACTCTTGATTATGATGCTGGGAGAGTATCATTACACACATACAGTGGAGAGATACACATTGAGATGGCGAGAGAATGTATGGTGTCAGATAAACATGTAAATCAAGGGCCATACCTGTCTCGGGTGTGGATGGATCATGGGATACCTGCTCTTTACATCTGAAATTGTTGGGATTGACTTCGACTTATGATGGGATCAATGTCGTCGTAGTGGTCAGGTCATCAAGCCTCTGAGTAAGATCATTCATGTTCTTCATCAACAATGCTAACTGATCAAGTGCTGGATTCACCGAAGGTGCCTCAGGATGCTCAATGACGAGCTGTCGCTAAGATTGGAAATGAGAGGTTGCTGGTATCCATATTGTTGATACTGAGGAGGAGGAGGAAAATATGTAGGCTACTGCTAACGGTAAGGCTGTGGAAAATAAGCAGACTGTTGCTGGCCATGTCTCCAGTTCTGGAAGTTATGTGGGCATTGATATTGAGGCCGGAATTGTTGGTACTGGTGTTGCGGTCTACCTCACTGAAATTAGTGGGCGTGTATCTGAGCTTGTTGGAAACCCAACTGGCCTTGCCCTAACGGATGGGGCCGGTTGCGTTCTCGGTCGAACTAGATACCGTTCACCTCCTGAATGATATGGGGAGGTGGAGCCTGCTGCTTAGGAATGTATGGACCTTGTTGATGGTACGAGACAATCTGCAATGAGTGTTGTGGGACCTAGTCAGGGGTCTGCACGTAGTAAACATGTTGAACTATGGATGGTTCTTCGCTACTCTACTGGGTGGAAGTGGAAGAAGCCTGCTCCCGGGCAGAAGTGTTGTCTACTGCACTCATTCTTTGGCATGCTTTGATCGTACTCATAAGAAGCTCCAGATGCTTCGTTATTTCATTTAGCTTGTCCAGGTTCTTCATCCTCTATTCAATCACTTGGATCTTCTCAAGCTCCTTAGACCGTTTCTCAATTATATCTACTTTGGATAGGTGATCTCCAATTATGGTCAGATCAGAATTGTCCACCCTATCCACTTCATGAGATGCAGTCATATTGACAGCTTTGTGGGATGCTGCAGTAGTAGAAGGCACGTGATGTTTCTGGAATGCTCGTGAAGAAGATAAAGCTGTGGAGCTGTTGACTTTGCTTTTACTTGGTTTTTAAATTATTGATTTATGAACAAGTCGTTTCAACCCAATCAAGCGTCCATAAACAAATTTTTTTCTTCTCACGCTACAAAATTAATTACAAAAGAATAGTGAAGCGAGAGAAATTTCTGCTACTTATTTACCAGTATAGCTAACAGGATCAAACTCAGGGAGGCTACAATTCTCGAGGGTTATTCAAATAATCGAAAATCAATCAAAAGAAAAAGGGAATCTGAAATACAAACTACCTTGGTTTTCGTAAAATTTTTAACTTTTAATTTTTAAATTTTTTATTTCTATTTTTATTTTTTGATTTTCAAATTTTTAGTGATTTTAATTTTACAATTTTTTTATTTTCAAAAATATGATTTTCAAAACAAATTCATGCACCAAAGAAAGGCAAAATATTTTTTTTTTGATTTTTTTCAAACATAAGAATAATACTCAAAATATCCAAAGAAAATCTTTTTGTGTTTTTATGAATTTTTTACTATTTTCGTAATTTTTTAGACATTTTAAGATTTTTAGGATTTTTAAAAATAATAAAAATACTGAAAAATGCAAACAGCGAGCAAGCAGGATAGGTTTTCAATTTAAAAATAACAAATGAAATCAGAAGTTGCTGCAACTATTTTTTCTAAAAACTAGAATGCATTATCTACAAACAGGAATTGAAATCACAATTTTTATTTATTTTTCTATATTTTTTATGATTTTTTAATATTTTTAGTATTTTACAATTTTTTGGTTTTTATAAATAATTAATGCACGAAATTTGGAAAGAAAATAAAAGACAGAAAAAGTAAACTACTCAATTTTTTTTGGAATTTTTGAAGCAATATTCTAATTTTTAGGAATTTTCAATCTTCAGACAGAGAAAATGACACTGTTTTGATAAAATGTAATAAAAATTATGCTAGAAAGATACACATATCAGGAGCAAAGCATGATTTTTGGCAAGTTTATTAAGCAACAAAAATACTTATTTCAACAAGAAACGCATGCAATTTAGAGTCTGGATAAAAAGGGGCTGGAATGCAATTTTTGAGTTTTTGCATAAATGAATAACATGAATAAATAGAGGGAAAAAAACACAAATTACCCATGGTGGGAATGAGCTGCACGTGATATGGCTCTGGTAGGGTCTGTTTTATAATTTCAAAAACTTCTGAGGGCTGAAACATAATTTGTCCTATTTTTTTTTTTAAATCCCCTTAGGATTTTTATTTTTTCCTCTTCATTCCTAGCTAAAGGGGCCATGTGAAGGGGGGTGCCGCCCCTATTTTTCTCAAACCAAAGGGGTGGTGGAGGGCGGTCACCGAAGTCGAAGTGGATGACGTCGTGACAAGGTGGTGGCACGCGGTCGATGGTCAAGGCAGTGCTCAGCGGTGGTTCGTGGCTGAGGGTGGTGGTTGATCTTGTTGGAGGGCCCGATCGGTAGTGCGATTGGGTGCACCAACAATGCAGGAGGGTGATGACGATCGGCGGGCGGCGATGGCTCCAGATCTGGGCGACTGAGCCACCGGTGATTTTCTTCATGGCAGAAGATGTGCGAGCTTGCGCAGGCCGGGGCGGCTTATAAGCGACCGGCGAGGTTTCCTTGCACGCGGAGGTGCTAGCGGTCGAGACAGAGGAAGGCAGCGGGCCCCGCCTGCGTCTCACGTAGCAGTGCTTGGAACGTTTTTTTTTGTATTTATTTGTATTTATTTTTTTATTTTTTGTAAAGCAGAAACATAAAAGAATTTTTTTCTTTTTCTTTTTTTAAATAGAAACTATAGAAATTTCTTTATTTTTAATTTTTTATTTAATCCTGGAAAACAAGTGTTAGAAGGAAAAGGAATTATATATATATTTTTTATTTATTAACAAATTAGGACGCGGGAATGATGGCTCAATTCCAAAATCAAAATATAATACATGAACGAAGATCCGACAAAAAATGAGGAATGGATCCGGATCTCCGGCCAACGTGCGTGGTCAAAGGTGAGAGATCGTAGAGGTAGAACGTGAAGCGAAGGGAAATCGAAAGTGGGAAGGAAAATCGGATCAGATTGAATCAAATCGTGATATGTGAATCTAAAATCTTGACAGAAAAATGAAAACAAAATAAAAATGTGAAAAATTAAACTACAATTATCCTAGAGTTAAAAATAACATGAGAAAAATGGATCTCACCTTAGGAGTTGAAAAGAAACTGTGATCACCCTGACGAAGGCTGACTCGCTATCACCGGACTGCTCAGAGGCTAGGCAACCTTCTGCGACAAGATAACTCTTGGAGAATAGGCTCCTCTCACCGAAGATTGACCAAATGAGAATGAGGGAGGAGGAGCCAGTTAAATAGAGGATTAATTGAATTTGAATTTGAATTCAAATTTAAAAATTGAATGGAGATAAAGAAATAAGAAAGAATTTGAAATGAGATAAAGATAAAAAAGAAATTAGTGCTAAATTTATTTGCAAAAAATATTTTTTCGTATTTTCGTCACTTTATTAAAATAATTGTTAAATTTTTTTTATTTTTTTATAAGGGTTATTTTAGAATATCAACTATATACATATACTATCTACATATGGTACATTATATAAATAGTTAAATAAGAAAATTAGTTTTTTTAAAAAAAAATTTATTGTTTTCTTTAATTTTTATTTTAAATAATTAATAAAGATATTTACTAATATTTACAAATATAATATGTACAAATAAATGGTAAAATTGCACAAACCATCCAGAAAATCAACTTTTCAACCATAACTCCAAAAACTATGAAATCATAGCCATTTTAAAGATAATTTAATTTATAATACAATGGATATAAGTTTGGTTCAATTTGAGTTCATATGAATCCGAAATTGGTCTTTCAATTATCTCTTTATGGATTTTCCCGAACGTCGTTACTTTTATTCTGTGCATGATTTTATTTTGCAAACATTCTTATTATTAAGAAAACATTTTTATTTACAACTTTTGTTTTGAACATTGTTTACTTTGAGGTCAATTTATGTACAAATAAAATAATGTAAGTATACAAATATACACATCACACATTTTTTTTGGATTTTCTGATTATGGACCCTATCTCCCCCTACTTTATTCCTGGTCTATCAGGTCAAGTATTGACCTTCTCTCGGGATTCGGATTAGCATGTATCTATTACATATATATGGTCTTCTAGTTTTTTCTTTTCTTTATTTTTCCTTTATTTATTTATTTATTTTAGGTTAAAATAGTAATAAGTGTACAGATGCAAGTTAGTAAGAATGAGGTTAGTATTATATACATGTGTTTTATAAGGTATTTTAAGCTAAAATAATGAATACAGATGATGAAATGCAGATTCATCATCCCCCTATGCTTTACCTTTGCTAGTACCTTAGCAAACACTTATTTGAAAGAATAACGGAATTAGGACAATATTGAGTATTAAACTTATCTTCATAAAATTTTAGTATGGATCTCTTTCAGGCCTTTGGATTATTAGTGTGGAGGAACCTTAGTGGGAAATGGATTTAAAACCTCACAGCCTCTAAGTTCCACAAGACTCCTTTTCAGGTCTCCTCAACAGTCAGGTCAGAACAAGTATACATACACAAATTCATATGACTATGGATCTTTACTTGTACGGTGTAAGTGAAATATAGCTACCCATCTCAGAAATAGCAAAGAAACTACCTCCCTCAACAAGGTAACTCTAGTCCCCCGGTCTAGCATCTCTTTCCTCGAGGAGCAAGGATATTCCCTTCTAAGTTCAAGTACAACTAGCTCAAGAAGAGGAGATGGAGAAAAGAATAGACGGTAACCAGTGTAGATACCAATCCTTGGATGCATGATAAGTGTAACCATGTCATCCAGTTACGATCTTACAAAAATTTGACTTTGAGGCTCTTATTATTTTCATTTTTTCTTTTTCCTTGTATATACACTCCGACATGCATTTTACTTTTCAATCAGGCTTATCCACTTTTGGAGATTCTGCATTTTTTCTCTTCTTTTTTTTGAAAATATATACAAGGTACAACATGTACATAAGGAGTTTTTCCTCTTGAGCTAGTAGACTATCCCTCTTTTGAAGCATTATTGCAACCCCACATCATCCTGTCTTTAGACCTCAATGCTACTAGATCAAGTTAAGATGCACAACCCTTCTTAGAGGAAGATGAGAGGTTCTACCTAGAAGTACACCCTCGTATGCTAATCCAAGACAAGAGATTTTGTCTACTCACTACCGCCTCCATGAAGAGATACATGTAGAGTGCTTGTCCCAGATAAGCCACAGTCTGAAAGAATCATGTGTGTGTTGTTAAATGTTCTACTTAGACTAATCAAGATGACATATGAACATAGTCTTATGGACTCAAAGAATTAAGTAACTAGGACCTGAAAAGTCTTAACTCCAGTTATTATAAGGATTATCTGAAATTAAGTGGATTAAGGTCCAACTAAACTCCATTCTTCAATTTTATTCCAGACTTAGTTTCAATGTCAATACTATCCTGCAAAATGCACATGCAAATGCAAAAAATACGTACAATGAAAAAAGAAATATTTTTTCTGAAATAATTTTCTAATTTTTGAACTTTTTTATGGATTTTTGGAAAGAACAAAAAATGATGCACATGTGAAAAGAGATATTTTTTATTTTTATTTTTTAAATTTTGCAACTTTTTATAGATTTTTTGTTTTGTAGGTTTTTTAAAGGAAACATGATTAGTAAAATATATACAAGTATATACAATGATTTTATTTTTGTTTTTGTTTTTTTTGTTTGGTTTTTATTTGTTTTTGTTAGTTTTTTACTTTGTTTTTGTTTTGTTTGTTTGTTTGTTTTGTTTGTTTGTTTTGTTTTGTTTTGTTTTTTTCATTTTTATTTGTTGTTTTTTTTGCTTTTTTTGTTTTATTTTTTGAAAGGTGATCAAAGTCTATATACACATACGTGGATTTTACGAATTTATATACATATCCCAAAAAATAATTATATTTAAAAGTACAAGTTATGTCTAAAGTTTATATACAATATATATGACATCCCCCTATACTTAGCTCGAAATATGTCCTCATAGTGATCAGAGAACTACAAAGGAAGACATAACTCATGCTAAGTATAGAAAAGTGAAAAGACTCCTATTCTACAACGACTCAAAGAGAAGATGAACAAAATAGAAGTCGGTGATCCCCCTATACTTAGGATCAAAAAATCCTAAGTATAGAAGACTGTACAAAAGGGAAAAATTGATGAAGAGATGGTACAGACTCAACGAATAAATAAAAAGATGATATGAACAACATCCCCCCCATACTTAGGGTAGAGTATCCCTATGTATAGGCAACAACAGGAGTGATGAACATGACGAATATGAACAACACAAATCATTCATCCCCTTATACTTAGGATAAATAACATCCTAAGTATAGAATATATACACATACGGAAAGGGGTCAATGATAAAACAGAAGAAGAAAGAATGAAACGAAAGGATATACAAAAGGAATGGATGTACAAAGGTCAAGAAAGTCGAAAGTGAACCTTCTTGCGGGACCACTGAGGTATGGATCTGACAAGGTGTAGGTCGATATTGGGGTCATCATTAGACATAAACTGATCAGGATCGACCGAGAATGTATCCTCAACAGTCTTAGAGTGTGCAGGCACGAATCGGTCAGTGGAAGTAGTATGGTCATGTCTTGCCTACGAAGTCTCATAAATATTAAAGTAAAAAGGCTCGAAATATTATCAGAAAAATTAGGATGAATTTTAGCATGGTGAGCCTCTACTGGATCATCATCTTCATCAAAAGACCCAAATTCCTTTATAAAAGCAATCAAATCAAATTTGGAATTATCAGTCTCATCTAAATCAAGGCGAATAGGTATGGACTAATCAGTGAAAGTAGTCAAATCATGTCCGTCCTGTCTAGTCTCAGAATCTGCCTTCAGCTCTAGGGTATCTATTGTGTAAATACCACGGATGTCATTAATGCATCTCCACATACTAGAAGGAGAAATTCCAAAGTCTATGCTTTTCGAGTCTTCCTCCTTCAAGAGGACCTCTTGGGTCTCAGTATCATCCAATATACAACAAGAATCTCTGGTATTATCATCAAGGTTAAGGTCCTTGGGGTTGGCTAACACGGGTACACTCTCATGGGATGCAGGTCTCTGGTCAGTAATGGGTGTAGTGATCAACATATCACTCCCTACATCAGAACGGAAGCGAATCTCTCCTAATCCACAATCAATAACGGCTCTCGCAAAGGCGAGGAAAGGCCATCCCAGGATAATTGGAGGGTGATCCACAGGGGTGGAGGTCTTCATGGGCAATACGATAAAATCAGAAGTGAAGTTCATGCCTTGAATGAGAACGACAGTGTTTTCTAAAATACCATTCGACCTCTTGATAGATCCATCAGCAAATTGAACTATCATACTGGTTTTCTTGAGAGGCCTATGATGAAGATACTTTATCATAGAGAAGGGTATTATATTTATTGAAGCGCCACCGTCAAGGAGAGTATTATCACAAGAATAGTAAAAATATGGAGTAACTCACAAGAGGTGTGGCAGTGCTCCCTTTCTTAAAATGTGGATAGTGGGAGATGGCGTAGGCAGTGTCCATGGTCAAGATGTGATGCTCAGATCTGCTCCTTTGCATCCTCTTCTTGTGTTGAGGAGCAGATAAACGTGTCTTGTCTTAGTGAAGTGGGGCTTTAATGATCTCATAAATAGTTGACATCACTTTAGGTTTAGGCAATATTTTTTTTTTGAATTTTTGTACTCTTCCATATAAGGAAGGAGATTGGAATCAGCATATTCACGAGAATTGCCAAGAGCAGTCTGTACAATGGCATCCTCAGGGTCTAAGACGGGACATGTGGTGAATGATTGTGTGGGAAAATGGGTTGGCATAGGTGCCCTCTCCTCAAAAAATGAATCAACAATGTGTCTCCCAAAATCTTTTTAGATTTTTAACTTTTTTCTCACTTTTTGTATTTTAGGCGATTGCGAGCTCTCATGATTATCCTCAAATGAATCCATATCCTCAAATAGTAGAGAAGTGTTCTGGCTATTATTTTGTGGTAAATAGATTTCTAATCTTCGAATTCATATGCTCCATCATCTGGTTCAGGTTATCAAGTGTGGAAATCATGAAAGGTGAATCAAAAATCCTAGGATTGGGTGAGTGGAATGAGGGTGGGTGAGAATCAGAGTCCGACTCCTAAAATAATGGGTTAGGAGGATATGCACAAAAATCTGGAGGAAAGTCCTCCTATAAAGTGGAAGGTAGATCAGTTGGAGGGTACGAGGGATCCACAAATATTGGATTAAAATAACTCTAGTCGGCCATCTTCGAAACAAGAGAAAATGATCTAGAAAACACGATAGTCAAGTCAAAAAATGTGAAAAAGGTGCAAATGCGCAGAAGGATCTAGTATGCACACAAGCAATCAAACACAATACAATCCCCTAGTTCACCAACTCAACGTAATGTGAAAACCGTGAAGGTTTGGTCAATTATCTTGTCAATTTTTAGAGTTTGGTGAGAATACAATCTATCAGAGCGATTAAATCGAGTTGTTAGGAACCCAATGCTCCCAGGAGACTGTTTCAATCTCATAACTAGTTTTTCCCAGCCAGTATAGGTGCGGATTGTTTATCGACTACCCGATCTACCCACTCTACTAAGTATGTCCTGGACCGATTACCAGCTACCCGGTGAAGTCCTCACTGGAGAACAACTAAACACAAGACAATAGTCTAAAGAGAGGTCGGGTGTGGTTCTATCCTAGTTTGCGGGTCGCTCTCTCGCTGTAGATAAATCAAACAAGGCGGGGGGTTACTCTCACCAAAATAATGATATTCCTTACATTTAATCTTAGGGTCAAGTTTTCTTTAGGAGTCCTTAATTTTAGGCAGATATCACTTGGTTTGAATATTTTCAACGAATCGCCTACCGAGTATCCAATTTCCTTTTTAACTTATGTGAGTGAAAACAAGGAAGGAGATCGGAAATGCTAATACGCGATTAAACACAATGATGCATGCAGGATTCAAAGATACGTACTGTGTCGCCAGCACTCTACATGCAGGGTGATCCTCGTAGAATTTAAATATAGGAAAATAAACTAACCTATATGCAAATGCAAGTGAACCGTCCTAACAATAGCTTCTATTAACGGTCAAGAACAGGTTAAATTTAACTAAGTCCAATTACACTCTATTCTATAGGTACATAAATTCTTGTTTAGGGTGTTTGGACCTAATTAATTACCAGGCTCAAGCAAATTAATTAAAGCAATCAGTAGGTTGCTCACGAAATCCGCGTGAAACAAAGAAAAATAAGATGATGAATACAAAACCAATGAGTTCCCCCAAGTGCACCGGCACTTAGCGAAACAGACCTCGCAACAAATGAATGTTCGTTTACAAGGGTTCAAATGCTAGAGATAAAAAAAGTCTAATTTTTTTCGCTCGGTCTCCTTCAATTCTTCTTCTACTCCCTTACGCTATCCTGCGACTTGGTGTAGAATCAAGCCGCCTCCGCTTCGCTTGGGTGCTTCGGCTCTCCTAAGATCGCCTCCTTCGCTCTGCGGGCCCTCGCAAGAAAAAGAAAAGAGATAATGTGTAAGTAACACAATTATCAAATATGAACAAGAAAAATGAAAAAAATGCAGTGAATATGAACAATGGAATGAATGTGGAAAAATATAAACAAATATATACAATAATGAATAAAAGGTCAAAAGAAAAACCTAGCTACCCTCGCTGTGCCTTGCCGGCAACAGTGCCATTTTGTGGACTTTGCTTTACTCGGGTTTTAAATTATTGATTTATGAACAAGTCGTTGCTACAATCCCAAGTGCCCAATCAAGCGTACACAAATAATTTTTTTCTTCTCAAGCTACAAAATTAATTACAAACGAATAATGAAGCGAGAGAAATTTCTGCTACTTATTTACTTGTATAGCTAACAGGATCAAACTCAAGGAGGCTACAATTTCTGAGGATTATTCAAATAATCAAAAATCAATTAAAAGAAAAAGGGAATCTCAAAAGCAAACAACCTTTGTTTTTGTGAAATTTTTACACTTTTTTAATTTTTTAAATTTTTTATTTCTATTTTCTATTTTTTTGATTTTCAATTTTTTAATGATTTTAATTTGGGATTTTTACCCGACAGACCCTATAAACATTTTAAAATGCCTCTACTACCTTTGAAACAACCTAATTCTCCCTTGACCCCATAAACTTGCCAACTCTTACCCTATGAACCCTTCGGGTAATATGTTTTAAGCCCATGGGGGTTCTTGGGGTAATTTACAGGGTCGATGGGTAATTACATTGTGCAAAAGGTCGTAGAGGCATTTTAAAACGTTTATAGGGTCTGTTGGGTAAAAATCCCTTTTAATTTTGCAATTTTTTTTTATTTTCAAAAATATGATTTTAAAAACAAATTCATGCACCAAAGAAAGGTAAAATTTTTTTTTGATTTTTTTCAAATATAACAATATTATTCAAAATATCCAAAGAAAATCTTTTGTGTTTTTATAAATTTTTACTATTTTGTAATTTTTTAGACATTTTTAGATTTTTAGGAATTTTAAAATGAATAAAATGGGGGAAAATGCAAACATTGGGAAAGCAAGATTATTTCTCAATTCAAAAATACCAAATGAAATCAGAAATTGGTGCAATTATTTTTCTAAAAACTAGAATGTATTATCTACAAACAGGAAATGGAATCATAAGTTTAGGATTTTTCTAGAGTTTTTTATGATTTTTTAAAGATTTTTAGTATTTTACAATTTTTTTGGGTTTTATAAATAACCAATGCATGAAATTTGGAAAGAAAATAAAAGACAAAAAAAGGAAACTACTCTATTTTTTTGGAATTTTTGAAGTAATATTAAATTTTTTAGAATTTTTCAAATTTCAAATAGAGAAAATGGTACTGTTTTTTATTTTTTAATAAGAACAAATGAAGATAAAATGTAATAAAAAATTTCTGGATAAATAGGGACTGAAATGCAATTTTTAGAGTTTTTGAATAAATAAATAACATGAAATAAATAAAAGAAAGAAATGAAAATTACCCACGGGGGGCGTGCGTTGCACTTGATATGGCTCTGATAGGGTTAGTTTTGCAATTTCAAAAACTTCTTAGGGCCGAAATACAATTCATCCAAATTTTCTTTATTTTAAAATCTCCTTAGGGTTTCTCTGCTTCTTCCTCTTCATTCCTTGCTAAAGGGGCCAAGTGAAGGGGGCGCCGCCCCTGTTCTTCTCAAACCAAAGGGGGGGTGGAGGGCGGTCAACAAAGTCAAAGAGGATGACGTCGTGACAAGGCGATGGCGTGCGGTCGATGGTCAGGGCGACGCTCAACGGTGGTTCGCAGCTAAGGGTGGTGGTTGATCTTGGCGGAGGGCTCGGTCGGTGGCGCAGTTGGTGGGTCGGCGGTGCAGGACGATGATGAAGATTAGTGGGTGACAATGGCTCCAAATCTAGGCGATTGAGCCGCGGGCTGGCGTGGCTTGTAGGAGACCGGTGAGGTTTACATGCACACGGAAGCGCTAGCAGTCGAGAGCGGCGGGCCTCGCGCCGACAGTGCGGTGGTACGGGCCTCGCGAGGGCTCGCTAGTGACGGAGGAAGGCGGCAGGCACCACCTGCGTCTGAAGTAGCGGCGCCTGGAGCGCGTCTTGCTTTTTTATTATTTTTTATTTTTTATAATACATAAATAGAAAATAAATTTTCTTTTTTGTTTTTTAAATCGAAATTGCAGAATTTTTTATTTTTTTTTAAATTTTTGATTTTTTTGTTTAATCCTGCAAACAAATGTTAGAAGGAAAAAACTATATATTTTTTATTTTATTTTTTATTTATAAACAAATTAGGATGCAAGCATGATGGCTCAATCCCAAAATCAAAACAGAATACATGAACGTGGATCTGGCGAAAAATGAGGAATGGATCCAGATCTCTGGCCATCATGCATGGTCGGAGGTGAGAGATCGTGGAGGTAGAACGTGAAGCGAAGGGAAATCGAAAGTGAGTTGGAAAATCAGATCTGATTCTGATCAAATCGTGATGTGTGATTCTAATTCTTGAGAGAAAAATAACGATGAAATAAAAATGCGAAAATTAAACTACGATTATTCTAGATTGAAAATAAGAAGAGAAAAATGGATCTCACCTTAGGAGTGGAAAAGAAACCGTGATCGCCTCGACGAAGGTCAACCTCGCTGTTACTACATGGCTCAAAGGCTAGGCACCCTTCTGTGACAAGATAACTGTCAGAGAATAGGCTCCTTTCACCAAAGATTGATCAAGTGAGAATGAGGGAGGAGGAGCCAATTAAATAGAGGATTAATTGGATTTGAATTTGAATCTGAATTCGAATTTGAATTTAAAATTAGAATGGAGATAAAGAGATAAGAAAGAATTTGAAGTGAGATAAAGATAAAAAATAAATTAGTTTAAAATTATTTACAAACATTAATTTTTTTATTTTCATCACTTTATTAAAATAAATGTTAATTTTTTTTAGCGTTATTTAGAATATCAACTATATACATATGGTACATTATATACATAGTTAAATATGGAAATTGTTTTTTTTTTAATTTTTTATTATTTTTTTAAAATTTTAATTTTAAATAATTAGTAAAAATATTTACAAATATTAACAAATACAATATGTACAAATAAATGGCAAAATTGCACAAACCTCCCCAGAATACCAATTTTCAACCGTAACTCTAAAAATTATGAAATCACAACTATTTTAAAGATAATTTAATTTGGAATACAATGGAAGTGAGTTTGATTCAATTTGAGTTCATATGGATCCGGAATTGGTCTTTCAATTATCGCTTTATGGATTTTTTCGGATGTGGTTACTTTTGTTCTGTACATGATTTTATGTTTATAATATTTTTATAATTTAGAAAACATTTTTATTTACAGCTTTTGTTTTGAACATTATTTAATTTGAGGTCAATTTGTGTACAAATAAAATAGTGCAAGTATACAAATATACACAACACACATTTTTTTGGATTTTCTGATTAAGGACCCTATCTCCCCCAACTTTATTTCTGGTCGATCAGGTCAAGTCTTGACCTTCTCTCGGGGTTCGAGTCAGTCTGTATCTATTACATATATACAATCTTCTCTTTTTTCTTTTATTTAATTTTCCTTTCTTTCATTCTTTCTTTATTTTAGGTTAAAATAGTAATAAGTGTACAGATGCAAGTTAGCAAGAATATGGGGTTAGTATTATATACAGGTGTTTTATAAGGGATATTAAGCTAAAATAAATTAATAAAGATGATGAAATGCATATTCATAAGGATCTCTCTGCCATCTCCTCAAAAATCTGGTATAGAACATCCTCATCCTTGTTGAAGTGACTAACCCCACAAGTGACATATGCCAGCTTCTGATTCTCATGACTTAAACCCCAAAGAAATTTTGCACTAGGCTTATCTTTGGAATATCACGATGGGGGCACACCTCCATTAAATCTTAAGTTTTTCCCACGCCTCGTGAATAGCTCTTGTGACATCTGGGAGAAGTTGGCTATCAACGATCCCATTTGATTGAGGCGTAAAATAGGTAATATTTGCTTAGAAAAGCTGACCTCAACTCTTCCCATGTAGTGACAACTTTTCCTAGGTGATTTAACCAATAAAGGGCCTTGTCCATCAGGCTGAAGCGAAAAGCCATCATCTTCACTATCTCTAATGAGATGTTAAGGTAATAGATTATGCTGTAGATGCGATCTAATTGCCGGAGGTGTACGTATGGTCCTTCATTAATATTCCCGTGGAATATAGGGAGCAACGGTAATATAGTTGTCTTAAGCTCAAATGCCCATGAATCAAAGGAATTTGAATCCATGTATTCGTATGTCTTACTCCTGGATTATAGGATTCCCTTAATGAGAGCTTAGCCACTGGCTCTATAGGCTCTTCTCTCCCCATTCCCACCTCCTCCATTATTTTTATCCTCCTCTCATGCCCTGCCTCAGTTCGAGCATCATATCCCTCAATGCTGCTTAAAAGTCAGCCTGCTCTATCAACTGTGCTTGAATCAACTAAATGGAGGCTAACATGGTCGTGTTCATCTCAAATTGTTCAGCCATGGAACCCTTTCCCATAGGTGGCATCAACTACACTGAATCGGATTTTACAAGTGTAAACTGCACTGGATAAGTCTTCAGGAATGATGGAGACCACAATGATAGTTCAAGATTAAAGTCAATATTGAACAGCAGATTAATGGATGAGGTAAAGGGTGAAGTGGAGAAAGATGAATACTCGGGAAGTGAGTCTTCTCGAGTAGAAGACGATTGGTTTGGAGCGTGAAATGAGTCCACACAATCCGAACGAGAAATGCTCCAATACAACATCTTTGATTTGAAGCGGCGAGATGCGAGAACATGGAGGTCAAACAAGAAAAGAATGACTAGAAGGCATGAAGTGCACGAAAGGATCTCTAGCACTATGATGAATCTACATTTCATCATCTTTATTCATTTATTTAAGCTTAAAATCCCCTATAAAACACCTGTATATATTGATAAATCCATATTCTTACTAACTTGCATCTATGTGTAAATATTGTATATATATTATTATTTTAACCTAAAATAAATAAATAAAGAATTAAAAGAAAAATAAAGAAAATAATAAAAGAAGAAAAATATTGTATATATGTAATAGATACAGGATGACCCGAACCCCGCGAGAAGGTCAAGACTTGACTTGATCGACTAGGAATAAAGTAGGGGGAGATAGGGTCCTTAATCAGAAATCCAAAAAAATATTTTGTAGATTCTTTTCTGTGTATATTTGTATAAATCTTACATTATTTTATTTGTATATAAATTGCCATCAAATTAAATAATTTTCAAAACAAACAATGTACATAAAAATGTTTTCTAAATAAAGAAATAATTGCAAAATAAAATCATGTATAGAATAAAAGTAAACATATCCGAAAAAAGCCCTAAAGTGATAATTGAAAGACTAATTCCAGCTCCATATGAACCCAAATTGAAACTATTTTTTATAAATTAAATTATCTTTAAAATGGCAGTGGTTTCACAATTTTTGGAGTTACAGTTTGAAAGACGGTTTCTCAGGGTGGTTTGTGCGATTTTACCATTTATTTATCATATATATTTATTTTTATACATATTATATTTATAAATAATCGTAAAGACTTTTTAATATTAATTATTTAAACTAAAAAAATATAAAAATAAAAAAAATTTTAAAACAAAAAAACTAATTGCCTTATTTATTTATGTATATAATGTACCATATGCATATAGTATATGTATATAGTTAATTTCCTTAAATATCCCTCACAAAAAATAATTAACATTTATTATTTAATTTAATAAAGTGATGAAAAAATAAATTAGTTAATTATGTATATAATTTTATTAACTCCACCACTAACTTCCTTCCTTATCTTTTTCTCCATTCAAAATTTGCATATCTTTATCTCCATTCAAATTTTTGAAATTGAAATTCAATTCTTTTCACTATTAATATAGCTCCTCCTTCCTCATTTCAATTTGATCAATCTTTGGTGAGAGGAGCCTAATCTCCAAGAGCTTGTTGTTATAGAAAGGTGCCTAGCCTCTGAGCCTTCCGGTGACAGCGAGTCGGCCTTCGTCGAGGCCATTACGACATTTTGCGCTTCCATGGTGAGATCCATTTTTTCTCATTTTTAATCTAAGTTAATTGTAGTTTAATTTTCGCATTTTAATTTTGTTGTCATTTTTATTTCTAAATCTTAGTTAATCATTTTTTAATCAACCACCATGATTCGATCCACCATCGATTTCAATTTCATAATCAATTTCTTGATCTCCTCGCTTCATGTTCTACGTCACGCAACCTCACACCTCCGACAACGCATGCTTGTCGGAGACCTGGATCCATCTTCCATTTCACCGGACCCAAACCATTCATATTTCTTCGTTTATTTTATTTTATGTCTTGTTGACCGAGCTGTCATCTCAAGTCGAGTTTTCTTATTACAGGTTCAAGGATTTAAAAAAAATACAAAAAATTTTAGTAGCTATTGTTTACAAAAAAATAAAAAAATAAGTTGCTGTTAAAAAAACAAAAAAAAACAAAAAAATAATCAGGAGTAGCAGGCGGCTCCCGTCGCTCCTCCTCTATCGTAGGACTGTCGCTTCCATCGCCACCGCTCGCGAAGAGGAACTCCACCGTAGAACACCAGTCGCACACGTCTACCATCTGTAGGCGATTCTGCCCTCTACGCTCGCCCGTGACCGACCGCCCAGCCACAGACTTTTGCCTTCTGGAGATACATCCACCGTCATAGCAGCGTCTTCGCTTGTAGAAGGCCACCGACACCGTCTCTTGCTTAAAGGAGGAAGAATGAAGGGGTGGTAGGCCCCCCTTCCCCTTTGTTTTGAGAACAAAGAACAGCAACGAAGAGGAACCCTAGGGGAATCAAAAATAAAAATTGGAATATTTACATTCAAGACTCTGGAAGTTTTTGATATTGCAAAATTAGTTCCTACTAGAGCCGAAGCACGTGCGGTGCACGTATCTACTGGGTAATTTGTATTTTTAACCTCTTATTTATTTCCTATTTCATTTCCAATTCTAAAACATTAAACATTTGCATTTCAATCCTTTATGTCTACACATTAACATTGCATGCATTCCCTATTAGAATAAATGTTTTATATGGTCAAATATTTCTGAAAAGATTTTGCTATGCTCCTGACGTGTGTCTCTTTCTAGTTTAAATTTCTTATTGCAATTTATTCTCATTTGATATTATTAAAAATCAAAAACACTGTAATTTTCGCTATTTGAGATTTGAAAAATCGTAAAAATTCAAATATTGCATAAAAAATTCTAAACAAAATAGTATAGTTTTATTTTTATGTGTTTTATTTTCTATGCCAATTTCACGCATTAATTATTTTAAAACTCAAAAAAATTGCAAAATATCAAAAATCTTAAAAAATCATATAAAATTGTAGAAAAATCCAAAAATATGATTTCAGCTCTTATTTTTAGATAACTTCCTTTAGTTTACAGGAAAAGTAATTTTCATAATTTTGCATTTATTTGGTCTTTTTAAATTGAAAAATAATCATGTTTGCTCACTGTTCGCATTTTCCCTTGTTTTTATTCATTTTAATAATCATAAAAATTTTTTAAAATCTCTGAAAAATTACAAAAATAGTAAAAAAACATCAAAAATATGAAAATATTTTATTTGCATAGTTTTGAGCATTTTTGTCATATTTGAAAAATCTAAAAAAATTGTTGTTCTTTTGTGTATAAAGCTAGTTTGAAAATTATATTTGTGGAAATTTTAAAAAATGCAAAACTAAAATCATTAAAAATTTGAAAACAAGAAAAAAAATAGAAATATAAAATTAAAAAGTTAAAAAATTCACAAAACCAAGATAGTTAGCATTTGAGATTCCCTTTTTCTCTTAATTGATTTTTTTGATTATTTGAATAACCCTCAGGATTTTGTAGCCTCCCTTAGTTCGATCATGTTGTTATACATGTTAATTAAATAGCAAAAATTCTCTTGCCACTTTTTTTGTACATAATTAGGCTTGAGAAAAAAAAATTTTTTGAGGGATTCGTTGGGTCAACGACCATTGCACTTTTATTACATCAATAATTTAAAACCCCATAAAATCTCATTCAACAAAATGGCGTCATTGCCAGGGAGACACGACGAGGGTAGTTAGGTTTCTCTTTTGACCTACTATACATGGTTGTAAATATATGTTTATATTTTTTCCATATTTATTTCATTGTTCATATTCACTAAATTTAATTAATTTTTCTTACTCATATTAGTTATATTTGTATTACGTACATATTCTTTCTTTCCATTTTCTTGCGAGGGCCTGTAGAGCGAAGGAGGCGATCCTAGGAGGATCGATGTACCCAAGCGGAGCGAAGACAACTTGATTCATCACGAGCCATATGAGAGCATGATATATATTTTTAGAGATAAATTTTTGGGGTCCACACAAAGAATGTGGACACAAAGAAATGTGGAAACAAAGAGATATAGAAATGTGGACTATATATATATATATTTCAATCCCAACATTCTTTGTGTGGACCAAGCAACCCCAAATTTTTTTGTTTCTTTTTATTTTTATTTGATGAGGGGTTTGGGAATAGATTCAGCTTACATGTATCTATAATTAGTAATAATAATAGGGTGCACTTGAATTGAGGTGTCACCTTTCCTTAATTATGGAAATGTTCCATCTTAAGTTGTTGGATGAAAGATGAACGAATGGGATGAAAACCACCTAGTGGTTTTTGTTAGAACTAACTTTCCTAATAGTGGGGAGCATTAAATAAATGATATATTTAGTAAATAACATGTCATTGATCCTTCTAAAAATATTCATATTACAAAAGATATGCATAAAATTTTAATCTGCATCGACGAAACATTTAATGAAATTTGAATCTTAGTATACAGCTATCACCAATCTTAGTAAATTTTAGATACGTAATTTTACATTGAAAACAAATATAATACATAGAAAGAACTTATTTGACATATATATATGTTGTACATTTTACATTCAAATGTGTGCAGAAAAACAAGATTGTGTTGAATATTGACATTTTTTATATAAAATTTTGATATTATACACAATATGAAAGTAATTTACATTTGGTAATGTTAAATTAAGTAATAATTTTGTTCTGTTGTTTTGTTAAAAAAATACACATTCCATCGAAATAGACGATCTATTGAAATTTCAAAATTGAAATATATCGATATGTATATATATAATATACTGGATATATTTATTTTACACAAACAAAATCCATTTTACAAAAATAGATTGTATTTTACGAAGTCATTATCACCTTTTGTTCTTTTGTAATGATAATAAGGCTGTTATGTTGAATACACTGAAAAATTTTGCAATTTGACTTTGTATAATACAAATATATTATTTTTTTTATGAAAATTGAGGAAATAATACACAATAAAATTATCTTATGTTTAATAATACTTTGATATTTTACACAATAGTTAAGTATTTTAAATTTGACAATGATAAATTAAGTGAAGATCTTGTTCTGTTATTTTGTTAATGCTGAAAAAATGTTATATATTCAATTGAAGAAGGATACATATGAGATTTCAATTCTGTAAGATATACAATATATATTTTTACAATACAATTTAATTGTGTACAATATATATTTTACATCAACAAAATGTATTTTACAAAAACAGAATGTATTTTACATAATCCTTAATATCTTGTGTTGTTTTGTATTGTTGATAGGTATGTTATGTCTTCCATTGATGTAATCATTTTCAATGATTTAGGAAGTTTGTAAGTTTTACAATTGGTCTCTTTATAATACAACTATATAATTTATTTTACAGATAGAGAATGCATTTTATCAAATTTGTGTGATTATACTAGCTGCTTATGTTAAATAATTACTTCTATTTTGCGAATTAATTTAATATTATACATAAATTGAATTTGTTTTACATTTCTTGATTTATTATCTCGAAATAGATCCGGGAATTAGGATGACTTGAAATTCCTCTTTTATATTTACAGATGTATTAATATAAATTAAATAACAAAAAATGTGAGGAAAAATCCTCATGTTGATACTTAATAAATTTATTTTTTTATCTTATTTTGCATATCTAGATCACGCAATTTTCATATAGTATTTTTCAGATTTTCTATACAATATAAACAAAATAATTTAAATAAAGAAAATTTTCTAACAAATAAAATTGAATTTAGTAAGGAATTTATGTACGACAAAAAATTGAAATAAAGTATCTGAATGCATATGACGTAAAGTTTGGTTTGGGTGTAACAGGAAGCACATACAAGAAACTTTCAATAAACCAAAATCTGGTAGCGAATAATTAAATGCATTGATAATATGAAGAAAAAATTCATATACTATGATTAAACATAAAAAGCTAACCTGGGAAGCCATAGTGATGAGTGCAATTACAAAGTATTTCCTTTCAAATGAGGAATATAGCTAACAAAATTAGATAAAATCTAAAAGAACCTTGTAAATGATTCTACCACAATGAATAAAAAAGACAATTATTATTTTTGAATTAGAAATAATTACCAAAACAATAGTAATGCATTCATTAAGCTAGAATTAGTTTATATTTTAAATTTTAAATTTCTTTCTAAATTTAGAAAAAGGAAACCACCATTTACTTTTTAAAAAGCAGGATTTTAAAAAATCAAATACAATATTAGGAAAGTAGAAATATATTCTTTATTGAAATTAAAGAATACCTAATTTGAAATAGAGAGGGAAGAAGGGGAGCGTGCCTTGGCAAAGACGACGAAGGAGTTCATCGCAGCGGACGATTCAAGCCAGTGGTTGCATTCACAAAAGATTTGACTAAGGAAGTAGAGGGACAGGCAGCGATGATGGAAGAGATGCAATCGTGTGTGGATGAGACCAAATGGAAACAAGAAGATGATTCCAACGAAGGTAGTGATGATACATGTTTGGAACTCCAGGTCCATCATCAAAAATCAAACTACGGAAGTATCAATGTAACTAGAAGTATTTAATAGTGTTAATATAAATTATAATTTGCATAATTGAAATGAACAGAAAGAACAGACCTTCCAATTATCAAGGGAAAAGAGGTGACTGACGAAAAGGAACTTTTGAAGGGGAAGACAATTTCGGGAGTATGCATATTAATGCTTATTTAAAAGACATTGAAGATTTATTTTAAAATTAATTGTTAGTGATTTATTTTAAGCATGAAAATCATATGTAAGAATGATTATTTATGTTTTTTCTTACAGGCAAAGGCTATGTACAACATATGTGTTACATAGAACACTTCGTGCAGTTTATTGATAGCCATAGACCAACGAACAAATAACAAACACTGTTGATGAAGACTGCATTGAGTAAACTAGTCAATATTGGACATGTTGAGATCCAACAAAAGAATCTTCAATGGCTAGTTGAACAATTTCAAGGTGGAAGAAACTTCAGATTTGGAAACAAGGTTGTGAGCTTTAGTGATGAAAATGTGGGAGCGATCTTGGGCCTACCTCGCTCTGGTTTTTCAATCACAGTCAGGGGTAGACATCTGCAATGGAAATCATTCATTTGAAATGAACTGTTTGGAGATGGTATAGTTTTCAATAAAAAGAAGTTGGTCCACATTCTAGAAGATTATTACAATAAGGATGATGACAACTCAGTGTCTATCTATGTAACATGTTTAATACTGTTGATGTTCGCAACCTTCCTTTTTCCTGACAGTTCTTACTCTTTTTCAAAAGAGTTATTGCACTACGTAGAATCCCTTGATAATATAAGATCCTTTATTTGGTCTGGCACAATTGCAAGAGTGATATTATTCAATATGGATGACATAGTGAGTCAGGTTCAAAAGAGAAGAGATGGGTCATCAAGGGTAACACTAGGTTGCCTTACAGGATGTGTTGCTTGTTTATATGTGAGTTTTTAATTAATTATTTTATTAAAATGATCAGTCATTAAAATTATTAATACAACATCTTTATCAGGTATGGATGATGTTGTATTGCTGCAAGGACCTTGTTGTGAGTAGAGATATGAGACCAAGGATTAAGAAGTGGGCTGGTCCAATAAAAGGGATTTCCAGATCCTTGGTTTCGATCAGCAGTGAACATGTAAGTAATGTTAATAAGAAAAATGATACACTGTATGTTTATTATTTTAATTAGGTTAAAGACTATGTGATTTTCTTTATACAGATATTGTCTGCTTTACAACTACACAAGAATGAAATCATCAAAATAGGAGCAGACAAATATGTTTTCCCATTTGAAAAATTTTCCATGGGTGGTTTTACAGTGAGGAGACCATAGATTGAGATAATGAAATCCATTCCAATACCACAAGATATGTCAACAAGAAAGGGAAGATACAAGAAAGAAGAATTATGTGTCAAAAAATCTATTGTTAGTGTTCAACCTGAAGACGTCATAACAAAAAAAACAACAAAAAATGTATGTATGAAGCATTTGCATTTGAGATAGAAGAGCTGCAGGAAATCATTAAAGAGATGAGTGAAAAATCCAGAAAAAAGGATGCAGAAACCATAAGAAAAACTTCTGAATTGAAGGTTGAGATTGAGAAATTGAAATATGAGAATATGGAGCTGACTGATAAAATAAAAAAAATTTATGTTCAGGAGAGCAAAAATATTGAAAAAAATGATTTCCATGCAATAGATACCTCAAAGAAAAACAATGAATGTGCAATTGAAGGTAACATCGATAACTATGATGGAGAAATGTATGCAACGACTTGCAAATGAGCTGATATGAAAGAAGGAGTTTTTGAAGAGAATGCCACAGACATTGGGGAAAGGCTTGAACATTTAATATCAGAAATATGTTATGCACATATAATTGAGAAATCCCTAGATACAAGTAAGAAAACATCAGGTATGATCATTGACATACCTTCATTTGATTTGAAAATTGATGACAATGCACATTTTGAAATTGTGCCACCAGAAACAGCAACAAGGAAAAGAAAAGGAGATAAGGTCATAGTGCAGCAAAGTTCAATAATAAAAAGGTTAAAAGAGAGAAGAGAAGCCAAAAAAGCCTTAGAGGATTATATGAGGGAAGACAAGCAGGAGCAAGAAGCAAAAGATATACTCGAATGTTATAAAATTGGTGGAGAGAAGAGAAATGAATCAATTGTGGATGATACGACAAGTGAGGTAAGCAAAAAATATAGTAGAATGTATTTTACCTTCATGATATGTAATACTGCAACCATTTAGTTAATTCTATTTACGTTGACAAATAAAATGATTGATTTTTTCTATGGCACAAAAGCTTATGAGATTCTTTTAATTTTATAATAGTGATTTTTTACTAATATTACTTGTAATTAATTGATTGAGTATCAGCATCTATGTGATCTCGTGACTGATTTTATTGGTTACAAGAGAGTATCAGACCAAACGAAAAAACAATTAAAGAATTTCTATGAGATCCTGCTAACAAGTAAGAATTTGTATCTATTTTAAAGATTTAAAGTTAATTATTTTTAATTATAAAGGAAAATGATATTAAAATATAATTCATTCAGATTAAATGCAACTTACTTTACTCCAGGGAATCGCAGTTGTAAAGGGAGAGAGATCCACAATTTCTTGTACGAACGAATGATAGAAGATTTATGTATATTTTGCAGTTGTTAAATATTTTTGACATTACAGATAATAGACATGTTTATGGACGTGATGACACAGAAATACTGCAACAAAGTTGACCATTTTTTGTACCTCTTTACTCCAATATCCCGAATGGTGAGTTTCTAAGAACTGAGCTTGGTTTTTTTAAAAAAATTGGAACATTAACTATAATAATATGTTAACCTTAATTATATTTTCAACAATATTTTGTCAATCTTATGGTGAATGCTACCGAACACAAGTTTGATAAACTCGAAGAACTATACGATGAAGGAATTCATATAGCAGAGATGGAGAAGATTTTCACTGTTATTCATACAATAAACCACTGGCATCTTCTTGTCACTGATTTTACGACAAGAAAGTTCTTTTCATATAATTCCTATGAAAGGAACATGATTCCATAAGAAAGATATATTGAAATGGGTATGAGATTTAAAACTTTTAAAGTTTATTACATAATTTATTTCAATGGTTATATTATTACTATTTGATTTAAATTTCAGCATGGATGGATTTCTGAGTATTTCATGGACAGCATGTCAGACGAATGCCTTGCAGCATGGGAAATTATATATGTGCCAGATTGTCCGCAGCAGCCATCCCAAAGTCTTGATTGTGGTGTCTACGTCATGAAAATGATGGAGTACCTGTGCGAAGGGAGGGTATTGGATTTCAAGTACGAGGACATTAACCGATTTAGAGCTGAAATAGCTTCAAATTTGTTAACATGCAGTCATATTGAGAACTCAGCAACCCAGTGATGAAACACGGCGGAAAGAATATCAAGACACTTTATCTTTTCTGCAGTTTAAAATAGATCTCTCTATTATTGCGATGTCTGACACAATTTATGTTATGAGAATTGCTTTTTCATACTTCTTATTTTAACTCAAACACTTATATAAGACTTATTTTTGAAGTGCATGATTATCCTATGTTATAGTTATGATAATGTCCAGCATTTTCTTAGACAAAATGAATGGCTTTTGATGTGATACTGCATATATACATGTTTGACAAGCAGATAAACTATGCATTTTGATGATTAAGGTTTCAACTGTGATGATTTTTTATTAGACAGACAGACAAACTGTACATATTTTTGATTAGGCATAAAAACTATACATATTTGACATGCCGACAAAATAAATTTGCACGCACATGTCAAACATAAAATTTGGAAAAAAGGTAGTTTAACAACGTTTCAGTCTTTGCATACTATTATAGATCTAAAGACTGTATTGCAAACTGCTATAATAGTATAACAAATTAACCTCTGTATGTAGGAACTTCCTACTTGTTAATAGAGGTTGTATGTGTAAGGATTGTTGTTAACGTAAAATTTTCATATATAATATCGAAATGTATGTATAGTTTGTAAAAATATTGTATGGAGTTTTTAAATATTGCATAGATGTGTAAATTATTGCATAGAGTTGTAAAATGTATACATAGGATAGTAAATAGTATTAGCTAGAATGACTTATATTTGGAACCAAGTGAAGATATATACTACCTTAAAATCTAATTAGCTCGATTTTTTTGGAGTGTATAATGAAAACATGACATTATTAAACCAATGAAAAGTATTCTTATACGTTAAGTACGATAGGCAATCACATTTCCTAATAAAGGGAATGGATTAGCTAGAAGTATATATATGTTCTAAAATATGGTATAGAGATGCTAAATATAAATATATTTTCATTGAGTGTGATAGGTATTCACAATGCATTCTATTTCAAAATAGTTTGTAAAATGTATATATATTTTGTAAAATGTGGGAATATATATGTAAAATAAATGGAGTGTATTACTTAGAATTATTTATATTTGGAACAGACTGAGAGATATATACTACTTTAAAATCAAATTAGCTCATTTTTTTGTTTATGTAATTAAAACAAAACACTAATAAAGCACTGAAATGTCTTCTTGTACGTTACGCATTCACATTACCCAAGCATTAAGGACATAATTAAAAAAAGCATAACACAAAGATTCGGAAAAAAGGGAAAGAACTTCTCCAAGAAAAATTACATTGTATTCTGAATTATAAGATCTGAACAAAGTATAACTAGCAACAAAAAATACATAAAATATCCTATATAATGTCTGAAAAAAAATAAAGGGGCAAACTCCAAGGACGCCGCAAACCTAGCCGTAAGATGCAATCCTACATAAAAAAATGAATGTTAATAAGAATATAGTAAGCACGAGTCTTCAATTTTTTAAACTATATTATATATAAAACGTTCAATCTTACATGAAAAAAGGCAAGTAAAAATAAAAATATAAATATAAAAGAAAATGAGCAATATATCTTACTCTCTAAAAATAAAAGAATTTTGATTGGAAGAATTTAAAAGTATTTTAGAGCTTTATGCTGATATCGGATAGTCATTGTCTACATAAGAGAGAAAAGATTAATAAAATATTACAAAATATTGATCATGAAAGAAGATTAAAAACTTACTAGGTAATGTAGATTTGTTATTAGGACAGTTTTGGAGTCGTGCCCAGCATTGTCTACCTCTATTTCTTCTCAACTCAGATTCAGATCTAATACGATTGCCAACACCCTTGGGTCTTCCATCACGTCCACTTCCATTTGTTCTCGCAACATTTGGTTCTTTAACATATGATTCAATAATGAGATCTGAATCACTTGAAGTATTCCTACTTGTAGAGTTGGAAAAATGTTTGTAACTTATCATAAGATCAATATTGTAGCATAAATCACTTAATTTGTCTTTAGCAAAAGAGAATATGTCCTCATCCTGATCCACTGAAGCTGAAATGATATGCGAACAAAGCTAGTATAGTTGTGATGACCTTTCTTGATGTGCAACTTGCACATAAATAGGATAATTTCCTGATTTTTTAATGCTCCTTGTCCATCTTTTTAATATATATTCAGGACTCAAAATCTCAACATTATGTTTTTTCAATACTGCAAGTATGTGCCTAGTTATCAATAAATAACCAAGCAATGATTTATTAACGGTGAATTTAAGAACAGCCAGTGGGCAAATTATGCAAGATTTCACAGAAATAATTATCAATAAATAACCACAGATCACAAATCCAAGAATCACATATGATAATGTCAAGAAATAGTTTATGAATAATATGCCAATTTTTGAATAACAAAAGATGCAACGTTGGTGGTCAAATTATAGATGAAATAAAAGGGTCTACCTGCAATCTGAGAGTAAATTAGAATAAATTAAAATCGTGCATAAGGGCACAGATGTAATACCTAAACCTAGGAGAGGGTTCCTGCAAAATTCCCAAGCGATCACCTACGTGGCACATGACCCTTGAGCGACGGGGGTAGCACAGATTGAGAGGGCTCGATGGCGAAGGGCGATGGTCATCCGTGCTTTGGGGGGCGGACATCGAGGATGTGCGAAGGCGCTATAGAGGAAGTGGGCGGAGGTGTTGATGGAATACGAGGCCGAGCTAAGAGGTCGAAGCTTGAGCCATAGAGCGGTGGAGCAGTAGGTGGTTATCGACGTCTGGGAAGTTTGGTGGAGATGACTCCTGGCTCCAACAAGGAGGTGGCGATGAAGGAGGTGGTTGGTTGCGCTGGAGGTACGTCCTGAGAGGTGGAGTACTAGGTGGTTGTCGGTGCAGGTGTGGTCGATGGAGGTGTAGGGGAGCAGTGGTGAAGGGTCTCAATGGCACGATGCCAGAGCTGGAGCGTCGTGGAGTGATGGAGGAGGCGCGAGAGGTAGCAGCTCGATGACACGAAGCCGGAGCTGGAAGCAGTTTCAAGGTGGGGAGGCTACCACAATGTCCCCTTAGCTTCGGATCTCCCCGTCGAGAGAGAGGGTCGGGCTGTCACCACCATCTCCCCTCCTTTGCTTGTGTAGTCAACTGATGCCTTTCATTGGATGATGACACTAGGGTTAAATAGACGAGGAGAGGGTGCCAAAGATGGAAGGAGATCTCGAGATAAGTGGCCCAGGGGTTGATGGTGATTCGATGGAGATTTGATTGGCACAGGGTGATCAGATGATAGAGATTCGATGAGGATCGGAGAATGGATCCGACAGGCAGCAACGGAGCAATTTAGGAAGGGGGCGAAATTGACAGAAGGAAGAAGATGGAGGAGGACATCCGATCGATCGAGATCGGACGACCCTAATAATGCCACGTAGCACTTGAAGGAAATAATAAAATAAAAACATGAAAATTCGAAAAAACTGAAACGACAAAAAGAAAAAGGGGGAGCTAACACGTGGCCTCTCCAGGAGATTCCATGTGGCATGCCCAGAAATTCGAAAAATAAAAGAAAAGAAAACCCCAAAAAGAAATAGCAAACAACCTCAGACCGAAAATTTTTTTCTACAAAAGTTGTTTGTCTTGATGAGATCTATCAAGTTTCATGAAGACTCCAAATCCAAAATAAGTTATGTGCACAAAGTGATATTTTTGGTGGCATTCTATGTGTATAAAATACCACATTTTGGGGTATTGTATTTTTTGTTATTTTTAAAAAGATAAAAATCAGGAAAAAATTCAAATCAAGTAAATAAATAATATTTATACATTAATCTTATTTTTGTATTTTTAATAATTAAGAAAATGAGGAAATAAAATGAAGGGACTTATGTACAAACTCTTAATGTAGATTTAGACTCAGTTACTTCCTTTGATTTCAGTCTTATTTTAGATTTGGGCCTTTTCGCATTTTAATAAAACTTTTTTCAAGAAAATGAATATAAAATAAAAGAAAAAAGGTTAATTATATACATAAAATAATAGGTCAAAATCAGCTAAAATACACAATGTACAAATGAGGCCCAAAGTCCAACTTTCACATATGAAGTCTGCTTCTTTTGAACTCGATCTTGTTTTGAAGATAATTGAATGTGAATCAGTTTAAAATTGAGTAGGATTAAATTGGACATTGTGTGAGAGAGATATACATGTTTTAGTCTAATATATCTGAAATTAGGTTTTGATTTGTGAGCCACTTATTTTAGTTCGTGATTTTTTTTATTTTTTCTTTTTTATTGTTAGTAATATGCACACAATGGAGATGGTTTCAGGTGATTTGGAGTTAGCATGAATTAACTAAAAATTGGAGAAGTTAGCTTCTTTTACAGGTCAATTGGGCGGGAATTTTCGGCTTCTTGATTTATGCAATTATGCATGATAAAATGTAAAACAAGACTCAATCTATTGAAGAATTCTTGATTTTAGTTATCCCAAAAATCCAACTGGACCAAGCTCTAGTCAATAGGTATCCAACCACTCTAGTCCTGAGACTCTCTTTGTGTACATATATAGTAAGGATATGGCATTTTAGTGTGGACTCCCGGTCACAAGAGTAGAGTCAATATGCCACCCAAGGTTCTAGTCCGCGAGACTCTCCTAAGTTCCCAATCCTCAACACATAGGCAGTAAATTAGTTTTTACATACAATCCACCATCTCTTTAGTTTTCAATCTTAAAGGCGTAGATGGAAGGCCAGTTGATAGAGGGCTGATGAATCTCCATTTCATTACCTTTATTCTATCATTTTGGCCTCAAAAACCCTAGCAAATGCATGTAAATAGCATCAATTTGTACATAATAGCATTCATGATTCATTGCATTAATTATACATTAAATAAGGTTTTTAATGCCAAAATTATAGAATAAAGAGAAGAAAAGAAAAAGGAATAAATTATTGCAGATATTTTATGACCCGAACCCCGAGACCAAGGCCAACATGGAATTGGTCGACAAAGAATAAAGTAGGGGGGGATAAGGGCCAGCAATACAATAAATACCTCATTCATTCATTTATTTATTTAGGCATTTTTGACACCTATTTTGTGTACACTTATTTATTCATCAAATAAAGAAACTTTGTACATGAAAGTTGTAGATAATAATGTAAATAAAAATACAAAATTGAGTTTGCCTAAAAATAGTACTCAGTGTACATTTTATACACAGAATAAAAAGCCAAAATCTCAACTTCACAGACCCATATCATGCAAATAAAAACTCCAAATCACCCAAACTCACCTTTAATTGTATATAGCTTTCCAAGAACTATTTAATAAAATTGGTTTCATAATTTTTGGAGTCCATCTGCAAAAGTTAGTTTTTTGGCCTTCATTGTGCAACCTGCCTGATTAAAATATTCAATTTATTCAGTATTCATTATTTTTACAAAATTATATTTTTAGAATTTGGTAAATAATGTATTCAATACATGTACATATTAAAATTAAAAGAAAACCAAAAAGAATTTGTAAAATAAAATAAGCTTATGTAATGCATAGGGAAAATACCTATGTTGAGTATGTACATAAATAAAAGGGGAATTTAATTATTTTATTCTTTATTCATCTATATTTTTATAATAATGTAAATATTACATATAACTTATTAAAAATACGAATTCAAAAAAAAAACCAAGAAAATACATTAAATAAATAAAGTATATATAATATATAGGTAAAAGACCTATAAGTATACCTACATATACATATACCTATTTATTTAAATATGAAAATAAACTCATAAAAATTAAATAAAAATACCCTCACACTCACAAAAATAAATTTTAAATTTATAAAATAAGACAATAAAATAATAAAATAAAATAAACAAATTAAAAATAAAATACACAAAATACATGTAAATACACACATATACACATTATTAAAATAAAACTATAATAAAATACTTCAAAAAAAATAAATAAAAATCATAAATAAATACTACATGAACTAATACACATTTTTTATTTTATAAGGAAAAAATAATAAAATCATTTACTAGGTCAAATAAATCAATTTTGAGTAAAGTTCCATATTTTGTCCTTTTGCGGCCGATGTGGACCAATGAGGGCGCAGCCCTTGTTGACCGCCCGGTCAACTGTCCCATCCGGGACTTGGCATCTCAGAACTGTCTTTTCCCTGGATTTCTTCCCTTTTTTACGGCCATCTCGTCCATCGATCGATCTCGCTTTCTTCACAAGAAATGATCCCTGATGATCACTAATGCCCGCCGATATCTTAGACCAACATGATGCTCATTGGATTAATCAATAAACGCCGGTCAATAAGGGTTCATCCCAGTGTTTATAAATAAGAAGCTCCACCCCCCTCCTCAAATTTGGCCAATTCCATCCACCCAAAAGCTTTGATTTTGATCCTGGGAGGTTCCTCGTTACAGGGGGAGCATCTCAGCGCCTCGAATCGGCCAGAGGAGGGATACATTTTGACGCGGCGGAGCTCCGACGTCCGTCCTGCTCCCTGGTGGCCCCCAGGTATAAGAGCTGTCCTTTATCATTTTTTAGGTAGCTTTTGATTCTAGCATTTAAATTCTGTTCTTAGTTTAGTCTTTAGATCAGTAGCGTAGCGTGAAATCGAAAAAACGAAGTTCGCCGGAGCTCCGCTCCGGCGACTTCTTCATTGTGATCTAGACCGTTTTCGACCGCCACGTTCACCCCACCTCATTTTCCATCGCATTCTCCATCTATCGAGCATCTTTGTTCAACCAAGGACCCCCAGTCCTTGCGAATCGGAGCTCCACCTCCGCCTATCACTGGAGTTCCTCCGCCTCAACTCATTTTGTGTCAGAGCTTCAAAACCCGGGGTCGAGGAGATAGCCCTCGCTCCCCCGGTTCTTCCTATGAAGGTCAAACGACGAAAGGGGCCCATCTGGGCTCGATTCGAACCAGGAAGAGGCTCCTCGAGGTCCCGACCTTCATCGACCTCGTCTGAGCTCCTTGGACCTCCAGGAGCC
This sequence comes from Ottelia alismoides, assembly GCA_037367405.1. Classification (NCBI taxonomy): domain Eukaryota; kingdom Viridiplantae; phylum Streptophyta; class Magnoliopsida; order Alismatales; family Hydrocharitaceae; genus Ottelia; species Ottelia alismoides. The sequence goes on along the minus strand of JAZKJV010009491.1, from coordinate 470,958 downwards.
ATGAGAAGACAGCCGACAGACGCGGAACATCTCCAGCTACGAGCAGAGTGTCTCATATGCGAAGAAGGAGCCCGGAGGAGCCCATGCTCCACGATCGAAGCTCGCCCGGGGTGAGCTTCTTCCCTGTTCCTCCAGATGCCTCCCTCGCCGTCCGATCAGGCGGAGTGTCCCAGATTGAACGAGATCCGTCCGATGAAGACCTACACTGACCGTCAGATCCGCGAGGCACATCTAATCTCAGCCCTTCATCGGTGAAGCGGTACCGGCCGTTGGATGCACGACGCGTGTCCAAGTGAACCGATCCACGCCGTTCACTAGCGCGCACTTAGGGGTAAATTTCTTATTTAGCCCCGTCCTTTTTCGTATTTATTGTTCACCCCTGTAAATAAAAGTTGAAGTTTATTTAAGTGTGTAAATTTTGCATGGACCCCCTGTACCTCTGCTATATTACTTTTAGGTCCATTCCACGTCACCTCACGTGTACCCCCACGTGAGGTGGCTAAATTGCACAAGCACCCCTGTATGTTTGTATATTTGCCTTTAGTCCATAAAATAAAATTTCGAGTGTAATATTTTCGTGAAAATTTGTATTAAGGACCCTGGACTTTTGGAAATTACTTTTTGGTCCCTGTGGGTGCGGAGCACGTGTAGTCCCACGTGCTGGGTATTTTGCACTGGGGCCCCTGGCGGGTTTTACATTTCATTTTAGCCCTTAAAATTGCAGTTCACGTATAATATTTTTGGTGTTTTTGCAGTGCAACCCCTGTCTTTATTTTTATTTGCAAAAAGCCCCTGCTAGGCCATATATTTTTTGTATGTTTTGTCCATTTATTTCATGCATCATATTAACTCGAAAAATTCTACAAAAATCACGGTAAGCTCTTGTTAGCTTACTCTTGCACGCCATATTTTTGGTTTTTAATTTTGTTGCATTTTTGCATTTATTAAAAATCAAAAACATGAACTTTATCTACTGTCTAGCTTATAAAATACCAAAAAAATAGAAAATCACCTCGAAAAACTCCAAAAAAAATATCCATGGTCTATTTTATCATATTTTAGTGTCAATCCAAAAATCACTAAAAAAACTCAAAAGAAAAACCTTGAAAATTCAAAAACACTCAAAAACTTATAAAAATTCTAAAAAATTCTAGAAAACCCCAAAAATTGAAAACTCATGTTCTATAGTTTCTATATTTTATCCTCTTTACTTGAAAAATGGTTCAGAAAATTTTGTTGCTGTGTGATATTTTTAATTTCCATTTTATCCCCAGCCAGTAGCTTAATACCTGTTTTCCCTTATTTTGCGGTTTAAAAATACCAAAAATATTTTGAAAAATACCCAAAAATCACAAAAACAGTAAAAAATCATGAAAATACCAAAAAGATTTTATTTCTGCATTTTTGAGTATTTTTGTATATTTTTATAAATATTATATCACTCCTCTCTCTACATTATATATATATATTCCTTTATTGAAAAAGAAAATTAAAAAAATATATATATACATATTTATTAATGTATAACAATCTGAAAATTAAATTAAAAAAATATTAATATATATATCCTATCTATACATATATGTATTCTATTCTCTATATCTATACCTCTACATTATATAAATATATATATATATATATTTATATTAATATATAATATTAACTCATATATATATATCTTAATAATAATAATCATAAAAAAGAAGAAGAAAAAGAAAAGAAACCCACAAAAATAGGATCCATACAAGGATGACTCTGTTGTACATGAACATCATAGGCTACTGCATTTTTGTATTGCTCTCTGTAGTTCGACCTCTACATGCTTATTCACTACGAATTTTATGGTAGAGTTAAATGTTAATTCACAATTTTTGGGACTCATTTGATTTATTCTTTGATGTGGGTTAATTGATGATTAACCGATGTTCTGTGAGCGGTCGCCTCAGCGACAACATATTTTGACCCTCGCAAAATGTTAGTTATCAGATGGCGCCGTTGCCGGGGAGCAATGAGCATAGCCTATTAATTTTTTCATTCTTGTTTAAAAATTGATGAGCATCTATTTATTTTGCAATTGATCACTATGCTTTATTGATTCATTTATTTATTGTGATTGATTCATTCCTGCTTTAGTTTATTGATTGAGCTCTACTAATTCAATCTCTTTGTGACTTTGATGCGAGGGCCCGCCACACGGGGATGGTTTCTTAGGGAGCCAAGACAGCCGAGCTTGGAGGAGGGTGGTCTTCACCTCATGACCATCTGAAGAGAGCACCAAGGATACAAGTGGATGGGATTAGATAGGTCTAGTGCAATTAGATTTATCTTTGTAATTTATTGTGAGAGAGAGACAATTTTGGCATGTAATAATTAACATGACTCTACTCTTCATAATGAGGTCCAGTGCCCGGGTGATTGTTCACCTGGGGGCCTCATCGCGGTTTTCCGAGTTTTCATCGCTTTCTTTTCTTTGTTTTCCGAAGTTTTGAGCTTTCCGCCTTTATTTTACTTTGTTTTGTGTGCTTGGAGCCCCTAGATATAGGTCGCTTGATTCGGTAGCTAGGTCCAAACATTAATAAGAATGCATGTTCCTATAGTCTACTTCGTATGGATCTAGTCAAACTTAAACAAGCCGTTCATTTGTCTCTTAGCCCTTGTGCCACAGCGAGCCCCATAAAGCGCTATCTCCTAAACTCAAGTGTGTTGAGCAGAGGAGGGATGAGCCAAGACCGAACCTTTCATGCTAAAGATGAATGAGCGACTTATGGTTCTTCACGTTAATAGTAGCTAATATTTAGGGCGATTTTGTGCCTTGCATACCAACATGTAGATAGGTTTAAAAATTCTGTTTTGCATACCGCATGGAGAGAGCTGGGATGCACTGTAAGTCTTCTAACTCAACATGCATCATTCGGTTCAATGGTGAGATTTCCATCATGGAACCACTTGCACGGCTTTTCCGCTATCTCCCTCTGATTTTGAGCACCTAGGACTTAAATGAGAATCTACAAAAACGTTAGGCGCTGGTATGAAAACAGACTCAAAAAATGTGAAAACCCAAAAATTAAAACAAGGGGACTGCTAAATAAACTTTGACCTTAATTAAAATCTGTAATGGACTATCATTGTACCGAGTTCATAAAGCCCTCATTGTTTTCAGGTACCTTGGAGGGGGACCAAAACCCTACTCCCTTAAGCGAGTGCGACCCCTAAGGATTAAAGCCAAAAACCCAGTCTGCAACTGCCTTGTGTATCGCCTGGATTTCCAAAGTAATGGCGCTTCTATCGTACGTAGGCGAGTAGGACTTGGTCACCAATGATGATTCTCTGTTGTGTAGAGCATCGACCCTGTCCGAAGTATTGAGCATAGGCCACGCCTTCACGGGGGTGTCTATCTCATTGTCCTGCGTCCGAGTAGGTTCTTGCACGCTCACGGGTGATTCCATTGCAAGCGAGAACCGAAGTATTGGTTTCGCCTATCGGCTTCCTCTCTTTATTTATTTGGCTGAGTAGGGATCCAGGAAGGGCTACAAGGACTCCAAAAAGTACAGACTATAGGTTAAACAGGAGGAGGACAAGTACGGGATACTCTTCTAGCAGTACTCTCTCTCCTATAGGGTAGCGTACTAAGGACTTGTTATAAGATTTGCATGAAATCACAACTCTAAAAATGAAAAGATAATAAATAGCCGAACCTTCACGGCTTCTCATGGCGTGAGTTGGTGAACCCGATTTTGTATTGTGTTTGTATGGATCAAGATTAAGGTTCAAAGATCAAGTCCCGCGCCTTTGCGCAAATTTTGTTATGTCATTATCATTTTTACCACCCCGCTCACCCGAGCCTTTCTACTGTTTTGCACTCCTTTTATTCCCTGTTGACCATTGTATCTTTCTTCCAGCATCCGATCTTCTCTTATGCTTCGCGAAGTTGATCCATGGATGGTTTCCATCAGGACCTCGCCGACACCCACATCGATTCCATGAATTCAACTCCGCCAATAAATTCGAGGCGATTCCCAAGAACCCGATTTGGACTTTGCGGATCGATCTCCAAACTCCTTGTTTTCTACCTTTCTCTTGGCCACCCAATAAACCGGGATCACTTTTGTCCCACCTTCGCCGTTGTGAATGGAAGTCGATTACAGTCTACATCCTTTTCCATTCACAACATGCTGGGGTTGACCTGAATTCCAGCATCATCATGACGGCTGAACAAAATTGCAAGTGGTCTGATTTGTACTATCTCATTCTGCAGATAGAAGACAGAGCGAGCCTTGGAGACTACTCCGGAGTTCATTTCGTCCGACTCAGACCCTGATATGGCTCCCGGAGGAAAGGGCAAGGGTCAGCAGCCACCCCAACCAGAAGGACATATACCATACCAAAATCAAGTCAATGCACAATTGCTGGCGTCTATCCAGGCCATTCAACAACAGCTGACCGAGCAGGCCCTCACACAGACAACATTCCAGGATATGTTGAACGATATGATGAACCGAGACTAGGGAGGAGGAGGCAGAGGCAGAGGAGGTGGAGGTGGAGGTGGAGGAGGCGGTGGGCCTAACAATGATGATCCAGAATTCCCGCCACCAACCAAGCCTACACTTAAAGAGACATACAATCCGGGAGACAGCCGGATGACCGAGTGGATCCTCATTCCACCGGTACATGATCACTTTGAGCTGAAGCCCCAGTTCATTGCTCTTCTCCCTGCATTCCATGGAAATACTAGTGAAGAGCCGTACATTCACCTGCAGCAATTCTCCCGCATTTGCCGCACTACTCACTATCCCAATGTCCACTCTGGACATTGTCAAGATGTTGGCGTTCCCCTTCAGCTTACAAGACAAGGCCCTCTATTGGGTCAACCATCTGGGGAAGGTTGTGACGACCTGGGAGGAGCTGAAGTCAGCCTTCCTGCATAAGTATTACCCTCTCGGTCGGCTCAACCAGATGCGAGCCTAAATCAGTAATTTCTCCCAAGGACCCCATGAGTCAGTATATGAAGCATGGGAGAGATTCACTGACCTGCAGGAGAAGTGTCCCCATCATGAGATTTCGAAGACCAGCTTGGTCCAGCACTTCTTTGGGGGACTGAATATCGAAAGCTAAAGGCTCGTTGACGCGGCATGTGGGGGTTCGCACTTCAATAAGTATCAAGATGTAGTCTGGCAGATATTTGAAGAAATGGCCGAAGGAGAGGCCGCCCTCTCTTCATCCAAGGAAAATCAGAAGCAGCCCCAGATCCTCCAGAAACAAGTACACATGGCAGCGTCCAAGGAGGCAGAGAGAGATGAGAGCTCCATCCTCAGTATCATCGGGGGCCATCTCTCGAAAGTAGACATCATTGAGAAGCGATCACAGGACCTCGAAAAACTCGCGGTGATCGAGAAGAGGACCCAGAATTTAGATAAGCTTGATCAGATCAATAAGTACCTTGAACTGTTGGTGGGCACCATCAACTCTGTTCAGTCGACGACACCATCGGAAGCTCCAGATGAGAAGAAGGACGAGCAGCAACCGCGGCATCAGCCTCAGCCGAGCCAGCAGCCACCGACAGTCCAGCACGTGTACTACGTGCAGGCGCCCGACCAGGGCCAGCCGCAGTAGCAGATGGTTGTGTACCAACCAGAGTTTCTTTTAGGACCTGATCCAGTTTTCCCACCACCACCCCTGATTCAGGAAGTAAATGGGGTATGGACCAACGACGCACAGCCGACCCGTCCTATGGGACAACCCCAGGGTCAGCCACTTGCCAACCGGCAATACCACCAACCTCAAGGTGGTCGTTTTGGATAGTCCTCTCAGCCTCATCAGCAGTATCATCAGTCTCCCCAGTACTAAAACCAATGGAGGCAGAACCCGCCATACCAGCAGCCGCAATACCGCCATCCATAGTCGTTTCATCAGTATGTGGTTGCCCCACCTCAGCAATATCAGCAGTATCCTCCCCCCTCGTATCAGCAACTCCAACTTCCCGCCCCACCTCAGCACCACCAGCAACAACCTCTACACCCAACCATGCAACAACAACGTGGTCTGAACGCTGAAACCACTGAGGTACCCCCTGCGAACCCCACCATGGATTTCCTGGCCCAACTTGTCAAAGGGCTAGCGGAAATGATCAAGAGGCTTGACGACCTGATCGCCACCAGAACCACCATTCCAGCTCAGGTCGAAGCCAACCCCAATAATTTCAAGAAGAAAGAGCAGGTAGATTGTGATGTCTTGTCCGTGTCTGACAATGATATTACTGTTTATTCTAATGCTGTTACTCTCAGGAGCGGTAGGGCCTTGCCTCCGCCTGCCACCAAGAATGGGGTGAATAAGGAAACAGGTGGACCGTCATCTTCTGCATCAGCCGTGCCAGCTACAGGGGCGGGTGAGGAGGAAGAAGAAGGAGAAGCCAGTCTAGCCGTCGTGCAGTGTCAGCAACCTCATCCAAAAACACAAAAAAATCAGCAAAATCCAAAACAACAAAAAGAAGTTTGCAGCCGAAGCGAGGCCGCGCCAGCCTTGGAGGAGCCGCCAGCAGCAGCCGATCCCGCGCCAGCCGACGGAGTGGACGCTACACTTTTTGCTCGCCCTGCAGCACCAGCATGCCAATATGCAGTTTGTACACCTTTTTGTAGTCCGGATGTACAACATTCTATGGGTGATGATGTTGATGTAAATAAGAACTCTATTTTACCTACTAGAGATGTACATATTCCTTTTCCTCATGCAATAGAAAAAACCAAAAAAAATGCAAAACGAAAAAAGGCATTGTCTGATCCAGGTGTTGTGGAAATTCTAGACAAGTTGACTGTTGAGATTCCCTTATTGAAGGTCGTGGAGTACATGCCAGCTGTGAAGAAAGGACTAAAGGAGGCATGTACCAACAGGCGTCGCCCAGCACAGGAGAACAGACGTAGAGATGTAGAGAAGCACGTGCTATCCATGGCCACTGTTGCAGCTATCAGCAATCTCCCACAGAAAAAGCAAGATACAGGAGCACCTCTTATCAGTTGTGAGATTTTTGATCAGGTCTTCGAGCGCACTCTCCTCGACAGTGGGTCTTCCATCAACCTTTTGCCATCATCCATCATGCAAGAATTTGGGCTGGGACCGCTCAAGCAGACAAGAATGATCCTTCATTATGCTGACCGATCCATCAAGCGGCCCCGAGGTCTTTTGGAAGATGTTGTAGTTAAAGTGCAGGAGATGCAATTTCCAGTTGATTTTGTAGTCCTTGATATGGACTCACCAGCATTCCTTCTCCAGACCCCTATCATCCTTGGTCGACCATTTCTACGCACTTCAGGTGCTGTGGTTGATTACAGGTCTGGCAAGATTACTTTCAGCTCGAACGCCCAACGAATCACTATAAACATGAGCAGAGAGCTGAATGCCACGACTGATGAGAGCCAGGCAGCATCAGAAGCAGACTATGACTTTATTGCTGAGATTAGAGATTCATCTTTGTCATTGAATGATTCATGGACCCAAGAAATCCTCACACTCGAGGATGACTTGGAAAGCATAGTCAACCTTTGCTCCGATGATTCTTGGGAGACAGATTCGCAGATGCAGGCGCATCTCTTTGAGCATTCACTCCAGACCGAACACGATCCGCTTAGCGCAGAACCATTCGGCACATCACCAGGATCTCAACAGAATGATGAGGATGGTCACCCCTCCAAAAAAGTACATCCCACCACCATCATAGTATCTGAAGTGAGAAACAAGTTGGACAGATCAACACCAGAACTCAAGCCACTTCCGACAGGCCTGAAGTATGCTTTCCTTACAGGTGAAGAACAAATGTATCCGGTCATCATCAGCAGCAGGCTGAATTCAGAACAGGAATCTCGTCTTCTCGAGGTTCTAGAAAAGAACAACAAGGCACTTGGTTGGTGTGTATCAGATCTCTGAGGGATAAATACGGCCTTGTGTTCACACCACATCTATCTGGAAGAAGATGCCAAGCCATCCCTCGAATTTCAAAGAAGGTTGAACCCTAACCTTCGGGACGTCGTAATGAAAGAGATAACGAAATGGTGTGACGCAGGCTTTATCTATCCCATCTCCGACTCAAAATGGGTAAGCCCACTGCATGTAGTTCCAAAGAAATCTGGGCTTACCGTGGTTACAAATGATAAAGGAGAGGAAATTTCAACTCGGGTACTAACATCCTAGCGGGTGTGTGTTGACTACCGCCGTCTTAATGCAACAACTAAGAAGGACCACTTACCCTTGCCATTCATTGATCAAGTTTTGGAGAGACTAGCAGGCAAGGAGTTCTTTTGTTTTCTGGATGGTTACTCCGGGTACAACCAAGTGGCGATCACCCCTGAAGATCAAGAGAAGACTACCTTCACTTGCTCGTTCGGCACTTACGCCTTCAAGAGAATGCCCTTTGGATTATGAAATGCACCTGCAACCTTCCAAAGATGCATGTTAGCAGTCTTCGCCGAGATGGTAGGCAGTTTTCTCAAGGTGTTCATGGACGACTTCTCTGTCTATGGTGATAGCTTCGATTCTTGTCTTGAGTATCTAAACAGAGTGCTTCAGAAGTGTCGGGAAGTCAATTTAGTGCTTTCATGGGAAAAGAGCCACTTCATGGTCACTGAAGGCATTGTGCTGGGTCACGTCGTTTCCAAACGTGGCATGGAAGTCGACCCGGCAAAGGTGGATGTTATTGCAAATCTACATCCACCTCAATCAGTAAAGAATGTAAGGTCATTCCTGGGGCATGTGGGATTTTACAGGCGATTCATCAAGGATTTCAGCCACATTGCCCGACCTTTGACAGAACTTCTGTGCAAGGAAACTGAGTTCATTGTGGATCAGCAGGTTCTCCTTGCTTTCAATCAGCTGAAGGAGCTCATTACTCAGGCTCCAATCTTACAGCCGCCAGACTGGACTCTTCCCTTTGAGATAATGACCGATGCGTCAGACTTTGCAGTCGGGGTTGTTCTTGGGCAGAGGAAAGAGAAAGCGTCCTATGACATTCACTATGCCAGCAGAACATTATATGAAGCACAGAGAAATTACACAGTGACAGAGAAAGAGTTGCTGGCTGTGGTTTTCGCCCTTGAGAATCAGATCCTATTTGCTGGGATCAAAAGTCACAATTTTTACAGACCACTCTGCTATCCGGTACCTCCAGCAGAAGAAGGATGCCAAGCCAAGACTGATTTGATGGATCCTTCTCCTCCAGGAATTTGATCTGGAAATCAAGGACAAGCCTAGAGTTCAGAACGTGGTAGTAGACCATCTCTCCAGAATCGAGACGCATGAGCTTCCTCTAAACAGTGTACCTTTTACAGAAACCTTTCCTGACGAATCAATCCTTGCAGTGGATTCTCTTCCTTGGTATGTTGATATAGTCAACTACCTCGCCTCCGGGGTAATGCCGTCGGATTGGACGAAGAATCAGAAGAACAAATTCATGTCGACCATCCGTTTCTATCAATGGGAGGATCCTCTTTTATTCAGGGAAGGAGCAGATTGCATTTGGCGCAGGTGCATCCCTCAGGCGGAGCAATCTAGTGTCCTCGAGCATTGTCACTCGCTCGAATCTGGTGGACATCACTCTGGAGATCGTACGGCAGCCAAAGTACTTCAGTGTGGGTTCTGGTGGCCCACATTATTTAAGGATGCAGCGGAATTTGTCAAATAATGTATTGACTGTCAGAGATTGAAAGGAACACTCACTGCAAAATATTCGATGCCCCTGAAAATCATTCAGATAGCAGACGTTTTCGATGCATGGGGAATTGACTTCATGGGACCTTTCCCTAACAGTCAAGGTTTTGAGCGCATCCTTCTTGTCGTCGATTACATGAGTCGTTGGGTTGAAGCTATCCCTGCTTGAGCCGCTAACAGCCGAATAGTGTGTCAGTTCCTGAAGAAGAACATCATTTTGCGGTTCGAGATACCGAAAATTCTTATATCAGATGGGGGTAGCCATTTCATTAACAAAGAGGTCAAGAAATTGACGAAGGAGTACAGCATCGATCATCGTGTCGCGTCTCCTTACCATCCTCAGACCAATGGCATGGCAGAATTATCAAACAGAGAAATCAAGACTATCCTTCAGAAACTTGTCAGGCCGAACAGGAAAGACTAGTCCCAACTCTTGGACTCGATCTTGTGGGCTTACAGAACCGCCTACAAGTATCCCTTGGGCATGTCACCCTGTTATCTTGTATATGGGAAGCCGTGCCATCTGCCAGTTGAATTAATTCACAAGTCTTTATGGGCAGTTAACAGTTGCAATTTGGACTCACGCAAAAGTGGTCAGAAAAGAAAGAATGATCCGAACATACTCTTGGAATTCCGAGCTATGCATACGATAACACATTGATGTACAAAGAGAAGGTGAAACGCTGGCATGACCGGCACATCAGACAAAAGACCTTTGATATTGGATAGAAAGTGTGGTTATTTGATGCAAAGTTGCAGATCTTCCCGGGCAAATTGAAGAGTAAGTGGACAGGGCCGTTTCGAGTTTGTGAAGTGCGTGACAATGGAAGTATTGCTATAGCAGAATTGTCCCCTAACGCACAACCATTCGTCGTCAACGGTCAACTCCTGAAGCCTTACCTCGAACCAGACACATTCTTGGCCGTTGTTGATTTCATTCAGCTCGTGCACCATGATGACATATCCACAACAGCTGCAGCATCAGATGATTCAGAAAATGTACTCCAAAAACTATTTATCTGATTTTCTTCTTTTCTTCTTTTCCTTTTCTATCTTCTTTTTTGTATCTAAAAGGTGCCACCCTTGTAGATAGTTCTCTATACTTAGGACGTACTTTGTCCTAAGTATAGGGGGGATGTGCACCCCGAGTTTTTCATTTCATTTCGATCCTCTCCATTGTCTCCTCTTCTTGTCTATACTTAGGAGTATCTTACCCTAAGTATAGGGGGAGACAATCTGAGTACGATCTGTGTATTCCCACCCTTGACCCTCCCTGCTTTTTGTACAGTCTGCTATACTTAGGATTATTTGATCCTATATATAGGGGGGACGGTCAACTTCTCATTCATTCATTTTACATATATTCTTTAGACTTGTCTATACTCAGTACGAGTTATGTCTTCTCTTTTCTCTTCGATCTATGAGGACATAGCTCAAGCTAAGTATAGGGGGGTCGTATATACCATGTATATACTATAATCCATAACTCATACTGAAAAATAAAACATCAACTCAATCTAAAAAGCAATAAGTAACTCTATAATAAAAGATGCTTGTCAGCTCCTCAGAACTCTTTGTACTTGTACTGATTAATAAGTCAGGAAAAGCGTTTTGTGCAAAATATTCTCTTTGAAAAATCTTTTGAAAATGGCTTGAAAATAGTGTGTACAAGTATTCAACCTTTGAAAAATCAGTTTTGTGTGTAAAATGTCTTTTCTTTGAGTGAAATAAAAATGTGTGAAAACTACTGTGCAAATGATAGGAAAAAATTGTTTGTCAAATTTCTTTGAAAAATCTATCTATCTTGTGTGAAAAACCTTTGTAAAATCATTTTCAAATGCGTGACCATGTTTGTCAAATTAGTTTGGACTAGAGTTTTCTAAAATCTTTTGAAAATGATTTTCAAGTAAGTCTGAGGAGTCTGCACAAAAATCTCTCACACAAAATATGCAATAATCCCAAATAAAGCTTATAAGAGCCAAAACCATGTTGTACAACAAATACAATTTCTTCTTTTGTATATACTGATTAATAAATCAGGCTAAATACCTATACAGTATGATTTGAAAAATAGTGTGAACCATTTGAAAAATGTGCTGTGAAATGTTTTCAACCTGTGTAAAATTGTTTGGATTGAAAAACTTTTTCTTTGTGTGGAATAAAGGATTTTAAAAACCTATGTGCAAATGTTTTGAAAATTGTTTGTCAAAATTATTGTGGAAAATGTATATATAGTGTGAAAAATCTTTGCAAAAATAGTTTTCAAATGTGTGTAAATGATTGCAAAAATTATCGTGTACTATAGTTTGCAAAATTATTTTCAAAATAGACCTGAGGAATAAAAGCATCATGACAAATACCGGTAATTCATAAATTAAATGCATAAAATTCTTTCTGAACAACCTAAATAAATTACTCCGTTAAAACCTGTAAAGTCTTTACAAATCCACACATTTTGTAAATAAGGTGGCACGCCCGTGTAAATAATTGTATGTGTCAAGCTTTTTATTTGCAAAAATTCTTTGTGTAAAAAGATTCTTTGATTCTTGTAAAATCCTTGTGAAAAATTGCATCATTCATTGTGAATAGCATGAGCATACCATTCATATTCTTTTTGAGTGAGCTTGATGATTGAATCAGTCCAATAAAGTCTCAAATTGGAGCTTGGTTAGACCTTACCACACCAAACTGCACTGGAACCTTACGAGAACTAGGTTTAAGGTACTTCAGGTCTATGCAGACTTAATTCTTTGAGAAATCAGGGCTGGGTTCAAGTCACCTCAAATGACTAACTAGAACTTTTCAAGACACATGCATGACTCTTGCCGACCGTGACCTAACTTGGACACTTGCACCTTTCACTTGGCTCAACTCAGTTGGAGTGGTGAGGGGGTTGGATTTGCCAGTCTGAGACGCACATGGGTGGAAACATTCATCCTCGTCTAGGGAGGGAAGTGCACCCCAACCTGGTTCAATGGCCATGAGGTCTAACGACAGAAGATTGTGGGTTGCAATAAAGCTTCAAAAGAGTGATAGTCTACTGGCTCAAGAGGAAAAACTCCTTATGTAAATGCTGCTGTGAATAGTATGTTGAAAAAAAATGGTCAGGCCTGTACAAGAATAAAATGCCTGCAAAGTATGTACATATGTAGTAGAGCCAATAAGCAAGCTTGAATTCCAAAGTCAAATATGTGAGCCTGCAGCTGGATGACTTGACTACACTGGTCTTGCATCATAGGATAGGTAGCTACACTAGCTACCGTCCATTCTTCTCTTCACCCCCTCCTCTTGAGCTGGTTGCCACTTGAACTTAGAAGGGAATACCCTGCTCCTCAAGGAAAGAGCTGTTGGATTGGGGAATCATTGGGTTGTCATTCTGGAGAAGTCACTTCCTTTGTCATTTCAGTTGGGGAGAGCCACCATCACTTACACTGTACATGTCAGCTCCATAGTTATAAGGGTTTGCGTATGATGTAGACCAGTTCTGACCAGGCTATTGAGGTGGGTTGAACCGAGTTCTGTGGCTCTCGAAGGATGTTGTATTTTAAAACTGGTTCCCGACTAGATTCCACAGACATCTACACCCAAGGTCTGACAGGAGCTCCAAATTCAGATTTTACAAAGACATGCATTGCACTGAAAGCACCCCTATTCACTCTATCCTTCTTTAATTCTCCTTTTTCTTTTCTTTATTCTTTTTGTACTTATTTCATAAGTATTTGCTAGGGACTAGCAAAGGCAAGTATAGGGGGGTGATGAATCTCCATTTCATCACCTTTATTCTATCATTTTGGCCTAAAAACCCAAGCAAATGCATGTAAATAGCATCAATTTGTACATAATAGCATTCATGATTCATTACATTAATTATACATTAAATAAGGTTTTTAATGCCAAAATTATAGAATAAAGAGAAGAAAAGAAAAAGGAATAAAATATTACAGATATTTTATGACCCGAACCCTGAGACCAAGGCCAACATGGAATTGGTCGACAAAGAATAAAGTAGGGGGAGATAAGGGCCAGCAATACAATAAATACCTCATTCATTCATTTATTTATTTAGGCATTTTTGACACATATTTTGTGTACACTTATTCATTCAATTAATAAAGAAACTTTGTACATGAAAGTTTTAGATAATAATGTAAATAAAAATACAAAATTGAGTTTGTCTAAAAATAATACTCAGTGTACATTTTATACACAGAATAAAAGGCCAAAATCTCAACTTCACAGACCCATATCTTGCAAATAAAAACTCCAAATCACCTAAACTCACCTTTAATTGTATATAGCTTTCCAAGAACTTTTTAATAAAATTGGTTTCATAATTTTTGGAGTCCATATGCAAAAGTTAGGTTTTTGGCCTTCATTGTGCAACCCGCCTGATTAAAATATTCAATTTATTCAGTATTCATTATTTTTACAAAATTATATTTTTAGAATTTTGTAAATAATGTATTCAATACATGTACATATTAAAATTAAAAGAAAACCAAAAAGAATTTGTAAAATAAAATAAGCTTATGTAATGCATAGGCAAAATACCTATGTTGAGTATGTACATAAATAAAAGGGGAATTTAATTATTTTATTCTTTATTCATCTAGATTTTTATAATAATGTAAATATTACATATAACTTATTAAAAATACAAATTCAAAATAAAAACCAAGAAAATACATTAAATAAATAAAGTATATATAATATATAGGTAAAAGACCTATAAGTATACCTACATATACATATACCTATTTATTTAAATATGAAAATAAACTCATAAAAATTAAATAAAAATATCCTCACACTCACAAAAATAAATTTTAAATTTATAAAATAAGACAATAAAATAATAAAATAAAATAAACAAATTAAAAATAAAATACACAAAATACATGTAAATACACACATATACACATTATTAAAATAAAACTATAATAAAATACTTCAAAAAATTAAATAAAAATCATAAATAAATACTACATGAATTAATACATATTTTTTATTTTATAAGGAAAAAATAATAAAATCATTTACTAGGTCAAATAAATCAATTTCGAGTAAAGTTCCCTATTTTGTCCTTTTGCGGCCGATGTGGACCAATGAGGGCGCAACCCTTGTTGACCGCCCGGTCAACTATCCCATCCGGGACCTGGCGTCTCAGAACTGTCTTTTCCCTGGATTTCTTCCCTTTTTTACGGCCATCTCGTCCATCGATCGAGCTCGCTTTCTTCACAAGAAATGATCCCTGATGATCATTGATGCCCACCGATATCTTAGACCAACATGATGCTCATTGGATTAATCAATAAACGCCGATCAATAAGGGTTCATCCCAGTGTTTATAAATAAGAAGCTCCGCCCCCCTCCTCAAATTTGGCCATTTCCATCCACCCAAAAGCTTTGATTTTGATCCTGGGAGGTTCCTCGTGACACGGGGAGCATCTCAGCGCCTCGAATCGACCGGAGGAGGGATACATTTTGACGCGGCGGAGCTCCGGCGTCCGTCCTGCTCCCTGGTGGCCCCCAGGTATAAGAGATGTCCTTTATCATTTTTTAGGTAGCTTTTGATTCTAGCATTTAAATTCCGTTCTTAGTTTAGTCTTTAGATTAGTAGCATAGCGTGAAATCGAAAAAACGAAGTTCACAGGAGCTCCGCTCCGACGACTTCTTCACTGTGATCTAGACCGTTTCCGACCGCCACGTTCACCCCACCTCATTTTCCATCGCATTCTCCATCTATCGAGCATCTTTGTTCAACCAAGGACCCCCAGTCCTTGCGAATCGGAGCTCCACCTCCGCCTATTGCCGGAGCTCCTCCGCCTCATCTCATTTTGTGCCAGAGCTTCAAAACCCGGAGTCGAGGAGATAGCCCTCGCTCCCCCAGTTCTTCCTATGCAGGTCAAACGACGAAAGGAGCCCATCTGGGCTCGATTCGAACCAGGAAGAGGCTCCTGGAGGTCCCGACCTTCATCTACCTCGTCCGAGCTCCTTGGACCTCCAGGAGCCATAAGAAGACCGTCGGCAGATGCGGAACATCTCCAGCTACGAGCAGAGTGTCTCAGATGCGAAGAAGGAACCCGGAGGAGCCCATGCTCCACGATCGAAGCTCGCCTGGGGCGAGCTTCTTCCCTGTTCCTCCAGACGCCTCCCTCGCTGTCCGATCAGGAGGAGCATCCCAGATTGAACGAGATCTGTCCGATGAAGACCTGCACTGACCGTCAGATCTGCGAGGTGCATCTAATCTCAACCCTTCACCGGCGAAGCGGTACCGACCGTTGGATGCGCGACGCGTGTCCAAGTGAACTGATCTACGCCGTTCCCAGCGCGCACTTAGGGGTAAATTTCTTATTTAGCCCCGTCCTTTTTGGTATTTATTGTTCACCTCTGTAAATAAAAGTCCAAGTTTATTTAAGTGTGTAAATTTTGCATGGACCCCCTGTACCTCTGTAATATTACTTTTAGGTCCATTCCACGTCACCTCACGTGTACCCCCACGTGAGGTGGCTAAATTGCACAAGCACCCCTGTATGTTTGTATATTTGCCTTTAGTCCATAAAATAAAATTTCCAGTGTAATATTTTCGTGAAAATTTGTATTAAGGACCCTGGACTTTTGGAAATTACTTTTTGGTCCCTATGGTTGCGGAGCATGTGTAGTCTCACGTGCTGGGTATTTTGCACTGGGGCCCCTAGCGGGTTTTGCATTTCATTTAAGCCCTTAAAATTGCAGTTCACGTGTAATATTTTTGGTGTTTTTGCACTGCAACCCCTATCTTTATTTTTATTTGCAAAAATGCCCCTACTAGGCCATATATTTTTTGTATGCTTTGTCCATTTATTTCATGTATCATATTAACTCGAAAAATTCTACAAAAATCACTATAAGCTCTTGCTAGCTTACTCTTGCACGCCATATTTTTAGTTTTTAATTTTGTTGCATTTTTGCATTTATTAAAAAACAAAAACATGCACTTTATCTACTGTCTAGCTTATAAAATACCAAAAAAATAGAAAATCATAACGAAAAATTCCAAAAAAATTACCCATGGTCTATTTTATCATATTTTAGTGTAAATCCAAAAATCACTAAAAATCTCAAAAGAAAAACCTTAAAAATTCAAAAACACTCAAAAACTTCTAAAACATGTAACAAGTTCTAGAAAACCCCAAAAATTGAAAACTCAAGTTCTGTAGTTTATATATTTTATCCTCTTTACTTGAAAAATGGTTCGGAAAAATTTTGTGGATGTGTGATATTTTTAATTTCCATTTTATCCCCAACCAGTAGCTTAATCCCTTTTTTCCCTTATTTTGCGGTTTAAAAATACCAAAAATATTTTGAAAAATACCCAAAAATCACAAAAGTAGTAAAAAATCATGAAAATACCAAAAAGATTTTTATTCTGCATTTTTGAGTATTTTTGTATATTTTTATAAATATTGTATCACCCCTCTCTCTACATTATATATATATTCCTTTATTGAAAAAGAAAATTAATATATATATATACATATTTATTTATGTATAAAAATCTGGAAATTAAACTAATATATATATATATATATATATATCCTATCTATACACATATGTATTCTATTCTCTATATCTATACCTCTACATTATATAAAAATATATATATTAATATATAATATTAACTCATATATATATATCTTAATAATAATAATAATCATAAAAAAAGAAGAAGAAGAAAAAATAAAGAAACCCACAAAAATAGGATCCATACAAGGATGACTCTGTTGTACATGAACATCATAGGCTACTGCATTTTTGTATTGCTCTTTGTGGTTCGACCTCTACATGCTTATTCACTATGCATTTTATGGTAGAGTTAAATGTTAATTCATAATTTTTGGGACTCATTTGATTTATTCTTTGATGTGGGTTAATTGCTGATTAACCAATGTTCTGTGAGCGGTCGCCTCAGCGACAACATATTTTGACCCTCGCAAAATGTCAGTTATCAAGGGCATAGGATTGTGTAATTTCTTCTCTCCCTTTCATTGGAACAAGGATCCAATCGAGTTCCTTATTATCTTAATGCATGTGTTTTAGGTTGTTGACCAGTGTGTCCGTCAAGAGAGTTTGGATTCGTCTACACTTGTTTTCCTTGGAATGCATATTGGTGTGTCTTTTTTAAGTACCTAGCTTACCTTCGAC
Source organism: Ottelia alismoides (assembly GCA_037367405.1). NCBI lineage: Eukaryota > Viridiplantae > Streptophyta > Magnoliopsida > Alismatales > Hydrocharitaceae > Ottelia > Ottelia alismoides. Next base: position 453,084 of record JAZKJV010009491.1, on the reverse strand, counting down.
ACCCAGACTTGTATCAATATATGATGTAGACCCCTTTTTGGGTGCTAGCCCGACTCCTGATCCTAATAGCTTTGGTCCAAGTGGACACTTTGAAAAGGTTGGGAGCGCTCGCCTATGGTTGAAGCTCATTGAATTTGTATTTGTAATGAGAGAGCTTTTCATTGTATGAGAGAACTTCTCTCGAAATTTATTCCATTGATGGTTGACTAGCTCCACTACTTTAACCAAATTGGCACACACTGATCAACAATTAATTAAGTTTCATCAAACCCTGGCACATAGGTTTTATATCAAGAGATTAGTACAAGAACTTTGTTCTTATGATGTCTTACAATGCTGACACTCGGGTTTATCCCATCCTCGAGCATCATAAAATCAAGTCCAAACTCAAATCCCTCATCCCAGTACCTCAAATTGAAATTCAACTCATCTCATCATACATGTGAGGTGTTGATCATATTATTTTAAGGTAGAGACTAAGTATGCAATATAGCACACACATCTTTCAAACTAAGGAAATGTGAATAATTAAGCCATAAACCCTAATGACTAAGGCTGGTTAACTCTAAATCATAAATTCTTATAAACCAAGTGTCTTTGAACTTCGGAAGACTTGTGTGAAAGTGTAGGTGTCACAGATACATCCAACTCAGAATGCATGGATGCCGATGCAATGCAAAATCATGAAGTGCAAAATGTGTTATTATTATTTTTTGGCTCTTATGCAAGAGAATTTTTTTAAGAAATGAATAGGAAGCCAATTTTCAAAAACTTTTGTTTTACACACAATTAGACATGGACACTATTAGTTGCATAAAACAAATGTTAGTTTTAGTTTGTTTACTAGTTAGTTACCCATGCCATAAATAAGATATAGACTTACATGTACGAGCTATGGGTAAAGTATACACACCCCCCATACTTAGAGAGTGTTATGTTCTTAAAGCACAAGAAGCACAAAGAAGACATAGATCGAGCTAAACTTAAGAGAGTGAAAAGGAAAAAAGAAAAATGAAAGTTGACCATCCCCACTATACTTAGGTTGTGGATAGTCTAAGTAAAGAAGAAGAGTGAAAATGGGGCTATCAAGAGAAGAAGTGGATGAAGAGAGTATATGCGAATGGCATCAGTCTCCCCCTATACTTAGGCCTTGGCCTACGTAGAGGAAGAAGAAGTACAAGGGAACGATGGGGTCAGGAGGGGAGGGGTGCTGATGATCAAGGAGGTTTTCGACAGATCTTTTTGTGGGTTTGTGGTGGAAGGGAATATTGATGGAAATAAGTCTAAGTAGATGATTCCCAGCCATCATCAGAGTTATCCTTAGAAGAATAATACTTTAAGGCAGAGGAACTCCAAATATTCTTGTTCTTAAGTTGCTTTCAATAAATATGCTCAATCTTGTGGTCGATTTACTCGGTCTTGGATGATGAATATTCTGATGAACAAGTCTCAGTCTGGTCATAACAAATTACTCTGGTAAATCTAATGAGACAAGGAGAGTCGGCTCTGAAGGAATAGTAGTGAGAGGAAGGAGTCGTCCAACGAGGGTCAATATTTAGCTGCTAGCTTAGATAGGGCTTCAAATCTGCAGAACTAAGATCACTTATAAAGATCACCTTATCTGGACTTGATGAGGAATCATCATAAGATTCCTTTCAGGTATGTCGAAGGCGATTTTCTTAGTCGGTTTTCTAGAATCTAAAGTATTAGAGGAGGAGGAGATTGATCCATCTTGAGGTGTACGGAGGAACGACTCGAGGAATTAGTACTCTTCTTCTTCTCACTAGATAACCGACTAGAGTAAGGAGCAACCCGAATTGGCAATTTAGTCCTTTTTTCTTGTGAAGGTGCATGTCTTGGGGATTGAGTGCTAACCATCGGTTCGTCATTGGATGAATAATCATTGTAATATTCCTCCCTGGTCAGTGGATGTCCTATGTATGTGTTCCCAGTTGGCTTGGCATTAGTTAGTTCCTATGTCAGTTCATTAAACGGGTCAAGGCACTCAGACAAGATCTCATCAGACTCAGGGTTAGCCCTCGATTGTATGTCCTCCTTAGAAGTTGTCATAGTATTGGTGGAGGTGCAAGCAGTAGGAAATGGGAGTGTGGGTTGAGTCCTTGACCAATGGTCGGCTCAACAGCCGTTATCTCAAGTATAACAGCGAGGTAGTGCTCTTCTAACGCTTGACCGTTACATTTGTTGATGGCTTTGTGGGTTAGCTTAGAATATCATATTTCCTCAAATATTAGGCAAGGTTGAAGTGCTCCCAAAGCGGTAAAATTGATATCCCAAGTCCTGCAATCTGTAGTTGCCTAGCTAAGGCTATTAACGGCTTTCCGAGAATGATTGGAGATTAGGTGAACTATCCTTGATGCTCAATATCAATGATCATGAAGTCCACCTCGAGCGGAGCACCTTGGAATGTAATGATGATTGAAATAGTTCCTCTTGACCATTTTATATATCCATCAACCAGTTGAATGATCTCTCTTGATTTCCTTATTGGTCCTATTTTGAGCTTGTCAAACACGAAGCGGGAGGATATTGATTGGTGAGATGTCATCAATTTTGGCACGAGTGAATGTGGTGTCTATGATTTCATAATCAATCTTAGGCAATTGCTTTAGTCTGCGGTTCTTGGTCTTTCTCCTCACTACCAAGGAGGTGGCCATTGACAATATGTGTCTTTCAGTCCTCTCTTCCTACCCGACTTTTTCGGCATTAATTTACTCATTACAAATCTTTCAAGGTTAGGGAAGTGTTTAATGGCCTTCATTAAGGGATGCACAAAAAGAAATATTTGATCCAATGCTTCCCTCAAAGTAGGATCCAATTTCTTTAAATCCTCTCCACTTTCACTTTTAATGTTTTTTTCTAGTTTTTCAATTTTTTAGGTGTTTTTGAATTTTTTTGAATTTTTTGATCTTTTTGATGTGGTGTGTAGATGTGATGCTTTCTACAGCTAAGGAGGGGCTTTAATGTGTCGAGTCAAAATCATCCCTAAGGGAGTAATATGCAAAGGTGTCGTTGTCAGAGTTGTTTCTAGGGTGTACAAAGTTTGTGGGATTTTTATGGTTCTATGGGATTTCAACTTGAGATCCAATCATTTCATCTTCCATTTTCATCCATGAGTTAGGCAGAAATTCTCTCAACATATCCCATCTCTACCTTAACTTGTCATCCTCTAAAAATTTTTCATGATCAATCATGCGAGGAGTTTGCTCTACGGGAGGATTCTGCAGAAATTTGTAGGTGTCATACTCAGCATTCCGTGACTCATGCATGCAATGTTGGGTTGAGTAGAGTTCATTTCCTTGGTTGTGAATGGTTGGATCCTCATACACTAGATTCAACATACACGGTTCGTGTGTGTCGATATCATCAGTCCAGTCTTTTGTATGTGTAGGTTATCCAAAGGAGTGGTCAACAGGTTGGTCAATAGGGATTTGATCATTAGGGTCAATCCAATGTGGATGATCATCAGGAGCATGCCACTCCATAAGGTTTGGTCGGGTCATCATGTTATTTCTGAAGGTCAAAGCAAGATGTGGATTTGTGAAGTGTTGACCTATCCCAAAAAAATTATGATAGGCGGAGATTGGTGTCTCTAATAGTCGTTTGTCTCAATAGTATATTTCTCTTCAAATGGTTCATGAGTTCTTGCAAGAAATCGGGAATAAATGGGTTGACCCATGATGGAAGTTGATCGTGTGTAGAAAAGGGTGGGGTAGGTGGGAAATATGAAGAAGTTTTGAATTCGATCAGATGATCTAAGTAAAATGGATTGGAATTAATAGAGTGGGTTTGATTCATCCGAGGGTGAGAGTCTCCTGCGAATGTTGGAGGATGCCAGGAAGAAGAGAGTTTAGATGATCGGGGTTTGATCGAGAAGAAATAATCTGGTGGGAACAAAGATCAATGTCCTGACATTTTCAAAAGAGATGGATGATGGAATGGATCGTGTTTGACAAACGTGCAAGTGCACAGGATACTCACAAACAAATAAATGAATTAAGAAGGGAGAGTGATGGCACAAATGTGCGGTTTTTTATTATTCGAACTCAGTTCATACACACTAATGCAAACACAATACAAACCCCAGTTTCAATAACTCAAACAATGGAGGCCACAAGAGTCCAGCCAATTATCTTTTCAATTTTAATTGATGATAGTTTCAATCTTGAGTCCTCTAAGCGAGTTGTTAGGTGCCAGAAATTTTCCTAAAGACTGGCATGAATTCGTACGGCTAGTTGCATCTACTTTCAGCCAATATGGGTGTAAGTACGGATCGTAAAACAACTACCCCTGTTACTTGAGGACGGTGCCAAATGCGTTGTCCTTTAACCACCCACTCTGCTAAGTGAGACCGTAGTTCCCTCATTGAGAAGTAGATAGTCATTTTTAGACTCATTAGTCTGACCGAAGATTCCGAAACTTGCCTCTATCCTAAATGTTTGTCCCTCACTCACTCTGAATGATAAATAAGTCCAAGGAAGGGGTTATTCTCTTGCAAAGATTCTGGAGTTTATGGGTTGATTAAAGTCAGTCTTGTTTAGCAGTCCTAAATTTAATTAGGTGATCACTAGAAAATTAGGTGAGCACAAATGCACGTCTACCGTCCAGTCCCAATTTCCTTTAAATCTTAAGTGACAAAACATGAGGGAGAAAATCGGGAAAAACCGATACACGTGGAAAACAAGGAATACTCAGTTAGAAGACTTACAGTAACTCCTCACAATCTCCATATAGCATGCAGTACTAGAATTGAAAATTTATTCTATATGAAATGCAACCCGAACAAAACCGCACCTAGCAGAAAGTTATATTAGCCAAAAAGAATTGAGTTAAATTTTGACTAGGTTAAATGATCTAGAAGTGTGTCTCAATTAAGCAGTGTGGTCCTAAGTTCTACGAGCACAAGCAATATAAACCCTAGTAGCTCTAATAGCTACAGTGTAGGTTTAACCTACGAACAACTTAAGTCAGGCCCTCCCTCATTGGAGAGTGAAACAGGTCCGAAACACCACAGAGAAAGAGTTCAAGTCTTGTTCACAAACACAAGATTCCAAATGAAAATCATAATAAATAAGGTATTAATTACAAATAAAAAGTAAAAATGTTGAAAATAAATCTTATACTCTACGCTCTCTCACAACTCGACTCAATCTTAATTTTATGCGACTTTTTGGCGGGCTATAAAGATGTGTTAGTTTCTGAAAAACCGCTCCAAATACGTTGGGTACCTCATACAAAAATAAGAAACAAAATGTAAGAGAATTGATACAAAGTAAATCAAAAATAAAAAATAGAAAATAAATTATGAAAAAGAATTAAATGTTCGAAATAAAAAGTGGATAATTTATAGTGAAGGCTTGGGGTCAGATTACCCAAGTGTATGGAAAACCTAACACTAATTTTTCTAGACAAAAAAACTAAACCATTTGCCTCCTCAGTAACGATGTCATTTAACAAACCCCAAATTACCCTGTTTAATTTGGTGTTTTATGTTGTAGTCGGGCAATTAGAGATAGTCAAAATAACCACAAAATTCAATGAATTAATCAATTAACATGGATGTGATTTGATATTTTTTAACCTTGGCAAGTCCTAGAGTCAAACTCAAGGAGGCAAAGGAACAACCTAGGTTTAAGTCTCTCAATTAGATGTGCAGTTTTCGAGGTGAATTTTTTTGGTATTTTTAGTGCAATTTGTGAATGCAGGTGCAAATGTGGCCAGTTTTAATGACTAAAATGTGGTTTTCAATTAAACAGAGTCTAAAAATTACAAAACTTGGTCGAGGTATGAACAATGATGAAATGAGCATACTGTAATATTTTTGGAATTTTCTGATGCAAAATAAATATTTAAAGAATTTATTAAGGCAAAAAATCTGAATCAAGGTAATTAATTATAATAAATATAAACTTACTTATTTTCAAGGAATAAAATTATGTAAGATATATCATTGTGTGATCTATCTCAGAAAAATCCTAAACCCTAAAAATGTAAAGTTTTCGACCTATTAAAAATTAATTGCTTAGATCACAAAATGATTTATGTAGGACAACCTATGCATGTTAATTAGATGATTTTTGTGCACAAAATAGAACACAACTAAATCCATTAAACACGATTTTTTTGGCATTTTCCAGAGCCAGAATTAATTAATGGCGAATTTAAGAACAGACAGTGCGTAAGTTATGCAAGATCTCATAGAAATAATTATCAATAAATAACCACATATCACAAAATCAAGAATCACATTCCATAATGTCATGAAATAGTTGATGAAAAATATTCCAATGTTCGAATAACAAAAAGATGCAAATTTGTTGTTCAAATCATAGATGAAATAAAGGGGTCTAACTACAAACTAAGAGTAAATTGGAATAAAATAAAATCATGCACAAGGGCACGGATGTAATACCTAAACCTGAGAGAGGGTTCTTGCAAAATTCCCAAGCGGTCACCTGTATGGCACATGACCCTTAAGTGGTGGGTGTGTCACGCAGATCAGGAGGGCTCGATGGTGAAGGGCGATGGTCGTTTGCACTCGGGGGCAGACATCGAGGATGTGCAAATGCACTCTGGAGGAAGCGCGCAGAGGAGTCACTGGAGTCCGAGGTCAAGCTGAGAGGTTGAAGCTCGAGCCGTAGAGCGGTGGAGCGTGAAGTGGTTGTTGACGTCTGGGAATCTTGATGGAGATGACTCTTGGCTCCGCTCAAGAGGTGAAGATGAAGGAGGTGGTTGTCCACGTTAAAGGTGCATCCTGAGAGGTGGAGTAAAAGGTGGTTGTCGATGGAGGAGTGGCCAATGGAGGTGCAGGGGAGCAAGGGCGAAGGGGCTCAATGGCACGATGCCGAAGCTGGAGCATCATGGGGCAAAGGCCGAGGTACAGGAGGTAGCAGCTCGACGACACGAATCCTGAGAAGCAAGTTGTTCCAATGTGGGGAGGCCTTTGACGAGGCCCCCTTGGCCTCGAACCTTGCCGCCGAGAGAGAGAGGGACGGGTTGTCACCACTGGATACCCTCCTTTGCATGTGCAGTCAGTGGATGCCTTTCATCAGATGGTGGCGCTAGGGTTAAATAGATGGGGAGAGGGGGCAGAGATGGAAGGAGATCTTGGGATGAGCGACATGGGGGTTGACAGTGATTCGATGGAGATTTGATTGGCGTAGGGAGATCGGCTGATGGAGATTCGATGAGGAACATAGAATGGATCCGACGTCTGAGATCGGATGGCCCTAGACTTGCCACATGGCACTGGGTAGAAAAATAAAATAAAAAAATGAAAATTTGGAAAAATCGAAAAAGATGAAAACAAAAAGGTGAGCGAAATGTGGCGTCTCTAGGAGAGGCCATGTGGTGCGCCCTGAAGAATCGAAAAATAAAAGAAAAGAACAACCAAAAATAAATAGAAAGTGACCTCGTATCTAAAAATTTTCTTCACGAAAGTTGTTCGTCTCAATGAGATCTACAACTTTCATGAATTGTCCAAAATCAAAATAGGTCATTTGCATAAAGTGATTATTTTGGTGGTATTTTATGTGTATAAAATACCACATTTTGTGGATTTGTATTTTTATACTTTTTAAAAAGATAAAAATCAGGAAAAAAAAGATAAAATAAATAAAAAATATTTACATAATAATCTTTTTTTATTTTTAATAATTAAGAAAATGAGGAAATAAAGTAAAGGAGACTTATGTACAAACTCTTAATGCATATTTAGACTCGGATATTTCCTTTGATTTCAGTATTTTTTTAGATTTGGATTTTTGCGCATTTCAATTATGTACATAAAAAATAGGTCGAAATCAGCTAACACACAATATACAAACGAGGCCCAAAACCCAACTTTCACATATGGAGTACGATTCTTTTGAACTTGGTCTTGTTTTGAATATATTTGAATGTGTATTAGTTCAAAAATGAGTAGGATTGAATTAGACATTGTATGAGAGAGATATTAGTGTTTTAGTTTGATAGATCTGAAATTAGGATTTTAATAGAGCCACTTATTTATGTTCGTGATTTTTTTGTATTTTTTTGTTTATTCTTGTTAATAATATGTACACAATGGAGGTGGTTTTAGGTGATTAGGAGTTCGCATGAATTAAATAAAAATTGGGGAAGTTACCTTATATTACAGGTCAATTGGGATGGGATTTTTGGCTTCTTAGTGTATGCAATTATGCATGATAAAATGCAATTATTATTTATACATGCATGAAGGTTAATAATGCAATTTAAATAATGAAATGCCAATGATTTTTGGGGAACCGAGCTTAATTAATCTCCTTTAGAGTGATGAATCACATACTCATCAATGTCGTATGTGGAGGATCACATTTTAATAAAGATGAGGACGTGGTGTAGCAAATATTCAAAGAAATGGTTGAAGTATTGTAGTATTGTCCTCATCTCATGAATTTCGGAAGATTCCACAGATTTCTCATAAGGCTATCAACATGATGACATCACAGTATGAAGAAGAGAAGAAAGATGAGAGTTACAACCTCAGCATCATCAGGAACCATCTTTCAAAGTTGGACATAATATAAAAGCGATCACAAGATTTAGACAAACTCAATGTGATCAAACGAAGAATAAACCACATGGATAAGCTTGATCTGATTACACACAAGTTGGAGCTTCTTGTCGGCCAATGTCATCCATGATGTGAGCACATTTGTTGAAACTCCTACAGCTGAGCCGAAAGAGTAGACACCTTCCCCATCTCTGTAGCAGCAAAGTCCAACACAACAACTAGTTATCTAGCATGTTTACATGTGCAAGCACTGGGCCAAGGCTCGCAATCACAATAGCACTCACAAATGGTTGTCTACCATCCAGAAGCTCCATCTTATTCAGAGCAATTTACTTCACCTCCACCTCCGTAAATCCATGAAGTGGATGTCATTTGGGAAATAGAACGGTCTTCGACCCGTCATGGTGGACAACAACAAGGTCAAGCACAGGCCAATCAACCATTCCACCAGAATCAGGGTGGATGGAATTTTTAGCAGGAGCGGCACCAGCACCAGCAATAACCACACTACCTGTCTCCACCGCACTTGAACTACACTTGGAGACAAAGCTTCCAGTCCCCGGCATGTCGCCAACCTTTTTATCTACGACAGTCACTGGGTCCATATCAAAATTTCCCTCCTCCTCACTATCAGTACCAGCCGTAGCCTCAGCATTAATATCAAAGGTTCCAGCAACAACCTTACTATTATCAACCTCAGTAACATCATGTTGTTGAACCATCTGAGGCCACTCCCGAAAATCCCTATCTGGATTGTTTGGCTCAGTTAATGAAGAACATGAATGAGATGAGCCAGAAGATTGATGACCTCACAGCTGCGAAGAAGATCATACCACTACAAGTAGAGGACAACCCCAATAACTTCAAGCATAGGGATCAGGTAGCACGTAGTGCCCCACCACCCCCCGATTCAAATACAATTAATTTTATGTTATATAATGTTGCGAATCTCAGGAGTGGTAGGACATTACAGCCATCTGCAACTGCAAAGGGGGAAAATAAAGCTTCGATGGGTAAGCGCATGGAATCGATGTTGTTGTCGGCAGATTCCCGACTAAGCCATCCTTGAGTTGCCGTCTTGAAGGTGAATAGGAAGATCGAGTCGGATGAAAGATACGGTAGTCAACGAGACTCAAAAGGAATGCAAAATAATGGAAGGCTCAAAAGTTAGCGGGGGCCAAATGAGGAATAAAACAAAGAAAAGTAAAATGGAACAAAGTGTGCGGGAATGATCTTTGAACTTAATTGAAATCAAATAAACATCAAACAATTGTCGGTTCAACAACTCAACATAGGAGAAGTTGTAAGAGTTTGGCTGTTTTTTATCTATTCAATTTTATATTTGTTTTGCATGCAAGATCTTGTAACGAGTCCTTATGACCGCTAACCCTATGAAGCGTGTGTATTGCCAGGAAAGTTCCCCATACTTCTTCCACCTCCTTTGCAACATGTGATCTGTGCATTAAAAGGTCTTTGATCTCGTGCCTGGGGGGCTACTCAGCAAAAGAATAAGACATGAAGCCAATAGGAAAAACCAATACTTCGGACCTCGCTCGCAACGGAATCACCCATAAGTGTACAAGGACCTACTCGGATGCAAACCAATGAGATAGATACACCCGTGAGGGTGTCGCCTATGCTCAGCACTTCAGACCAAGTCTGATGCTCCACACAACGCGGGAACAACGTTCCGATAAGGCCCTCCTCGGTCATGTACGATATAAGCGCCAATACTTCACCGTCCTAGATGATAATAAAAGCGCCATAGATTGAGATTTTGGCTCTACTCCTTATGGGTTGTGCCTCACTCGATTTGGAATGTGCCTAAAAACAGTAAGGACTTTATGAACCCAGAACAATGATGTCCATTACCATTTTTAATTGAGGTCAAATTTTTATTAGCATCCCCTTAGTTTTAATTTTTGGGTTTTCAAAATTTTTAGTATTTTTCAGAGCAAGCCGCCTTATGATTTTTTTTACTTTAATCCTAATATGTGCAAAAACACAGGGCGAAGGCGGGAAAGCAATGCAGTCATCACTAAGATGGAAATATCGCCTTAGTGACTAATGATGCATGCAGAATTAGAATTACTTATAGTGCTTCCCGTCTCTCTCCATGCAGGATGCAAAATATAATCTATGTTATATGTGCGATATGCGAACAATAGAAATCCCCTAAACAAGAATTGTTATTTATTATGAAGAATCAAATGCTAATTATTCAGAAATGAGATTCAAAAGTCTGATCTTGGAAGCTCATCGGAGCCCATCACAACGGGTCCTCGAAGTGTTGTATAGAGCTTCTCTCGGTGCTAGATCTCAAGTCCAAGTAATCAACAATTAAATTTGACTAAGTCGAAATGTAAAGAACTATAGGAACATGCTTCTATTAGGTGTTTAGACCTATTTTACTGTGCAAGCAATCCTAAAGTCTAAGGGCTCATTACACAAAACAAATGAAACAAAGGCGGAAAACTCAAAACACGAGAAATAAAATAAAACAAAGGCGAAGAAAACATGAAAAACCATGGCGAGTCCCCCAGGTGAACAAACACACGAGCACTGGACCTCGCTAAGTGTGGGAGTGTCTAAATTATTACAAATAAATTTACAAAAATAAACAAAAAACTCTCGTTCGCAAAATGAAACTAAAAGCTAAGGCTATGCTGCTCTCCTCCTCCTTCCTCCTCTCCTAATTGGCTCCTGGTTGGCTCATAAATAAAAGGCCAACCTCCACTCATCTCAGGTGTGTCCACTTTCTAAAAGATAGTTGTCATCATACAGTCCCTCACAAGAAAGATAAACAAGAAATAGGGATTAGAACAGTCAGATAATTATCAAAATAAAATAAGCAGAAAATAAAGGAAAATTGATGTGCAACTATATACAAAATGTGCTATGATCTGTTGCTCCTTCGCAACGGTGCCATTTGAAATAGACAAAATAATCCCAAGAGCAGTCTTATGGCCCACACAATGTGGGACCAACAATCGTTGTGTCAACCTCTCTCAAAGAACAATGGCTAAATCAACAATTAACCTACACTATAAAATCAAGCAATGAATAAGCAGGGGTGAATCAAAATTTATTATACCCTACAAAGAAGTTTATAGTGGACAAGTACGTAGGGGTCGAACTCAGGGAACACACGTGGTAGAATGGATATTTTATTTATAAATAAATAAAATAGGTATAGATGTATGTAGGTATGCACACTATTTACTTGAGTTTTTATGGGTTTTAATTAATTTTCTAATTAATTTTTAATTATATATTAATATTATTTTTAAATAAATATAAAATGTTTATAATAATGATTAATATTATAACTTATATATAACTAATATAGATATATGATACACTATAGGGTAATATAGTTTATAAATATAGGTAAAAATATTCTAAAATAAAAAAATATAATGTTTTTGTATTTTTAATATTGTTCTACTGTTTTTGCGATTTTCAATAATTTTTGCTATTTTTTATTTTTAAAGTCCAAAATATCCCAAAACATGGGTTAAATAATAGGCTGAATTAATTTGTGGTTAAAAAATAGCAAAAAGGATAAAAAGTTCTCCAAATAAATTTTAATATATATATATAATAAAATAAGTTCTGCATGAGGAACGCATGCGGGTAAATAAACTAGTTGCGCTGCATCACCGCCCGGATGCAGTCCAAAATTTGCAAGGTTCTCGCATAATGGACGCATGCGAGTAAAGAAGTTAGTCCAAAAGAAATTGCAAAGGAAGTTACTGATTGGTAGTTGGAATATCGGTACTTAACTGGAAAATTGATGGAGATAGTGGATACAATGGAAAGAAGGAAGATTCATATATTATGTCTACAAGAGACTAAATGGGTTGGAGAGAAAGCAAGGGAGATTGAGAAGACAGGCTTTAAACTTTGGTATTCAGGTAAAGAGAAGGCCAGAAACTGTGTTGGAGTGGTTGTTCATAAAGATTTGAAGGATTGTGTGGTTGAGGTGCAAAGATTTGGGGATCGGATTATTTTGCTAAAGCTGGTGCTTGAAGAAGAAATTCTGAATATCATCTCAGTTTATGCACCGCAAATTGTTTTAGATGAAAGGACTAAACAAGCTTTTTGGGAGGATCTGGATAAGATTTTACAAGGAATTCCCACAAAGAGAGATGGTTTGCATAGGTGGAGATCTTATTGGACATGTCGGAAAAGATGTTTCAGGGTATGCAAGTGTGCATGGAGGACATGGTTTTGGGGATAGAAATGAAGAGGGAAAAGTCATTCTGGATTTTGTAACTGCATATGATCTTTTCATAGCAAACACTCTTTTTAAGAAGAGGGAGGAGCATTTAATTACTTATAAGAGTGGCTCAACTAGAACACAGATAGATTACTTTGCGTTGAGGAGAAGAGATCGATTGTGTTGCAAAGATTGCGAAGTAATCCCTGGAGAGAGTTTGACAACCCCAACATCGCTTGTTAGTCTTGGATTTACAAATAAAAGGGCTGGTAAAGAAAAGGAAGGTTCCTAAGATCACTAGAACTAGGTGGTGGAATCTTCTCGCTGAAGCAATCACGCTTCAGGGATAAGGTTTTAGAAGACTTATCTTGGAATTATAGCGGCAGTGCAAATGAGATGTGGGAGGCAGTAGCATCTTGTATCCGAAAGGTAGCCAAAGAGATGCTAGGCGAGTCAAAAGGAGGATCTCCGGGTCAAAAGGAGGCTTGGTGGTGGAGTGAAGGGGTGCAAGAGAAGCTAAAAATTAAAAGAGCTTGCTTTAAAGCTATGTCTAAGGGTAGAACAGAGGAATCTGTCACAGACTATAAAATAGCAAAGAAGGAAGCAAAGAAGGCTGTAAGTGAAGCTAAGTCAAAAGCTTATGAGGTTTTGTATAAAAATCTCATCTCTAAGGAGGGCCAGAAGGATATATTCAGGTTGGCCAAAGCAAGAGAAAGAAGGACCAAAGAACTTTCTCAAGTGAGATGTATTAAGGACGAGGAAGGTCACGTGCTTGTTACTCAGAAGGATATAGAGACTAGATGGGAGCAGTACTTCCATAAACTTTTCATTGGAGAAGGAAATAGAGAGATCACTTTGGGTGATCTAGCTAGTAGTGAAAGTTACTTGAATCGTGCATGCTATAGACGAATACAAAGAAAAGAAGTAGAGGAGGCTTTGAAGGTTATGAGACCTGGGAAAGGTGTTGGACCGGATGACATCCCTGTAGAAGTACGGAAAGTTTTAGGTGAGCGTGGTTTGACTTGGCTTATGAATCTATTCAATGTTATTTGGCGAAGCAAGAAAATGCCTGAAGATTGGAGGAGGAGTATCGTGGTGCCTCTTTATAAGAACAAAGGAGACATTCAAAATTGTTCAAATTACAGAGGTATCAAGCTGATGAGTCACACTATGAAAATTTGGGAATGTGTGATCGAAATATGGTTAAGGCAAGTTTCCCAAGTAAAAGAAAACCAATTCGGATTCATGCCAGGTCGCTCAACTATTGAAGCCATCCATTTGCTGAGGAGAACGATGGAGATTTATAGAGCTAAAAGGAAGAATCTCCATATGATCTTTATTGATTTGGAGAAGGCTTATGATTCCGTCCCACGAGAGATACTGTGGAGAGTTTTAGAGAAGAGACAAGTACCTATCCTATACATTAATCTCATAAAGGATATGTGTGATAGGGCTTTATCTTGTGTAAGGACCCCGACGGGGAAGACTGGCTATTTTGATATCAACATTGGTTTACATCAAGGTTCAGCTTTGAGTCCATTTCTTTTACTTTGATTATGGACGAGTTGACAAGTCACATTCAAGATGAGTTACCTTGGTGTATGTTATTTGCTGATGATATTGTGTTGATTGACGAGACTAGAGATGGAGTAAATGGGAAGCTTGAGGTTTGGAGACATGCATTGGAGACTAAAGGTTTTCGTATAAGTAGGGCTAAGATGGAATATATGGAATGCACCTTTGATGGAAGCAATGATGAAGGAATCGAGGTGAAGATTGGTGACGATAACATTCAGAAGAGAGATTTTTTTTAGATATCTGGGATCTATTTTGCAACATGATGGGGGAAATTGATGGAGATGTTACTAATAGAATAAATGCAGGCTGGCTAAAGTGGAGAGGAGCCTCCGCTGTTCTCTGTGATAAGAAAATTCCTTTAAAAAATTAAAGGAAAGTTTTACAAAGCAGCCGTGAGACCTGCTATGCTTTATGGTTCTGAATGTTGGCCTATGAACCATAGACATGTGCAGAGAATGGTTGTAGCAGAAATGAAAATGCTAAGATGGATGTGTGGACATACACGTAAAAATCGGATTCGGAATGATGCAATCCGAAAGAAAGTTGGTGTAGCTCCGATCGAGGATAAGATGCGAGAAAACCGCTTAAGATGGTTTGGTCATTTGCAAGGAAGGTCAACTGATGCATCGGTTAGGAGATGCGAGTGTTGGGATGTTGAGCTGGCTAAGAGAGGGCGAGGACGGCCCAAGAAGTGTTGGAAAGAGACTATACGAAGGGATCTTAGTTTTTTGGATATAAGTCCAAGATTGACCCAAGACAGATCTGAATGGAGACGAAGAATCCATGTAGCTGACCCTACATAATTGTGGGAAAAGGCTTTGTTGTTGTTGTTGTGATATATAATAAAATAAGTCAAATTACAAGAGAGAAAAATATTTGCTGATTTTTTTGTGATATATTTTCTTAAGGGATTCTGGAGCTTTTTAATTTTTATTCAATTTTTTCTATTTTTTGGGATTTTTTGTCTCGAGATACAAAATACACTAATAAACAAAATATAATTTTTTGGATTTTTTTAAAATGTTTTATATTTTTTGGTAATTTTTAATTCAAACAAGGACAAAATGTTCTCTTTTAGATTTTTAATAAATAGGTAAAATCCTAAAATGCAAATTTAAAAATATGGCATGAAAGTGTATATTAGGATGCACCCAACCCTATTTATTCATATTTTTTGAGTACGGATGATATTTTTAATAAATAGAAAACAAGCTCAAAATAATTAAACTAGCAAGGGTGTAATTTCAATTATAAATAAAGGTAAGGTTTTCTATAAAATACCCATAAGTTTTCTACTGAATTACAAATTTTAAAGATTAAAAGCAAATAACACAAAGTTGTGTGGGTAATAGTGCAAAATGGCCACCTCACGTGGGACAACATGTGAGGTGACCTGGCAAGGACCCAACTACAATATAAAATAGGCTCAAGGTTTCCTTTGCAATTTTTACAAAACTTTAACACCTACAAGGGAAAGCTTATATATTAAATAAAAAAACAAAACAAGGGGGCGAAAAGTGCAAAATACCCCCTAAAGGCGCTCCATCGTGTGGTTGAAGACGATCCACTTGACATGCGCCGGCACTAGAAGGTGCAATGATGCTTCGGATGCCGACAACAAAGATTAGATACTAGATGAGGATCCTACTGCTGAGGCTTGGGCTGATCGGACGTCCAGTACTCAATCTGGGGCTCCTCTCCATATCGGATGGTCATTGCTCGTTACGAAGAACTGGGAAGAACTAGTCTTCTCAGAACTTCGATATTCAAACCTCTCACTGTTGAGCTCCTTATTCGATGTTGAAGTGCTCCACAAGCTCAGGGAAGCTGTACGCAGTCGATGGTACCTTCAAAATGGTCCAGATCCTAGTGGTGGCAGATCTAGAGATCGAGGAAGCATAAGGGAACCTGAGGGTTGTTCTTCAAATCGGTTATCCCTAGACGGGCTCTTCATGGCCTACATATAATTTCAAAAGTATAGTGAAGCAAAGGGGAGGGTCCTGGTCGTTAGTTGGCGACGGCCGGAGGTGATATGGACGGTAGGTGGTGAGGTCCGACAAAGGTGATGGTCTTGGACCTCTAAGTCCAGATCAATAGAGGACATGGGTGAATGAAGTGGGTCGAGGCGTGGAGAAATGGCAGGATAAGGAAGTGGAGGTTTTTGGTATGTCAGTACAGTGATGAATCACAATGGAACAGATCTGGAGATCCAGTTCAACGGACAAATTGGATTTAATCCTAAAACTAGACCTGATTACTAAAATAAAATACTGAATATAAAAACTACACTTAAGGACTACCTAGAAAGCAAGAAGGATGCCCTCGATTTGGAATGGGGCCAAAGAGACAGAACCACAATAGAATTTGCTCCGGTAATGGCCTGGACTGCCTCCTCCTCAGCTCCCCTCACTGCACATCGTCGGGTCGTGCTCCTGTCACCAACAACAGCTTGATGAAGCCAATTTGAGGGAAAAGAACTAATGAAGAGGGATCAAAATTGAAACTAATACAAGAGGGGGTTATTTATATAGGCGGTTTCTGGCCAAAAGGATGGAGAGGTGGCGTGCAAATCGAAGGTGGTAGGTGGAGATGCTTGCATGGGCGAAGATCTAAGACGGAGCAGCTTCGCAAAGGTGGACGTTTCGAGAGGTATTGAAGTAAGGTGGGTGCATGAAAAATTGAAGAAAAGAGGTCGCCCATGAGTTCTGATAGGGTGACCCTTGAAGTTTGTACAATTAACCTCAGGTCAATGAACATGGCACCCTAGTTGGTCCATGTGGACCAACTAGGAAAAAGACAATAAAAATCTATTTAAATTCAGTAGCAAACATAAAATAAATTAATTTTTTTGGAGATAAAATAAAAAATGTTGCTTATTTTATTTATTATTTAATTCATATTTTATTTATTTTTTCGGATTAATTTATTATAAGTTACTTTTTATACGTATATTTATAGGCATGTTTACCTATATAGTGTTTATTTTTTTTATATCTTGTATTTTAAATTCTATTTTTTTATATATTTAATTTATATATGTATAACTTTTTTAAGTATACAAAATTTATTTTTAATTTATTTTTGTAATGTATTTTGTATACTTAAATAAATAGATGTATTTATTATATAGGTGTAAGTATAGTATATTCATCTATGTATGTATATATACTACTTTATGTTAGTGTATTCTTATGGTCTTATTTTATTTGAAATATGAACATGCATTATATAGAATATTTACAGAATTATAAAAATATAAAATTATAAAAATTATAAAGAATAGATAAAATGAATATTTTATTCCGGTATATTGTACAATAGGGGTCCAAAACCTAACTTTTGCATCTTAACTCCAAATTAAATGAAATTACATTCATTCAATAGTTAATAAAAAGTTATATACAATTAAATTGATTTTGATGCATTTTGAATTCATATGGAGGAGATACATGTTTGTAAAATTGGATTTTTGGATTTTATTCTAGGTGTAGAATGTACAATTTGCATTATTTTGCTTGAAATAAATTTTGTATTGTTATATGTATTTTTATCTACAATCTTCATGTATAAATTTTATTAATTTGATGCATAAATAATAAAGAATAAAATGGGTTCCAAAAAGTTACTTATTAGCCTATATTTTCATGGTTTTCTGACTAAGTGTTCTGTACAATTGGTCGCCCTATCTCCCCCTAATTTATTCCTTATCGACTAAATCATCATGATGATTGAGTCTCGAGGAATAGGTCACTCAGTGTCTTTGAGACTTTATTCTTTTTCTTTTCTTTATTCTTTTATTTTGTAATAAATACAATAAATGTGCAGCGTTTTATACAGTATTTTGTACAAGTTATCGGGTGTTTATTTTGACAAATTAATGATACATACATGTATTTATCTAGGGTTTAAAGGATAAAATAATAATAAAGATGATGAAATGGAGATTCATCAGTAACCCAGTCCCTTAGAGCGCCCCGCCTCTCATCTTCAACCTTTGTCAGTTACACCTCCAACATCTAACTCCCTTCACAAGTGGTTATTCTTCAGTTAACCCCCACCTGTTGAGATGCCACCTTCCCATCATTCTAGTGTCGATTGAGAGCCCTTTCAACCCTCTCCTTCGCCAACTCCTCATCCATCGCTATCCACCTCAGCATAACAACTCCATCAGTTGAAACTGATGCCTCTACCCAATTGACCATAGATTAAAACTTCGGTGGATGCATCTGCTCCAACTGATTCACCCTCATGTGAGATAGCTCCGAGTCAGCTTCCTATGCAGGTGATAGAACAAAAGAGAGTGAAGTAGATCAAAGACTAAGCCTAATCTCTGACATGATTCAGAGGTCTTATACCTTTATAATCTTGAAGCTGCTTGAGCTCAAGCACAACCACACCTTTGAGTGAAGGCCCGAAGCACTCCAGCACCAGGCCAGGCACTCCGATCACCTCCTCCAACCGACTTTTTTACCAATCCTTCGCCCCTTCTTTGTTTTCTCTATTTTAATTTAGTACATACACTCACTCCCAACCCGATCTAATTTCCTCTACACCATCATCTCACATCACTCACCTTCGTGCATCATTCTAATCACCCCTTCTCTTCTCTAGATCATCATCTGCATCGCCACACTCTTCTTCCTATAAGGAAGAAGAACCCATTAAGGGTTCCATCTCATTTACCTCGATAGAGTCCCCCTCTAGTTCCTCCATCTCACTTTTAAAACACCCTGTTTGCTTCGACTCTCTTTCTAATTACTACATGTACCTCGAGTCTTCATTAATCGGAAGCGTCGAAGCTTCTCCGATCTCCAGCTCTGACTCTGAGAAAGCTTCACTGACTCATTGCTTCAGCCACTACATCCCCATCTCTGATCCTCCATTGCCTTCACACAGCATTAGCAAACTTCATCGACCTTCGATGAGACTAGAGGACGACGGAGGAGCAGTAGTGGATTGTTGGAGCTCCCTTGATGTGCCACCACTTGAGGAGGAGCAGACCCCCTAAGGATGTACATGTGTCGTCAAATTAAGTCCCATCAACTATGATCCTATGATCCTATGGTGACTCAAGCCTCTCTCTAGTCCTTGGAGCCTCGATATACTCGTACCTCGCCCGAAGCCACATTGTGCCCTGAGCCTCTAGCCGAGCCCATACCTCATGTGCCTTACATGTGTGGTGGGACGTTTGCAGAACCTCAACCTGGGTTTTTAGAATTTACACTTCAGTCAACCACATGCCCAACACATGCCCGCTTTGAGATTTTGGCATCCAGGTCCAGCTAGCTATTTAAGAATTATGCATATGCCCCTACACATCTGGTATGTTTAAACATAAACCCTTACAACTTATTTTATTTGCAGATAAGCCATCTTCTAGTGTATTTAGTTAGTTTTGAATTTATGTTATTTAAGTATTTATTGCAAAAAGACCATGATGTGATTGTGTAATAACGTTTGCATCCAAAGTCCAAATTGTTTGTCTTTTTCTGAAGCTCAGTTAACACTCTTTTGAATGGAAAACTCTATTCTCTGGTGTGGCCTTTATATTTTTATTAATTAATCAGAGAAACTCATTTTTTGTTGAATACTAATTTAAATGTCATAATTAGGTTTAACCCAAAATAGTGAAATAAAATAGCCCTTGGAAAGATTGCTGAATTTAGAATTTAATTAGATTATTTAATTTCTAATTTTTTATCATTGATTTTATTGGTTAAGCACTATATATGCATTAAGTGATTTAGGTCCATTTTTTACTTAGGTGGATTGATTTCAAAGAGAAATTAAAACTATAATTAAGTACTATTTGGTGCCAATTTTGTATTGAATTTAGACTTGTAACTTTGATTCGGGAGTGTGCTTGTAATTGTTTGTGTGTGTAATGTGTTGCATATCATTCATTCTGTGTCATTATGTTTTGCATGTCAAAAGATAAAAAATCAGCATGGATTTGTATTTTCACCTTGATCCCAATAGCACTAATTTAGATATATTAGATATTTAACTGTGATTAATTGACCTAATAGCTCGTATCCCTGAGTTCGACGTTGCACTTACCCATCTATAAATTAGGCCACACCCTCTTCACCGAGGTAAATTTAAGTGTGGTTTTGATGAATCACTCTTAGCGCGTACAACAATAAGACCATTTTAACTAAGCTAAATAACAGCTTATCAAGCAACTCTCCTGTTATTCGACAAAGGAGATGCTCTTCAATGAGGAATGGATCATAGCTCTGAAAGTCAATGTACAAAGTATGGGGACTACCTTGTTCTTCCTCATCCTCATGGTGGTTCAGTACTACAAGAATATGAAAGGAAATCTCATCCCCAATCCTTCTTCTTTGCTCAAGGTATTTAGTTAGAGAAAATGATCCCAATGTTCTTAAGGTTGATGCTTCTAATTTCTTATGGTGAAGATGGGAATAGATCCCTATGTGTCTAGGGACAATTGGGAGGGGACAAGAGATGCAAATATAGCTCGATGATGGGGCCAACCTACATCTTTGTTGGGGATGAGGCTGATCTTCACATTAAAGCTTAAGCCATGGTGAGGTATTACCTAGATTTAGAAGATCGACACATGGGTATGGAGATCAAGATCAAGGCTTGGTTATGGTGTTATGGTCCAAAAAGGAGAGGAGTGATGGCTCTCTTGAAGGTGGAGGATCCAAGCTAAGGCTCTGATTTGTATGGAGATCAATGGTTGCAGATCTAGAAGTAAAAGAATGAGATGCAATAGATCAAGGAGATAAAAGAAATTCTTGAATAACAGTGATGGTTTCAGATCTGGGATGGGTTTTGAAGCAATAAAAAGAAGAAGAAGAAGAAGAAGAAGAAGAAGAAGAGTGGAGTAGGGACATGTAAAGAACATAAAGAAGAAATTAGGGGAAGGAAAAGAAAGGAGATGAGCACTTCAAACCAAAGTTCCATCAACCCATGGAGAGAGAGAAGAAGAAAGAGCGAGGGAATTGGACCTCGCATATCTCAAAGAATTTTTCTTCCTTTTTTCAAAAAAAAGCTTCAAACTAATCCTCCTTCCCCATGTAATGAATCACTATTTCTCAAGGTTGGCTTAAGTAACCTCCGTTCAAATCATGTATGCTCAGTAGAATTTGATGTAGGATTTTTTTTCAAAGAAGACTCCTTGATTGCCCAAGACTTAGGAGGACAAATCAAGGAAGGTCCCTCTCAGATGCAGAAGGTCCACATCAAAATTGACTATGTCGGAGGACGAGTCAAATCGATGGAGCTCTTTTCTAATTCCTACTTATAGAGGGAGATGAACTAAGCACCTCAAAGCTCAAGCTCAATGCTACATGGATGGGTCACCATGTATATCATTTGATATGGGATCTTGGATGTTTGTCATCACTTAACTACACAATCTCAAATGTCGCATGTATGGAGCTACGGGTTGGGTCCTCTAATCTCTTGTGAAGACACATGAACATGCAATTAGTGCTCGAATGGGTTTTCTTATCTATGTTTTGAAGATGGAGATCATGGAGGTTCGTGGGAGAGAGGGAGCAACGTGGGCGGAAGCTGAGTGGCTGATCCAATTCATGTAGACGAGCTAGTGGTTAAGCATCGAGGGTGGAGATTGAAGGTGATCTACGACTTGCGGTTATAAAAGGAATCGTAGGAGAGAGGTGAAGGAAGTAAATAAAATTATTTACTATACATCACAGAAAAAGTATAATATTTAGTAAACAATTTGACAAAACAATGTTAGTTCATCATATGAATTAGAAAATGTAACATAACGATTCGTGCATATAGAAATCAAAAAGAAATAAGGAAACGATTTCCTTTAGGATTTCGAATATTCATTATGAATAATGAAGAACAAATCAGGGTTACCTCTTGAAGCATGAGTCATTAAAGTAAGAGATCTCCTGAATCAAGTCTGATCTGCTGAAGTCTCTCGTGGGCATAGAGATAAATCACGTTGCTTCCCGTGAACCCGAACGTCGACCGGAGCAACAAGAAGAGGCGTATGGGAGATGGAGACTCTCATGACTCTTCTATATCTCAAGGGGCATGAAATTTCTAAGGACTATTGCTCTCAAAAATTGTGTTGTAAAAGAGAGGGCCTTGCTCTACTTTTATACTTATACCACATGTCCAACATGTGTGTTCTAGTCCCTTAGATTTTAAATCAATGGCGTAGAGAAAGTCCTAATTCAATCAGGATTACCTCCTTTTTATCTCCAATTAATAATAACTATTTAATAATAAATAAGAAACAACTTAGCTTAACTAAAATTTGTTAAGGTTGTTGTCTTTTTTCTATTATTTAATTAACTTGGTTACTTAATAAAAAATAAGAAACAACTTAGCTTAACTAAAATTAGTTAAGGTTGTTACCTTTTTATCTATTAATTAATTAACTTGATAATCCCATTATCAAAATTGGAGAAAGCATGGAATTAATCCTTAAATCTTATGAATCATATTCATGAACTTCAAAATTAAATGTAAATCCAGTTTGCATCTACAAAATTAATGTAAATCAAATTCATACAATTTCATGGATTTAAAATATTATGTAAATCATATTCACATAATTTTTGGGATTTTTACCCGATAAACCCTATAAACTTTTTAAATCACCGCTACGACCTTTTACACAATGTAATTACCCCATTGACCCTATAAATTGCCCCAAGAACTCCCATGGGCTTCAAACAGATTACCCGCAGGGTTCATGGGGTAAGAGTTGACAAGTTTATAGGGTCGAGGGGGGAATTAGGTTGTTTCCAATGTCGTGGAGGTAATTGGCAGAGTTTATAGGGTCTGCCGGGTAAAAATCCCTAAATATTTATATGAATCATGTTCATATAAAAATTAATTATTGTGTCACTATTCACATTAATTAATGAGATATATTTGTGAATCTTATTCACAAAAATGCCTTGTAATAATAAGTATTATTATTACAATATTAGCATCAATAGTTGTGAGTCCTAATCAAATTAGGACTTGTGTGATACAAATGCATATACTTGGAGATAATGTCGGGAAGACCATACTATCCTAGTGACTTGAAATGTGGATAACTATCTAATTTTAGGGTTTATACCATTTTTGCAAAAATCAGTCACCTACGAAAGTTGAGCTCGAGCTGTAACGCCTTACACTCTCAATGAGCTCAACGAAATGTACACACTCCCCATGCAATGGAGAAATTGTCTGTGAGCTGAATCCTGCTTCCTTGACCATTTCGAATCATAGTCCAAACAACTTGGTGCTAAGAAATGAGCTCAAGGAGATTAAATATTTCCATTTCTAAGACCATTTATGTTTCCAACATTTGGACATTGAAATTAGAATCGGAATTGAAAATTGGATTCAAATGAATTGTGATTTAATCCAATTAAATAACAAATCATTTAGCTAAATGGAGCCACTAAAATACATCATGTTTCATCACTTCTTCGGTATGAAAGTGTCATGGTAGATGATCCATTACAACAACAAGAGTGTCCCTAAGTATTACGAATAGTCATCAATCCTTCACATTAGGATACTTTCATAAATCCGAAGTACAAACATATTTTGACTGTCTTCTTGGGAATGTACGAATAAATTTTGCATTTGATAATTAGGCGACAATATTAAGCATATAGTTTCCAAAATCATATATTAATATCTCGAACCTGTGTCTTATTTCGAAAATAGGAGGACCGTGAATGGAATTCATGTTTACCCCAAATCATCTCATGAGTGAGCTCTCTCTCCAGGATCATCAAGTATGAACTCGTATGATTCCTTCAAGAGATCATACATCTCATATGATTTCATATGCACACCAATGCGTCGGTATATGGACCTTGGCTAGGTCACCAACCTATTGGTCTGTCAAATGTGCATACTCAACTATATAGATGCATATTTGTCTCAGGTTAAAGGATGTGTGTCCGATCATGATAATTACGATTCGGGTCTTAGTTTATCTCTACATCATCAGCTCAACTCTTTGACTTGATTATTCCAACACTTTTGAATCCATGTTCCTATGCAAAGGACCTGCATCAAGAAGTCGGTTAGAAATCAGTCTTTTGTGAAAGGTTACTATCTCTTTCTCATACTGGAGATCTTTATTGAATATCACATGTTTTAGGTTTGTCATGTCCTTCCAACTGCATCGTATTCAATATGGACATGGTACATAACCCTATATGTACAAAGGGACCTTAATCGTAAAGTACATTCATTCAATATTTCATTTTAGATGGACATAATAAAATAATACGTTTTATTGCATTAATGGGTCGCCAAGGGCTTACAAGTCCAATAGTCTCCCACTAGTCCTCAGAGCCATTCGTATACAACTGTCAACCTCATATACATTACATGATGGTCGAAGACCTTTTGGGTCAACGGCTTGATTAGCGAATGAGCAATATTATTGGTAGAGGCAACGATGGTGATTGTGATATCATCACGCTTATGCATCTACCAGATAATGTGATATTTCCTCTCCATGTGCTTGCTTCTTTGATGCCACCAGAGATCCTTCGGTTACACAATGGCACCCATGTTATCGCATACAAATGGGATGGGAGATTCCGATGAGGAAACTACACCAAGTTCCTTAACAAACTTGTGAAACCACACAGCCTCTTTAGCAACATCCGATGTTGCTATATATTTTGCTTCAGTTCTCGATCAGTTGTGGTGTTCTACTTCTTGCTTTTCCAGCTCACAGAACCACCATTCAATGTGAATACAAAACCCTGAGGTTGACTTCCTATCGTTGACATCTGATTGGAAGTCCAAATCAGTGTACCCTAAGACTTGGAGATCATTATCTCCATATGCCAAGATGTAGTCTTGAGTTCTTCTTAAGTACTTGAAGATGCTTTTCACTGTAGTCAGGTATTTCTCTCCATAGCACGATTAATAATGGCTTACCATTCTCACTGCATGGCAGATGCCTGGCCTAGTACATCATGGCATACATCATGCTTCCCACAGCTGATGTGTAAGGACATCCATCCATGTCTTTCTTTTCCTCAACTGTTTGAGGATACATCCCCTTAGATAGGTGAATACCATATCTTAAAGGAGGGAAGTCTTTCTTAGAATTATCTATACTAAATCTTTCCAAGATTTTCTTGGTGTATCCTTGTTGTGACAGGCCCAATATCCTCTTTTGTATGTTTCTGAACAATTCCCAAGATATTATATGTGTGTCCGAGATCTTTCATCTCGAAGTTATTGTGAAGCCAGACCTTAACACTGGTCATCATCCTGGTATCATTCCCAATTATATGGATTTCTTCTACATAAAGCACAATGAACATGATGGCGCCCCCACTAAGCTTCTTGTATGCACATGGCCCATCCAGATTTTACACGAAATCATAACTCTTTATGATTTCATCGAATCGAATGTTCCAACTACGAGAAGCATGTTTGAGCCCATAGATGTATTTCTTCAGCCTGCATACTTTTTCATTCTATGCTATGAAGCCTTGGGGCTACTCCATATAGATATTCTCTTCGAGGCATCCATTGATACATGCGATCTTGACATCCATCTGCCAAATGTCATAGTACAGTTGTGCGCTATATCTAGCAATGCCCTGATGGATTTAATCATGGCCATAGGAGAGAATGTTTCATCGTAATCGATGACTTCTCTTTGTGTGTAACCCTTGGCTACGATCCATGCATTAAAGGTCTATACCTTTTCATCGGATCCCCTCTTTCTCTTGAAGATCCATTTGCACCCAATTGATTTGACCCCTTTAGGTGGATCTTTGAGGGTCCATATAACATTCTTGTGCATGGAGTCTATCTCATACTTCATTGCTAGCATCCAGCTATCCATGTCGTGATCCCTTAAAGCTTCATTGAATGAAGTTGGATGATTATCAGACTCCTTTGGTACATGGAATCCATATCTTTTAAGTTGTCTTACAACTCTAGAACTCCTTCTTGGAGGTACATTCGTGTAATGTTCAATTATCTCTTAATCTTATGATGTAAGAACTTCGTCGGTTTCGCTTGATTCTAATAGTTCCTTAACTTCATTATTTTCCTGACTTCCAAGGAATTCATCTTCTAGAAACTTAATATCTCTAGAAACAAATATCCTTTGAGTATCAGGATCATAAAGTTGGTATCCAGTATCATTCTTTACGTATCCAATGAAGTATCACTCTCCGGTGCGAGATTCCAGCTTGCTTGCATCCAAGCCAACCATCAATGAGCCCCATATTATTGAGGTGGCATTGGATTGCACACAGCATAATTTGGATTGATACTTAATCGACAACATGATAACTCCATATATGCCCAAATACTTAAGTGACTTACACTTGGCTTGATACCATAATAACACTCATGAGGGGTTTTGGGTATAGATTTAGACGAAATCTTGTTCAGGACATAAGCTGCAGTATTTACTGTATGTCCCCACAATCTGAGAGGTAAGTTTTCTTTACTCATCATTGATCTCACCATGTCAAACATGGTTTTATTGTGTATCTCTGCAACTCTGTTGCGTTGAGGAGTACCTGGAGGTGTGAGATTAGAAATAATTCCACTCTCCTTGCGATATTCTTTGAATTCATCTGAGAGGTATTCACCACCTCGTTCAGATTGAATCCACTTGTTATTCTTTCCTATTTGGCTCTCAACCAAAGCGATGAACTCTTTGAACTTTTCAAAGGTTTCATGTTTGTAGTGTAATAAGAAGACAAAACCATATCATGAAATATTGATGTCCATTTCGAGTTGCAATACGAAAGGGACCGCATACATTGGTATGTACTAGGTCTAACATACCTTCTCATTGTGCACCTTTCTTAGAGAATGGTGCCCTAGACATTTTTCCATGAATACAATGTTTGCAAGTTGGTAAATCACATACTTACAGAAAATCCAAAGGTCCATCTTTTACAAGCCTATTGATCCTATCAACAGACACATCTCCAAGTCTTTGATGTCAGATCATAGTTAAATGATCTCCATCCTCCCTTGATCAATTAGCGATTTTGGTATTACTATTAATATTAATGTTATTAGTGGTATTGAGATTCATGATACATTCACGCATGTTCAATTCATAGAGTCTGCCAGCTGTTAGAATACCATCTGCTTTAAAATTACCATAATGATTTATGATACGTTTATTACATATAAGGAAGTTATATCCATAATCAACAATCTTAGATACATATAGTGAGTTCCTTCTGACTGAAGGATATGGGAAGAACCTTAAGCGCATCACGAAAGTGTGAGGATCGCATCGTATGCGATCGGGAGTGACTAGTCGCACTAGTTGCTCGATGCAAAGGAATTTAAAATTTTTCATGTGACGAAACCACATGATCCAAGAACACTTCTCGGATCATTTCATCTAAACCACAAACAAGTAATAGGATTACCTCTTGAAGTGTGGTTGCAATCGTGTCTCTAAACGAAGAGACCTCCTATTTCAAGTCCGATCTGACGAAGGAGACGCTTGCGAGCGTGTTGATGAAACACGTGCTTCTCGCAATCCATGTTGATGATCCAAGCGGTGGATATCCTTATCTCGACACACGAGATCCGACGTCTTCTTCGTGAGCGAGGCACACCGAAGGAGACGGAGATCCATGAGCAAACGATCGGGCAGCATAACGACGATGCTGCGGCGATGGAGACTCTCTCTAGGACATCCATGGTGGACGACCATGTGAGAGAGAGAGAGAGAGTGGGCATGTAGAGAGAGAGAGACTTATGTTATCATTAGCATTTGAAGAGCAAAGGGTGTCCTTCTATTTATAATATTTTGGGATCCATGAATCTCAATCCATGGGCAACACAAATCCAATGGTTCTCATTGATTTGTATTTCTTTTAATGGCTAAGATTTGTGTTGGTAAAAACCCAATTAGTTTAATAAAAAATTCAAATATATATATAGAATATAATTTGATTTATATCAAATCAATCCTCATTGGAGAAAAGGAAAGGAGGCAAGTCTCCTTCCATGAATGGAGTGGACGGCCACCACATTCCATGTAGGAAATGTGGTCGTCCACCCTCCCTACAAGGAAGGTGGCTTCTTCTCCTTTTATTCCATGAGATACATTATACCATTAATTTCTCCAATATTTGCAACAACCTTTGTTGCAAATTAATTCACAAAAATAAATATAAATTATTTTGTGAACATTGCAATCATGCCATTGGAAATTTGTGAATCACATTCACAACCCAAAATAAAATGTAAATTACATTTTCAATTAATTGTCCAATGTGAATCCATCTCACAATAACATTTAATTAACAAATGTAAATTACAAATAGCTCTCTCTTATATATTATAAATCACATTCATAATATATATGATTAATATGGATAGCGCTGTCCACATTATTCATATCCATGATAATTAAATCACATTTAATCATCTTGGATCCCTATTCTCATGTGCCCAAATAATATGAATCACATTCACATTATTCACATCTTTGATAATCAAATCACATTTAATTATCTAAGATAACTCTCCTCATAATATGAATCAAATTCATATTATTCATGATAATTAAATCACATTTAATTATCTATTTTCTCAATGCTCGGATACATATATCAACAATGAAATCGTCCTGAACACTTTCAAGAATAATGCGCTTTCTCCGCGAATACTTTGAGATAAGGACAGGGCCATTGTATTGTTCCATGTATAGTGACTTGGATATTGAGATCACATCTCAAATCCAGATCCCGGGCCTCCCATAGATGCTTGATTAAATCAACACTGTAAATCCATTCTTCTCATTGCATCTGAATCACATTTTGATAAATGTCCAATATTTGGACTAAGATCAGATTACTTCTCTACAGAGAGGGGTCACTAAAATCCAGACATGTTTCATCACTTTCTAGGAATGGAAGCGTCATGGTTATACAATCGTTTATGATCACATCACCCTCGGGTATTCCCAATACCTGTACATCCTGCATATTGGAATATCTAGAATAATCCCGGAGTACAAGATCAATTTTAGTGTTGATTATATACTTTCCAAAAGCATATATCAAACCGACAAATCCAGTCAAGCTTCCAAAGCGAGACGACCGTGCACGGAATTTGATTCTTCCCAATATCTCATGAGTGAGCTCATGTCTTCCGGTTCAGTAATGAACCTGTATGATCCCTTTGAGAGATCATATTACTCATCATATGCCCTTATATATGCACACCAGCACGCCAATGTATAGACCTTGATTAGTTCATCAACCTATTAGTCTGCCAAATGTACATACTCAGACATATAGTAACACATATGTCTCCGGTCAGACGATGCATGCCTATATTGTGACATCATACATCATACGACTTTGGTTATCTCGATCTCGTTAAGTCAACTCTTTGTCCTAACTTATCTGACACCTCGGAATCTCTATTCCCATGCAGAGGACCTGCATCAAGAGGTCGGTCAGATATCAGCCTAAATGAGAAAGGATTTCCATCTCCTACGCAGGCTAGAGATCATCTCTCAACAATCATTTGATGGTGCTTGATAAGTCCTCAATCTAACTCTTTAGATGTTCACCCAAGCACCATCCTCTATGATTCAATAACTGAATCAACAGTTGTTTGATCATCAAGATGGCCATGGTACATAACCCTAATTGTACTAAGAGACCTATTATGAAAATTAGTTATTCTTCATTTCAGATCAGTGAATGATATTTGCAATAACATTTATTGCATAATGGATCGCCGTGGGCTCGCATATCCAACAATCTCCCACTAGCCCAAAGAGCCATTAATGAGCTAATCATTTAAACCCACACTCATGTCACAATCATAGGCTATTTAGAAAATAGCTAGGTAAGCTGATCAGTCACTCTATTCCCAAGAGACTATGCCAAGTCCTTTTACGGCACTTGCATATCTCCTAGTGACAGTTTTCGCATCTAATGCGAATGTTGCATCTTATGCAACCAATACTCAATCATGTCAGTGCTAGTGTCCTTGACACTACACCTCAGTAATTATTATAACCAGTATGTAATTTCTATTATCCATATCAGAATGCCCTTATTCCTGGAGATCTCTATCTCCTAAGGTGTCCGTAGTTAAGAACATTTAGATCACTATCTATAAAGTCTTAATTTCTTGAAGATAAGACTTAGAGATCGCTATCTCTAAAGTCTTGTCATCTTTGAAGATATAGTTATTACTACAATCAATTATTTTACCTCCATAGTAGGATTAGTAGCAGTTTACTACTCCCACTACATGGCAGACATCTGGCTCTTGTACACATCCAGCATACACTCAGCTTCTAGTTCTAGCATTCACTTCCTCAACTCTTTGAGGTGCTATCCCTTCAGATAGGTCAGTACCATATCTTAAGGAAAGGAAGCCTTCCTTGGGGTTTTCCAAGAATGGAACATGTCCAAGGTGTACTACAATTGTGACAGTCCCAATATCCTCTTATCTTTGCTTCTGAACAACTTCAGAACTAAGATCTAAGAGGTATCCTTGAGATCATATCTCAAGATATGGAATAGTAGTCTATACAACATTTATTATCATCCTTATATCGTTCTAAATGATCAGGATATTATCTACATTTAGCATGATGAACACAAATGGCACTCTCACTAAGCTTCACATGGTTCATCAAGATTCCATCTGAAATCATAACCTTTATAATTTCATCAAATCTTATGTTCCAACTACAAGAAGACTATTTGAGTCCATAGATGGAGCTATCTAGCTTGCACACCTTGCTTTCTTCAATCCCGAAGCCCTGGGTCTACTTAATGTGAATATCCTCAGAGAGGTATTCATAGAGGAATGCAATATTTACTTTCATATTGAAGATGTCTAAGTCAAGTTGTGTAGCTATTGTTAGCAATAATCTGATGAGTTTAAGCATGGTCACTAGAAAGAAAGTCTCATCGCAAGCGATCTCTTCTTTCTTCAGTGTGTAGCTCATGGCTATGAGCCGTCTTTGAAGGTCTCTACCTTTTCATCAGGTTCCCTCTTCCTCTTGAAGATCCATTTACACCTTTCTGGGTCTTACCCATATAGGTGGATCCTCGAGTGTCATTATACAACACTTGTATATGAAGTCTATTTTAGACTTTATTGCTAACATCCATCTTTCCATGCTATGATCTTCAGAAGCTTAATCACATGAAGTCAGATCATTGTCAGATTCAACTGACACATGGAATCTATCTTCAAACTTATTTGAAGAGGTATTAGTGTTACATCTGTAATTGTCCTTTACTTTCCAATTTTAGGAGCCTCATTATCTTCTCATGATTAAATGAGTTTCTTCACTTCATTTTCATCTCGATTCTCAAGAGTCTCATCCTGTAAGAATCACATTCTCCTAGATGAGATCTTTTAAAAATCTCAAGGTCATAAAGTAGGTATTCATTACCATCCTTTATTTTCCTAATGAAGTAGCACTCTCTGGTGCAAGATTCCAGCTTACTTGCATGGAACCTTATTAATGATATATAATGTAGTCTCTACTACATATATACCATGGAAACTAATAGATAATTATGCTAATATTCATCATGGATCATATCATGTCACACATGATCCAATTGTATCTCCCTACAACTCCATTTAGGTTTATTAGGAGGAGTGAGATAGGAATGATATTCATATCTCTATTAGGTATTCTATGAAATCATCTAATAGGTACTGACTACCTAGATTAGATCAAATTCATTTAATCTTCCTTCAAATTTTGGTTCAAAATCAAAGATTGTGAAATCTTTGAACATTTCAAAGCTTTCTAAGTTGAAGGAAAGAAATCTCATATCACAAATAAACATCGAATGATATCACATACCATCGATGTTTATCATGATATAGATGATCTGCATACATCAATATGTATGAGATCTTGAATACCTTGACATCTTACACCATTCCCAGAGAAGGGTGCTTTGGACATTTTTACTTTTGAATACAATATTCACAGGTATGTAAGATTTGAACCATTAGACAGTCTAAAGTTTCATCTCTTACTAGTCCATTGATCTCATCAATAGACAAATATCCAAGGCTCGATGCCAGATCATTGTCAAATGATCTTCATTCTCCTATTGATCTTTTAAAGATTTAATTTTCCAGTATTAGAAATGTTAATGAACCATTCATTAATTTTCTAATTTAGTAGAGTTCGTTAGATGTTAGATTACTATCTGAAATATATCCATCATAACTCTTTATGATAGGTTTATTCCATAATTCATGTTGATGAATCCATGATTCATTAACTTTTCTTTCACATTTTATCTTAAAACCCTTAACAAATGAATGTAAATATTCATTAATTTCCATCTTTTAACAAATCCTCATTCATAAATAAAAAGTCACTTTTAAGCATCAAAATCATGTTAATAAATAAAGAACAAAGAAAAAAGAAAAGAAGGCAGATTGGAGATATGTATATATATACAAAGGTATATTTATAGCCTAACTCCCGAGACCAAGTCAGTATGGATTTGTCGACAAGCCAATAAGTAGGGGGAGGTAAGGAAAGAAAACCCTAAAAATAAAATTAAGACACACCTCATGTACCTCTCATTATTTATTAAATAAATACAAAAATTCATTGATTTTTAATTAATTCATATGTGCATATTTTTCACCAAACTCTTTTCCAAATTATTTCTAAAAATGTATACAAAAAATATAAAAATAAGTTAAAAATATTACCCTGTACATATACTAAGAAATCCTACTTGTAAATTGTCAAAATCTCAACTTCCGAACATCATAACTTCTTAAAACGAACTCCAATTTCACTCTACTCACCTTTAAATTTCATAAAATAATATTCTCTAATTAATAAAGGTGGTTTCATTGAATTCGGAGTCTGTTTGCAAAAAGTCAGTTTTGGGACCAAATGACAACGGGGTTTCTGGGCTATTTATTTTATGTAGAACACCTTATTTATAGTTTTATTAATTTTATAATTTCTAATTATTTTCATGATCTTGTAATTTAACTTTGTTTTATTTTATATTTTTTTGAGCTTATTTATTATTTTAATAAAATCAAAAACCTTAAATTATAGGTAAAAGTGAACTAGATAATTTATACCTCTATTTATTAATATAAGTAAATTAATTTATTAAAATCCCTAAAAATTCACACAACCCTTATTTATTATCCTAATAATTGAGAAAATATAAAATTAATTTTTAATTATTTATTTATTAAATTAAAAATCCAAAACCTATTTATCTATACATATTTAATAATAAAATATTTATATTTCAAATAATATTTATTATTTATAAAAAGTATTTATTACATAAATTAGATATATAAATTATTTACATTTCTTGTTTTTATACTTAATTAAAATAACTTTATTTAATATTTATTATATAATTTATAAGCTAATTCACCCATCTGGCCAACCAGGTGCTCACACGTGTCACCACCTGGTTCATCTTCCTCAAGAAGTCTGTTAGCTAGTCTGTTCTGATCAGCCTTCTTCAATAATTTTTTCCAGAGCACATTTTAACATTTTTCGATGATCTAAACCATTGGATACACTCCCCTAACAACCTAGATGTTCGACCACCATTGGATCTAACTTGGGGCTCACAAAAATCCCCTATGTAAATTCCCAAAGTTCGCAATCCGCAACTAACTCTCCTGAAACTACCTGAGACTTCTAGTTCCAGTGGTTGATCCCCCTTTCCTCGCCTCGCTCTGCTCGACCAAGGAGGTGATAACTCCGCTTCATCGGCCCGCGTGGAAGAAGATTGATCGGAGGAGACGTTCCAAGGCTCCGCTGCCTTGCATCGCCGCTATCGCATCGCGTCCAGCTCCGAGAAGGCCGCTCGTTGAGCTATCATAAGAGGGTCATACACCCTCTATCCTTGGTCAGTTCATTCAATCTTCTTTGAATTTCTTCTCGATTGTCGTGCCACGATTAGCGTGGCTAATCTTGTCAATAGATAGCTTAACCTTTCCTCTTAGACGCTCTACATTCGATTCGTATCATTTCGTTTCAATTCAACTCCAAATCGCGTCTATTTTCTTACAATTTGAACGCAAACTTCATCAAAGTCTGGAAGCATGATTTGATCTTGCAAAAATTATAACCAATTGGCCGATTTCATTGCAAATCAAGCATATATATCTCGTATTTGCAGGATCATCTTTCATCAGGAGTGATTTCCAAGCGGTTGGAACCTTCAGCTTCACGCAAATCATCCACAACGTTGGCGCAATCATCTAACTTCAGGACAGAGAAGCAAGAACCTCCATCTTCATCGAGCGTCCACTGTTGCTCTGAGCCATCTCTAGCCGTGATCATACATTGGCGAGCTCGAGGGTTAGAGGAGCTAACCCTCTGGCCCCGTCGGAGATCCAAACTCGCCGCTAACTGATCATGAAAAATCGGAGAAGACGCCAACTTCATCAGCTGTGTAACAACCCAAGCACAGTTCAAGAACATCCGAGTCACAGGTTGCTGACGCGTGTCATCAGCAGACGGCCCAGATCAGCACGCACGTTCTAATCATAGCCGTTGCATCTGAATCGGTAGAAATTTTGCATAATAAGCCCTGAAGACTTCCAGCAGTTCAGCCCCGCTCCAAACCTTTCCAGTATTTGTATTTAGGTCCCCGCTCAGGGACCTAAATGTAAAACATTTTATTTCTTTCGCATTTCAGTCCTTTTTAAGGACTATTTTGCAGACTTTTTTGTTTATTTTTCTTGCACTTATACACCTGGCCGGTTGGGGAGTTTTGGACCTATTTTTGGCACATTTTTTCGTAGTTCTTTCTAGGGTAGTTACACAACTACCCCAACAAGTTTTCATTAATTTTTCGTGTATTTTTCTCATGATTTTATCGTGTTTTGATTCATCGCAAATTGACTCCATTTTGTTTTGCTTCTGTGTGATTGTTCGAGCCCGTTGCTCGTCCCGTATTACCTACTATATAATATCATCTATTTTTACCTATATTCCACCTATTATATCGTAAATAAATTATGTGAAAAATACCACTTTGAAAAATAACTAAAAATTGGAAAAGAATAAAATCAAATAAAAATAAAAAAATAAAAAATTCCATAAAAATTGTAGCTATCACGTGATCGCTTTAAGAAGAGATAAAATAATCACAAATACATTTTCACCTAAAAAATTCAAAATACCATATTCTGCCTCCTTGTGTTCGACCCAGGAACACTTCCCTGGATAAATAATTAGTGTAGGTTTCTTTAAAACCTAATTTTGTTTGATCAACTAGGATTCCTTTTGCGGTTTTTCTACACCGACAACCTCTTCTTCTAAAAAGCCGTAAACCGATTTTTAGCTCGCATCAAAATGGCGCCGTTGTCGGGGAGGCGTTAGTGTATTTTATTTTTTTATTCTTGTGATTTTATTTTCTCTCTTCTTTTTGTTTTGTTTTTCATAGTTTTTCTTTGGTTTTTCGTACGGCTTTTCTCGACTCGTCTCTCAATTTTTCTTTAGCCGTTAATTAGTTTTTGCAGAGCCTGCAGGATCAGCCGGTTTCTTAGGATGCTGAGTCAGTTGAAAGAGCATAGGTCAATTCCTTCTTTACGAGTCGGCTCCAGAGGGCAGAAATTAATTAGTGTAATATTGTAAAAGAGAGAGAAAGAGAGAGAGAAGTTGTATTGAACTCTAGTAGAAGGGGTCCACTAAGGACATCCCGACTTGTAATTTCCCCCCATTTTTTTAGGGGTCTGATTCACCGAGTATCGTGTATTCGGGGGATCAGGGCACCCACCGCGGTTTTCTCGCCTTATCGGTTTTTCCGCGGCTTTTTCCGATAGATGCTTGCTTAGGTTTTTATTCTATCTGATTGTGCTTACGTAGCTAGTTTCAGGACTTGCAACCTAGGTGCATGATTTTACGATTCTTATAAAAAAAGTAGACGTTTGTTTGAAAAAACTCAAAAAAATTATAAAACCACAAAATAAAATCGGGACTGCTAAGATATCTGACCTAAAAACTATAAAGATTCATCTGATTTGGGAGAGTAATCCCTGCACATGTTCTCAGAGTGCGCGAGCGAGAGTCGACCCATAAGGCTAGAGCCAAAACCATGTATTTCTTGCAAAATACTATTTAGTCTATGCACCTAATCACTGTTCCTCATTGGGTACACTCGGGAAGCCGGAAACGGTCTGGGTTTACTTAGCAGAGTGGGAGGTTTAGAGGACATTGCGTAAGGCTCCGTCCTCAAGTAACACGGGTAGCCGGAAATGGTCCGTACTTACTCCCATAGTGGCTGAAAGCGAGTGATTTTCTGTAAAGACTCGAGCCAGTGTTTCAGAGAAACCATCGGGCATCTATCAGCTCACATCAGCTTGCGATAACTGATTAGAATTGTTTGCTAATTACAACCCTAAAATCGACAAGATAACAGACCAAACTCTTACTGTCTTCATCAGGTTGTGTTGGTGAAAGCGGGGTTTGCTTTGTGTTTGCTTGCGCAGCGTAAATCACCGTGGCTTTACGTATTTTCCCTCTCCTTTGAATCGAAAATCGTGCTCTCCCGATCTTTCTCTTGACATCGAAGATGACGTCCCGACGACTTTTGTGCTCAGACTCCGTGAGCTTTCGACCGTCCACCGTCGATCGTACATCTTCACAAGCTTGGGATGACTTTCTTCCCAAGCTGGTCCCATCTGATCTCGAGGAGAGTCAGACCCAGACTCCCTCGCCTCCTAGCCAGAATATTGAGACAAACCCTTGCCTCAATACATCTAGATCTCCAGCTGATTTTTCGTTGAGTTCATACGAAAGCTTTTCTTTCACAAACGATTTGAATCAGATGGCTCGCGGCAAAGGACCGGCAGATGAGAGGCCACCAGCTGAGGAACATCACGAAGGAAGACCAGACTCCGTAGATATCACAACAGGGATTCTCGACATGCTCTAACAGATGAATGAAGGTGCTAGTTCAAAATTATTTCGGAGGACTCCAGCAGGATATCCAGGGGTTCGTGAGTGTTGCATGTGGCGGCAGCTATTTGAACAAGGATGCCGAGTCAGTTTGGGTCATCTTCGAAGGGATGGCTGAGAACTCGAGAGTCGTTGACTCTACTCGGGCATTTCAGACAGCCTTACATCCACCACATCACCGAGAGCATCAAAAGATGGCTAATATTTCAGAATCTGAATCAAACACCAACATGGGATTTATTAGTGAGAAATTAACGTTGGTGGACGTGATTCAGAAGCAAGTCTAGGACTTACAGCCGCTACGAGAGTTGGAGAAACTCTCGTCTCTACCTCAGCAGCTGAGTGATCTTTCGAAGAAGATTTCTGAGCTTCAGCTTCAGTATCAGCAGAGCCAATCTTCTTCAACCGCACAACCAGTACGGAGGATCGCATCCGCTCCACCCACCCGTCAGATTCACTATGTACAGAGAGAGCTAAAGACTTCGCAGATTGATTGGCATGAGGATCAGTCTCATGCCAATTCCGACCAGATCACTAGTGATGCAGAATATGGAGGTTGAGCCGCAAGCCACTCCCGAAATTAACGGGATTTGGTATACTCTGATTCAGCAATCGAGTATACTGCATCATCAGCAGTAGCTGTACAATCATCTGCAACATGGATGTCCACATTTCCAGCATCGCCAGAATTTCACGCAGCAGCAGTCTCACTAGAATGTTTATCAGAGACCACAATCACACCAGTATCCTGCTCACTATTCACAGACTTATCCTTATCAGCAGCCGCAACAGTCTTCCTCCACACCGCAGAGATTCTCCCAGACTTCCACCTCCCAGCAATACATGCCAAAGCAAGAGAGAGGACCAAGCCAGGGCCACCACACCGAACCTGAGATGTCTTCACAGGCCCAGGTACTTAATCAGATCATGGATATGTTGTACGCTCCAAATTGTGCATAAGATTGAGATGTAACAGGTTAACCGTCGTCTGGACGAGTTAACTACACCGAAGACCACTCTTCCAGCCCAGCCTCAGATGAACCTGAACAACAAGAGGAGGCATCCAGATTAGGTAGATACTACAGGTAGGATCTTGTTTCCTGAATTTTTACCTAACTTCATTTGTCTCAGGAGCGGTAGATCACCACGAGCACATGCTGGAGTAGAGGAGACGACCTTAGAGGAGTAGGAGCAAATCCATGAGCAGCAAGATTCTGATACCGAGGAGGAAAATCAGCATGATGATGAGGACCACCTCGAAGATCCAAGAGAAGGGAGCGATGCCGATACAGTTGACATGGACACTGGTGAATCAAACGATGACATCACACCAGACCATGCAGATACTCCCAAGAAAAAAACATTTCTTCCCCTGTTTTAGAGAGTTTTGTACATAATTCTGAAACTCTCGATGTACAAGCTGATTCCAATATGAATAAAAAGTCTAATTTTCTGACTCCTGACGTTGTTCCTTTTCCCGATGCTCTATTTGAAAAAGGAAAGAAAAATAACAAAAAGAATGCTATCACTCCAGAAATCGAGCGACTATTGAAAGATCACATCTTTTTGAAGATTCCTCTTCACGATGCCTTGGATCATTTTCCTACACTAAAGAATCAGTTGAGGAATAAATGCACTACACGTAGGAAAAAGAGATCACGAGTTGAGAAGCATATATTGACCAAGGCAACTTCGTGTGCGAGTCAAAACAAGGTACCCAAGAAGAAGAAAGATTCAGGAGCTCATTATGTCACTTGTCAGCTTGAAGACGCTACATTCCATCGTGCTCTTTTAGATAATGGTTCCTCGATCAATTTACTTCCATCCTCTTTGCTTGATAAACTCAAGCTAGGTCCTCTCTACAAATAATGAGCGATACTTCAGTTTGCAAATAGATCTGTGAAGAGACCTAGAGGCGTGTTGAGGAACATTATCGTTACCATTCAGGGCTCACAGTTTCCAGTGGACTTTACTGTCCTAGACATGACATGCCCTACACAGTTACACCTTGCTCCAATCTTTCTCGGGAGGCCCTTTTTGCAGACAGCAAGAGCACTCTTTGATTATGATGTTGGGAGAGTATCATTCCGCACAGACAATGGAGAGATACACATTGAGATGGAGAGAGAATGTAGAAGTCCTAGATCAGTATTGTCATTTACTTCAGAGGACACCAGTCTTGCAAAAGATTGCCAGCACATAGATGAGACACTGTTTCCTGATCTTGAGAGCGTTTATTTTGATACCCACGATATCCTACACGAGGATAGGGTAGATCACCTGGTACCTAGTTCTTCAGATGATTGTTCACATACAGAGACATATTTCATATCAGATTCAGATGAGCAGTCATTTGCAGTAGACATCTCAGTGTCGCAGATTGAGAGTACACATATTACAGCACAAGAGTCAATTGATTACATTTCACAGATTATACAGTCTATTCAGCGTAGAGAGTCAGATGGTGTGATTCTTACACATATAGACACCTTCTGTAGTCCGACTCCAGGGACACATATTCCAAACAAGAGAGCTATGCCATGTACAGAGTTCACTTACAGAGGAGGCTCTACTTTTTCAGCCAAGGATCAATACGCATATAAAAAGCAGAAGATTCAATATGACTTGGTTGAAGTGATCTATTTTGTACAGGATTCATGATCATTCTTTCACT
Organism: Ottelia alismoides; assembly: GCA_037367405.1. Classification (NCBI taxonomy): domain Eukaryota; kingdom Viridiplantae; phylum Streptophyta; class Magnoliopsida; order Alismatales; family Hydrocharitaceae; genus Ottelia; species Ottelia alismoides. The sequence continues at coordinate 413,102 of JAZKJV010009491.1, read as the reverse complement.
TCAACTCATCCTGTACAAATTCTTTTGAGCCATTCGATTTCTGGAGATCCACAACACTTGTATATTCTTCGTAGACCATAATCGTCCTCATTTTTGCTCATCTTCTATGCATAGGATACCAGATTCTAAGTATAGGGGGGACTGATTGTTCACTGATTGACATTTTATATTTTGTTCCGATTCTTTTGTATATCCTTTCTTTTTCACAAATCATTTGTCGTCGATTTTTGACTACACTCTTTTCTATACTTAGGATGCCTTATCCTACGTATAGGGGGGACCGAGTGATTTCGATGATTTCATTTTCTTTATTTCTTTTGTGCCTTCGTTGTATATTCTGTTTATTTAGTCACCTCGTTTTTTCTCTTCCGTTATACTTACGATGAGCTGATCGTAAGTATGTGGGGGTTGACTGACTTGTACTCTCTATTCTTTTTCACCCACTTTTAGTCAGCATGAGTTATGTCCTCCTTTTTCTCTTTTAACGCTATGAGGACATAGCACAAGCTAAGTATAGGGGGTGCGTATATATTGTATATATACTTTTGTCCATAACTCATACTTTTATGTATTTTCCATATCTATAAAATCCATAAAAAGTGGGTAAGGGTTAATTTAAAATCCATTATATATTTATTTATTACTTATAAAATCCTTGTAAATAAGTAAAATATGTTTAAAACTTGTATTTAAAACATGTAATTAAAATATGTATTTAAAATTTGTATTTATAATTTGTATAATACTTATTTAAAATCCTATTTATTAAAACATGTGTAAAAATCATTTAATCCTTGTAAAATCCTTTGTAGATAAAATCTGTAAAATACATTAGATATTTAACCCAAATAAAATATATCTTATAAAACTCATGTACACAAACATGTTATTAAAAATCATAAAATCCATAAAAAAATACAAAGTCCTAAAAGTCATAAAAAGTACAAAAGCCTTAAAATCCATAAAAATGAGTAAAATTCAGAAAATATACTTCACAAAAACATGGTTGCATTTGCATTCGCATTTTTCAGAATAAGTTTGATTTCTGGAACTATGGATTAAGTCTAGTCTGAAGGATGGAGCATGATTACGGCCTTTAACTTTCATTGTAAGGAGCCTAGTTAGGATCTGGAATTTAGAATCTTCATGTCTTTTGACTTAAAATCTTAGGGTTCTGTAAGACCATATTCGGGAAATCAAGTCATATGTGCTTAAGTAGACCATTTGGAGTCATCCGTACAACTCTACACCAGTGAACCAATCTTGAACACATGCACTCTGCACTTAGCTCAACTTGCATGGAGATACGAAGGGTAGTACATCTTGGTAGTGCGTTTCTATCCTTATCTTTGCGGCATTGATGTCTAAAGACGGGAGAGATTGGGGTTGCGATAGTTGCTTCGGATGAGGGAAGGATCTGCTGACACAATTTTTCTAAGACCTCAAAAAAGGGACGGAATAAAAAGATGCTATATCAGTCGAGGCAAAAAAAGATGAATGCAGTGCAAGCAAACTACAAAGTCAAATCAAAGAAGAAGCCACCAAATATGACCACAATGGTCCAAGCTTCCACCAAAAATGTCTGCACATCTTAGTGGAGACTTAGCTACACCGGTTGAGCTTCACAAGGAGATGCGTCTACACTGGTCGCACTCCACTTCTTTTCTCATTCTTCTACTTTCTCTCTATATTCAATTGTGGACATAGCACGAACTGACCTTAGAAGGGAATACCTCCCTCCCCGAGGAAAGAGTAGATGGATGAGGAATCCTTTGAAGTGTATAGCCGAGATGGACGGTTTCTTCGTGTCTCTAAGCAGGAAGAGCTAAATCAATTCACACACTGTACAAATTGACTTCAAGGATGATAGAGTTTGTGATATGAATAAGTGAGTCTGAACTAGCTGATGAAGTGATCTTGAGTAAGGATTAGTGGAACTTGAGGACTGTTGAGGATAAAATCCTAATCCTAGTTATGGCTCCGACAAAATGCTTGTTTTAGGCCCGATCGAGCTCTGTCCTTTGTATGTTCTCATGAATTGGTTTAGGAAAACAAATTCATTCTAACTTTCTTTCTTTTTCACTTACTTTTTTAAATAATTGTTTGCTAAGGGACTAGCAAAGTTTAAGTATAGGGGGTTGATGAATCCATGATTCATTAAATTTTTTGTCGCATTTTGTCTTAAAACCCTTAACAAATGCATGTAAATATTCATTAATTTCCATCTTTTAACAAATCCTCATTCATAAATAAAAAGTCACTTTTAAGCATCAAAATCATGTAATTAAATAAAGAATAAAGAAAAAAAGAAAAGAAGGCAGATTGGAGATATGTATATATGTATAATATGACTTATCAATATAAATATAACTGCAAGGTATATTTATAGCCTAACCCCTGAGACCAAGTCAGCATGGATTGGTCGACAAGCCAATAAGTAGGGGGAGATAAGGAAAGAAAACCCTAAAAATAAAATTAAGACACACCTTATGTACCTCTCATTATTTATTAAATAAATACAAAAATTCAATGATTTTTAATTAATTCATATGTACATAATTTTTCATCAAGCTCTTTTCCTAATTATTTCTAAAAATGTATATAAAAATATAAAACTAAGTTAAAAATATTACCATGTACATATACCAAGAAATCCTACTATTAAATTGTCAAAATCTCAACTTCCGAACATCATAACTTCTTCATACGAACTCCAATTTCACTATACTCACCTTTAAATCATAAATCAATATTCTCTAATTAATAAAGGTGGTTTCATCGAATTCGGAGTCCGTTTGCAAAAAGTCGATTTTGGGACCACATGACAATGGGGTTTCTGGGCTATTTATTTTATGTAGAACACCTTATTTATAGTTTTATTAATTTTATAATTTCTAATTATTTTCATGATCTTGTATTTTAACCCTTGATTTATTTCATATTTTTGATCTTATTTATTATTTTAATAAAATCAAAAACCCTAAATTATAAGTAAAAGTGAACTAGATAATTTATACCTCTATTTATTAATATATGTAAATGAATATATTAAAATCCCTAAAAATTCACACAACCCTTATTTATTATCTTAATAATTAAGAAAATATAAAATTAATTTTTAATTATTTATTTATTAAATTAAAAATACAAAACCTATTTATCTATACATATCTATTAATAAAATATTTATATTTCGAATAATAATTATTATTTATAAAAGGTATTTATTCCATAAATTAGATAATTAAATTATTTACATTTATTGTTTTTATACTTAATTAAAATAACTTTATTTAATATTTATTATATAATTTATAAGCTAATTCACCCATCATGGCCAACCAGGTGTTGACACGTGTCAGCACCTGGTTCATCTTCCTCAAGAAGTCTGTTAGCCAGTCTGTTCTGACCGACCTTCTTCAACAATTTTTTTAGAGCACCTTTTAACCATTTTCGATGATCTAAACCATTGGATACACTCCCCTAACAACCTAGATGTTCGACCACCATTGGATCTAACTTGGGGCTCACGAAAATTCCCTATATAAATTCCCAAAGTTCGCAGTCCGCAACTAACTCTCCTGCAACTACCTGAGACTTCTAGTTCTAGTGGCCGATCCCCCTTTCCTCGCCTCGCTCCGCTCGATCAAGGAGGTGACAGCTCCGCTTCGTCGGCCCGCGTGGAAGAAGATTGATCGGAGGAGACGATCCAAGGCTCCGCTACCTTGCATCGTCGCTATCACACCGCATCCAGCTCCGAGAAGACTGCTCGTTGAGCTATCATAAGAGGGTCATACACCCTCTATCTCAGGTCAGTTCATTCAATCTTCTTTGAATTTCTTCTCGATTGTCGTGCCACGATTAGCATGGCTAATCTGGCCATTAGATAGCTTAACCTTTCCTCTTAGACGCTCTACATTCGATTCGTATCATTTCGTTTCAAATCAACTCCAAATCGTGTCTCCTTTTCTTACATTTTGAACGCAAATTTCATCAAAGTCTGGAAGCATGATTTGATCTTGCAAAAATTATAACCAATTGGTCGATTTCATCGCAAATCGAGCATATATATCTCGTATTTGCAGGATCATCTTTCATCAGGAGTGATTTCCAGGCGGTTGGAACCTTCAGCTTCACGCAAATCATCGTCAAAGTTGGCGCAATCATCTAACTTCAGGACAGAGCAGCGAGAACCTCCATCTTCATCGAGCATTCACCACCGCTTTGTGCCATCTCCAGCCGTGATCATCCGTAGGCGAGCTCGAGGGTTAGAGGAGCTAACCCTCTGGCCCCGCCAAAGATCCAAACTCGCCGCCAGCTGATCGTGAAAAATCGGAGAAGACGCCAACTTCATCAGCTGCGTAACAACCCAAGAACAGTTCAAGAACAACCGAGTCACAGGCTGTTGACGCGTGTCATCAGCGGAAGGCTCAGATCAGCGTGCACGTTCTAATCATAGCTGTCACATCTGAACTGATAAACATTTTGCATAATAAGCCCTGAAGACTTCCAGCAATTCAGCCCCGCTCTAGACCTTTCCAGTATTTACATTTAGGTCCCTACGCGGGGACCTAAATGTAAAACATTTTATTTTTTTCACATTTTAGTCCATGTTAAGGACTATTTTGCAGACTTTTTTGTTTATTTTTCTTGCAGTTATACCCCTGGCCTGTAGGGGAGTTTTGGACCTATTTTTGGCACATTTTTTTGTACTTTTTTGGGTAGTTACACAACTACCCCAGTAAGTTTTTCATTAATTTTATAGTCTTCTAATAAATATCCAACCAATTGCAAGTGTTATTAGAAGAATGAGATACAATCATTAGACTTTGATCTTATCAAATAAGAAAGTCAATTTCAGTGATTATATGTAGATGTAGATTATTTTGATGCACCATTTGGATCCTTCTCTAAGGATCCTAGATAGACAAGATAGTCACACTATCAGTATATCAGCTTATTGCAGTATTGACTTTCATCCAACTATTTGGATGTCACATGGAAGTCACAAAAGTAGAGTCAACTTTTTAATTTTTCTTTTTCCTTGGGTCCAACCTATGCTTCCACTACGCTCTCTTTGTCTTTAAACAACCATTGCTTAAGACAAAGGATCTCTTATGTTGAAAGCAAAAGATTTCAATATAAGAGCATTTTAACATTTATACATGCTTCATTCAATTCATACAATATGAATATTCTAAAGCTTCATGAATGACTAGAGTATAGATAGTAGAATGATGGCACTCATCATATCTACATACATCTTAACTCTTAAACAACTTAGGTTCAGGTAGGTTCTCAAACAACTTGAATACATCATTTCTTATAGAGACACCATTCTGCATAATGCAGAGAACCATGTCATTCCTGATAAAATGTCAAGAGCACATATGCATGCCAAAACATCTTCTTAGATTTTATAAGGATTATTCGACAATTGCGATCATCATCGACATGTCACTTCCAAAGTACATTCGATGAGATCAAGACTATAGATGCATACAAACCCTAAAGGTGTAGTCCTATTGTCTATTATAATTGTCATTCCTCATTATTATGAGGAAACTTGCGCATTTCTGCCACATAGATTATGTGTCCAACTGCAAGTACAATATCTTGATCATGGATCCAATACATGATAATTTACTAGTTATTATTGAGTGTAAAATTGAGTGGGTTTAATGAAGAATTATCTGAAATAAGAAATTTTGCATAAGTGTATATATTTATATACATATATATATACATATTTTACTTTGATTTAGGAATTTTTATATCAAAGTTGTCTTGCCTTGTCAACAATGAAAGTTCATTCCCTTAATCACTTTCAATGTAAGAAATATACTTACCATTATATCTCAAGCAAGATCTGGGACCTCCTTCCTTATCTTTGTTACATCCCAATAATATGAGAACCTGTAACTCCAATAAAAAGAAGCGGGAACACATTCTGCCTTGCAAGTCCAACTTGCATTTTCCAATTCGGTCTTTAACACCCGGGCCCACCACCCCTAAGGCGATGTTGACCCGTTGTTAATTGAATCAACCCTCAACAGGATTAAAACTCGCTATACGTAATCCAATATCGCCCTAATAATATGAGGACCCAATATTGGGGTCACTACGTTTACGACCTTACTCTTTCGAGAAGCAAAGAGCCCGATCCACATGCGCTTGTATACAGGAGCTGTCACTTCAGACAGGCGTCTCCTATATACAATCCCTGGCGACGGAGGCCTTCGCCTTGATGGGAGACCATGGATGTCACTTATGTGATCCTCCATATCATATTCAAATTCTAATTAATTATCATGAATCATATTCATATAATTAATTCTTCCAAGGGAAATAACACATCTATTTATAATAGAGTATCTTAAATTTAATTGGATTCCAATTAATATAATCATATTAAATCAATGATCCAATTAATATCCAACAAACATTCTTTATTGTTACTTGAATTATGGTATTATCTCAAAAACATATTATTTCGAATTTTAATAATTAGAAATACATCATGATTTCTTAAGCATTTTACCAACCCTACCCGCTATCATGGCCAGTACCGGCGGGAGTGGGACGGACCGCACACAGTGCAACCTGCTACCCCAACACTCCCCGGCTAGACACCATATCTGCCTCGGGAAAGGATAATGCAAAATAGATCACTTTGTACTTGAGAGGATCATCGATTTTTTAACGAAATTATACCATATAATAATAATTAAAACATTTTTGATTAACATTATAATGAGATTTGTTAAACAAATCCCAAATCTTATTCAAGCAACATGTTTGTTGGAAACTGGATTGTGTAACCAATTGTGATCTAGATCATATCTAATCAATTATTGGTTAAGGCAATGTCATTTAAGGGAATAATTATCATCAAATATTTCACAAATACTTATCCGTAATTATTCAAGAAAATTAAATCAGTTAATTTCACTAATTAATTAAATGATAATCACAAGGTTCTTGATTACGAAAGTAATTTCCAGCAGTGACCCTCACTTACTAAAATTAGCATATCTCAATCAATTTAAATTCAAATTAAGAAAAGTAAATTTTTAAAGTTTTCTAATTTGATTTACAACAGAACCTAATGTATTTCAAGGCATTTCTAAACATTAATTAACTCCTCAATTATGTTAAGATTCGCAATCCCCGAAACAGTGGATACATGCTCACTAATTTAATCATAACTTGAGCAAACGAATTCGAAATCACACAAACTCAGATCCTATGGTTTCCTTATTTAATGGGAACAAAATTCAAGTTTTGTTTTCGTGTTTAAACAATTTAAACAGGGCCGAAATAATCACAAAATAGAGATGCGAAAATGAAATGCGAGAAAGGTTTCGCAACCCTAAAGAACCCAAGTCGCCTTAGGTTTATGGATTGTATCCGAAACCTTCAACTTGGCTCTGGTACCATTTGAAGGATATGGGGAGGTCCTTAACAGCATCAGGAAGCGTGAAGATCACATCGTATGCGATCAGGAGCGACTAGTCGCACTAGTTGCTCGATGCAGCGAAATTTAAAAATTTTCATGTGACGAAACCACATGATCCCAGAACACTTCTCGGATCATTTCGTCTAAACCACAAACAAGTAATAGGATTACCTCTTGAAGCATGGCAGTGATCGAGTCTCTAAACGAAGAGACCTCCTGTCTCAAGTCCGATCCGACAGAGGAGACGCTTGCGAGCTTGTTGATGAAACACGTGCTTCTCGCAACCATGTTGATGATCCAAGTGGCGGATCTCCTGATCTCGACACAAGATATCCGATGTATTCTTCACAATCGAGGAGCAAACGAAGGAGACGGAGATCCACGAGGAAACAATCGGGCAACATAACGACGACGCTGCAGCGATGGAGACTCTCTCTAAGGCATCCATGGTGGACGACCATATGAGAGAGAGAGAGAGTGGGCGTGTAGAGAGAAAGAGAGAGAGAGAGACTTAGGTTCTCATTAGCATTTGAAGAGCAAGGGGTGCCCTTCTATATATAATATTTTGGGATACATGGATCTCAATCCATGGGCAACACAAATCCAATGGCTCTCATTGATTTGTGTTTCTTTTAATGGCTAAGATTTGTGTTGGTAAAAACCAACAACAATTAATTTAATAATAATATATATATAATTGATTTATATCAAATCAATCCTCATTTGAGAAAAGGGAAGGAGGCAAGCCTCCTTCCATGAAAGGAGTAGATGTACACCACATTCCATGTAGGAAATGTAGCCGTCCACCCTCCTTACAAGGAAGGTGGCTTCTTCTCCTTTTATTCCATGAGATACATTATCCCATTAATTTCTCCAATATTTGCAACAACCTTTGTTGTAAATTATTTCACAAAAATAAATCCAATTTATTTTGTGAACATTGCAAACATGCCATTGAAAATTTGTGAACCACATTCACAACTCAAAATTAAATGTAAATTACATTTTCAATTAATTGTCCAATGTGAATCTATCTCACAATAACATTTAATTAACAAATGAAAATTATAAATAGCTCTCTCTTATATATTATAAATCACATTCATAATATATATGATTAATATGGTTAGTGTTATCCACATTATTCATATCCATGATAATTAAATCACATTTAATAATCTTGGATCTCTATTCTCATGTGCCCAAATAATATGAAGCACATTCATATTATTCACATCTTAGAAATCAAATCACATTTAATTATCTAAGATAACTCTCCTTGTAATATGAATCAAATTCATATTATTCATGATAATTAAATCATATTTAATTATCCATTTTCTCAATGCTCAGATACATATATCAACAATGAAATTTTCCTGAACACTTTCAAGGATAATGCACTTTCTCCGCGAATACTTGGAGATAAGGACAATGCGATTGTATTTTTCCATGTATAGTAACTTGGATATTGAGATCACATCTCAAATCTAGATCTCGTGCCTCCCATAGATGCTTGATTGAATCAACATCGTAAATTTAATCTTCTCATTGCATCTGAATCACATTCAGATCAATGTCCAATATTTGGACCAAGATCAGATTACTTCTCTACTGAGAGGAGTTACTAATATCCAGACCCGTTTCATCACTCCCTAGGAATGGAAGCGTCATGGTTATACGATCGTTTATGATCACATCACCCTCGGGTATTCCCAATACCTGTACATCCTGTATACTGGAAGACCCAGAATAATCCCGAAGTACAAGATCAATTTTACACTGTCTACTTCAGGGATTTATCATTAAGTTTCTCATTTGACTATTGGGAGTCGGTATCGATCATATGCTTTCCAAAAGCATATATCATACCCAGGAGTTGATTATATACTTTCCAAAAGCATATATCAAACCTACAAATCCATTCAAGCTTCCAAAGCGAGACAACAGTGCAGGGAATTTGATTCTTCCCAATATCTCATGAGTGAGCTCATGTCTTCCGGTTCAGTAATGAACATGTATGATCTCTTTGAGAGATCGTATTACCCATGTGCCCTTATATGCACACCAGCGCACCGGTGTGTAGACCTTGATTAGGTCATCAAACTATTGGTCTGCCAAATGTACATACTCAGACATATAGTAACACGTCTATCTCCGGTCAAGGATTTATGACTATATCGTGACAGCATACGTATAGGACTTTGATTATCTAGATCTCGTTAAGAACTCTTTGACCTAACTAATCTGACACCTCCGAATCTCTATTACCATGCAAAGGACCTGCAACAAGAGGTCGGTCAGATATCAGCCTAAATGAGAAAGGATTGCCATCTCCTACTCAGGCTGGAGATCATTTCTCAACAATCATTTGACGGTGCTTGATGAGTCCTCAATCTAACTCTTTAGATGTTCATCCAAGCACCAGCCTCTATGATTTAATAACTGAATCAACAGTTGTATGATCATCAAGATGGCCATGGTACATAACCCTAATTGTACTATGGGACCTATTATGCAAATTAGTTATTCTTTATTTCAGATCATGGAATGATATTTGCAATAACATTTATTACATAATGGCTCATCGTGGCCTCGCATATCCAACACTGACATTCGGTGCATAGAGACAATCTCTAATGTTTAGGACTCTCTCATTGGATAATGATAGTCTACATGTTCAAATGGTGATCGTTGCGACAGTTGCATCAAATCTCATCTGGATGACTATCTCCCCTTCATCAAGATTTATGGTATCTTGAAACATATGCAACTGATTGAATACATGTACAGAAGCACCAGAATCAACAATCTAACTTCCTTCTCATCCTACGAGTAAGTTGGTTTCAATGATGAATGTATATTTCTTATTTGACAGTATTATACTTTTGTCCTTCTCTAAGGACATTATATATTATGGATGTTTATTATTCCAGAATCTTGACTTATTAAAGTGATGATAGACATCCGTCTCTATGGGTGTCAGATATGTTGAAGCTTTAGAAGATTGATCAACAGTTTGACCTTTCTTCTTCCTTGGATCAGACATTTCTGAGATCCAAGCTTCCTCCCGTGCTTCCCTTAACCTGTGCAACCATTGCACCACTAGAGGGAAAATCTTTCTTCATAATATTCTTAGTGGATTTTGATGTAGAAAGAGTGCAATTCACATCTCTGTACATCTCCTTCAGATTCAGGAGGATGTCATGAGTAGATTCAATGCCTATAAATTGCTTTTGAAGCAAATTAGACAATGATCCAAGAATAAAACGAGTGATCATCATCCCACTTCTTGTTGAACTCACATGCATCCTCTATCTGAAGGTTCTCATACTTCACAGACGAGAGCACATACGCTATGTGTTCTATATCAAGTACGAGTTCCAAATTATGGATCCAATCCAAATAATTTGGGCCGGTTAACTGATTGACCTCAAGCAGATAGTTAAGTAGGTTGACAGATTTCATCTGAAAAGAAAAAAATAGAATACAAGTTAATATCTTTATTAAGGAAATTAAACAATTTAATATTTTGTATCAAGAGTTCTCGTATTTTTTATACTTTGAAATGCTTTCCCTTATAAGCTTTCAAAGCATGAGGCATGCTTAACCAAAGGCCTTACTACGAGATCTGAGTCTCCTTTCCATTTTCATCGCACCCTAATAATATGAGAAAATGCAACTACAATGAAAGAAGCGAGAACTCTTTCCACTTTACAAGTCCAACTTGTATTCTCGGTTTGGTCTTCGACACCCATACCCCCCCACAAATATGGAGTTAGAATGTTGTCGATTAAGCCAACCATCAATGAGATAATATCAATTTATGCTATGTGCAATCTAATGCCACCTCAATAATATGGGGAACAACATTGGGGTCACTACGCATACAGCTCATCTCTTTTGAGAAACATAGAATCTGATCCATATGAATTTGTATTCCGGAGTCATGGCTATGCATGAGTATCTCCTAAAATACAACCCATGGTGATGGAGTCCTTTGCAATGACAGGATACTATGGATATCATCATATGACTTAGTCCATATGATGTTTAAATTAATGATTAATCATTTCAAATTATATTTTCATGATTAATCTAAGGGATTGAGTTAGGATGCATGCTTATCGTCTTAGTTTTAATTTAATTAAAACAGTTACATATAAGCAGTCCTAGTAAGGGTTTGACCCTTTTATGCACTTGATATTATCATATAGTACTACACCCTAACTTAGTACAATTAATGTTATGATTTTAGTTGTTAAAGTACGCCATGACTCTTCATGCTACCTTTCCTTGAAACGGATCCAACCACGTCGGATAGATAATGCTAATAGGGAGTGCTTCCACTGCAAATGCGGTGCAGGGTGTCAATTAAGTAACCCATTAACATATCCATGATCTAGATATCTTCTCCAAATCAATTTGAGATAACACAATCGGTACATATTGTGCTAACGAGGTTATATTGATCTTTCAATCATATAGGATATTATATAGTAACTCTCGGATGTTTTAGGAATTAAAATTCCTTTTAATTTCCCAAAAGGTCTAGTGCAACAATCTAGATTCTTTTGAAAAACACTTTTCAATTTCGGAAGGTCTATTGCAACAATCTAGACACTTCTCTGAAATAAAACAATTTCAATTGCATAGGAAGTCTAGTGCAACAATCTAGACAATTCACAATATCTGATTGCAATGTAAGTATTCAAGTGCATAAATAAATAGAGAAAATATTGAATAAAAAATACTTTCTAATTTATTTGCATATATTAAAAAACAAACAATGATTTCGGATTGTAGTTTGTAAGATGTGACCATCTCACTTCAAATTAGAAGACATCATATAACTTGGACTTAAAATCTGTTGTGACCTCAAATTTCCAAAATATTAGATCCAACTCCTGATGTCAATATATCAAATATATTTCCATCAATTTTGAGTCCCAACATATATGAAACAAGTCGATAAAACAATCGAGTCCTCTTCCAACTCCGCCTATAGAGAAATCCAATTTCTCGAGGTCGCGCGGTGGGAATCGTGCGAAACTTTTTCGAAATGATTTGAGGACTTGATTTATGACTTATTAATCATTATTTTTATCATATTATATGACCTAAAAATAGTATGTAAAAACTCATAATTTTAATGTCACGATCTTTGGTCGAAATTGAAATTTACGATCGTTTTTAACATCTGAATCTTCTCTCAAATGTCACCAATAATTGGTGCATCTTTTGGGTATGAGTTCAGACCTTTTAGATCTCATATATATCCCAAGAACACGTTCAAAGTAGGGGAGAATATTAATGACTTCTAAAGTCACTAAATAATCCTAATCGTTAAAACTGTCGCAAGACAATGTACCCGATAAACGGGATGATCTAGCTGATTGTTTGACTTGGATGCAATTCAAATCCTCAAAACATATTTCTCTAATACCAACTAAAGTAACTAAATAAAATTATTTACTACACATCATGGAAAACGTATAATATTTAGCAAATAATTTGCCAAAACAATGTTAGTTCATCATATGAACTAGAAAATATAGCACAATGATTTGTGCATCTAGAAATAAAAAAAGGAAATAATTTCGTATAAGAATTATAATATTCATGATGAATAATGAAGAACAAATCAGGGTTACCTCTTGAAGCGTAAGTCTCTAAAGTAAGAGATCTCCTAAATGAATTCCTGATTTGCAGAAGTCTCTCTCGTGGGCACGGAGATGAATTGTGTTGCTTCCCACGAACCCGTATGGGGACCAGAGCAACAAGAAGAGGTGTATGAGAGATGTGGACTCTCAAGACTCTTCTATATTTCAAGGGGCACAAAATTTCTAAGGTTAATTGCTCTACAAAATTGTGTTATGAAAGAGAGGGCCTTGCCCTTCTTTTATACTTACACCAATGTCCAACATGTGTGTTGTAGTCCCTTGGATTTTAAATAAAGGGCTTAAAGCAAGTCCTAATTCAATAAGGCTTATCTCCTTTTTATCTCCAATTAGTAATAACTAAGTAATAATAAATAAGAAACAACTTAACTTAACTAAAATTAGTTAAGGTTGTTGCCTTTTAATCTATTAATTAATTAACTTGATTAATTAACAATAAATAAGCAATAACTTGGCTTAACTAAAATTAGTTAAGGTTGTTTTCTTTTATCTATTAATTAATTAACTTGATAATCTGATTATCAAAATTTAAGAAATCATGGAATTAATCATCAAAGATTATGAATCATATTTGTAAGCTCAAAAATTAAATGTAAAACCAATTTACATATTAAAATTATTGTCAATCAAATTCACACACTTCCATGCATTGAAAATAATATGTAAATCATATTCAAATAAATATTTATATGAATCAAATCCATATAAATATTAATTATTATGAATCACTATTCACATTAATTAATTAGATATATTTGTGAATTTAATTCACAAATTGCCCTTGTATTAATAACTATTATTATTACAATATTGGCATCAACAGGTATGAGTCCTAACCCAATTAGGAGTCATGAGATACAAATGCATATACTTGGATATAATGTCGAGGAGTTCATACTATCTATGTAGAGTGACTTGAAATGTGGATAACTATCCAATTTCAGAATTTATATCTTTTTTGTAAGTATTTGTCACTTACGAATGTTGAGCTTGAGCTATAATGTTTTACACTCTCAATGAGCTCAATGAAATATATCACACTCTCCATGAGCTGGAGAAAGTGTCGGTAAGTTGAATCCATCTTCCTTGACCATTTCTAATCATACTTCAACCTTTTAGAGCTAAGAAATGAGCTCAAGGAGCTTGAATATTTCCATTTCCATGACCATTTCTGTTTTCAACATTTGGACATTGAGATTAGAATCATAATTGGAAATTGGATTCAAATAAATTGTGATTTAATCCAATTAAATCACAAATCATCTAGCTAAATGAAGCCACTAAAATCCATCATGTTTCATCACTTCTTCTGTATGGAAGTGTCATGGTAGATGATCCATTACAACAACAAGAATAACCCTGAGTATTCCAAATACTCATCCATCCTTCACACTAAGAGACTTCGATAAATTCAAACCTTGGTTTAACTATCTTCTTCAGAATATATCAATAGATTTTTCATTTGATAATTGGGCGATAATATTAATCATATACTTTCAAAAGGCATATATAAATATTTTGAATCCGTATCTTATTTCATAAATAAGACACCATGCATGGAATTCATTTTAACCCCAACTCATCTCATGAGTGAGTTCTGTCTCCCGATTCATTAAGTATGAACATGTATGATTTCTTCATGAGATCATACATTTCATATGACTTCATATGCACAAAAACGTGTCGGTATATTGACCTTGGCTAGGTCACCAACCTATTGGTCCGTCAAATGTGCATACTCAACCATATAGATTCATATTTGTCTCAGTGTAAAGGATGTGTGCCTGATCATGACAGTTACGATCCAAGTCTTAGTTTATCTCGACCTCATCAAGTCAACTATTTGACTTGATTATTCCAAGAATCCCCATTCCTATGCAGAGGACCTACATCAAGAAGTCGGTTGAACATCAATCTTTAGAGAAAGCTTGCCATCTCTTTCTCAGGCTGGAGATATTTATTTAATATCACATGTTTGAGGTCAGTTGTGTCCTCCCAACTACATGGTATTCAATATGGCCATGGTACATAACCATTGCATTAATAGTAAAGTGTATTCATTCAATATTTCATTTCAGATAGACATGATAAAACAATAACTTCTATTGCATTAATGGGTCGCCAAGGGCTTACAAGTCCAACAAGAGGAGACCCAGTTGACCAAGCTGGTCAACTGGGTGGCTTAGGTGGCAGGCTAGAATATGCTGAAATAATAACGTGTTGAGATGTTGATTGAAGTCAACAAGCGGGAATGAGGTAGTGAGATAATGGAGTGCGACCACCTAGACAGTTGACTGGTCAATGCGGGCAAGAAAGAAGAAAAATAAAAAATTAAATAAACTAGAAGTAGAAAATGATTTCAAATAAAAAAGTTGCAAACATGAAAGATGATATATATATTTTTCATCTATACTTTAAAATCAAAATAACAACTATATACAAGATAAAATATTTTGAAGGTATTTTATTTGATTAAAAAACCAATCTTTTACATTTTTCTTTGATTTTTAATAAGTAACCATAAACAAAAGAAAATTAGATAAAATATAAGATGCAGATTTACACATTAATCTATTTTATTTATTTTTATTAATTAAGACAAAGTAAATAAAAATAAAGAGAAATCATATACATAATATACAAAGTTAGAACACTTCAATTTCTTTGGTTTTTATATGATTTTGGATTTTAATTTTTATTTATTTATTTAAAACTACAAAACAACAAAAATAAATGAAATAAAAATAAAGAAAACCTAATTATTTATATGCATAAAATGATAGTGTAAAGTTATTTGAAATATATAATATATAATTTGGTCCCAAAATCCAAGGTCCACATAACCCCAATTCTTAGATTTTGGTCTCGATTTGTAGAAAGTTGAATGTACATTAATTCAAAAGTGTGTATGAGGTCATATGTGAATGTGTGGGTATGATACCTGTATTTACAACTTTTTATCTCCAAACTAAGGTTTGGGTTACATTATAGAGAGAGAGGGAGGGGTGCTCCTATGCGAGGGGTTGATGAGAGGATGAGAAGTGTGATTATGGACTGTTAGATTTTAAATGAGGATTTTTATCCAAGGAACCTTATAAACTTTGTAAATTACCTTCTCGACCTTGGAAATAATGTAATTCCTCCCTCGATCCTATAAACTCACTAACTCTTACCCAATGAACCATGCGGTTAGTTTGAAGCTCGTGGGGGTTCTTGGGGTAATTTACATGGTTGGTGGGATAATTACATTGTGCAAAAGGTCGTAGAGGATATTTAACAAGTTTCTAAGGTTCATGGGGTAAAAATTCCTTTTAATAACACCATCGAGTGTGATTGAAACCATTCCATAGTTGGTTGTCTCTCTGCATCTGACATGTGCATCCCCCCAAATTCACCTCTCTATCTCTCAAAGGAAGATGAAGGATCCTCCCAGATGACCACGATGTAAAAAAATTCCAATAAACCCTAAACCTCTACACACACAAGCTAGTGTTATTTTGGCAATTTTATTTTTCTTTTGATGTGCACACAGTAGAGTCGATTTCATGTCAGACGGAGTTAACATGAATTATATTAAAAATGTGTGATTTTGGGATATTTATAGCTGATTTTATACAAATTTTCTACTCCTTATTTTTACGGTTGTAATTAATTTTATGGACTTATTGAAAGATAAATATACACCATTAGTCCATTTTTATTGTAAAATGTATTCTATGGATTTTATGGGTATTTACCATGTGTTTTAAATGGGTTTAAGTTCAAAATCTTGTGTTAAGTTAATGAATCATACATTCATCACTCATGAAATCAAAATTGCCCTTTAAACACGCATGAAATGTATTTCAACTAATGATTTATGAGAATTTTTTAATTGGTTTACTATTTAAAAAAACAAAAATTCAAATCCATGGTTTGTTTGCATTTTATTTTTATTTAATTCATATAATTTCCAAAAAAATCAATAAAACTATATTAAATCGCATATTTAGAGCATTAGAATTTCTAATCTTTTTTTTACTATTTAAAATTCAAAATATAAAAACTCCAAAAACAAATGAAATCATGTACTTATCTTATTTACATAATATATTTACAACAAAAACAACAGAACTTCTCGAAAACAGAAAGATACAAAATGCACTTATATAGCTTGCATACACATTGGTTCAAATACACTGATCTGAGGCCCTAGTCATTAGTTATTATCTTCACCCCTCCTGGTGTTCGCCCTTGGAGTCCACCAAGTAAAGAAGTGCACTCCACACACCTTTCTTCTTGCATACATTTTAGTGTGAAATTTTTGAATCGTCGCTTTATACCACTTACCACAATCTAACTGAAATTAGCAACGGTAGAAAAGTGTTTTTCATGTATTTTCTAGTAGTTAGGCGTGGTGGCTATAATCTTTATCAAAATTTAATATTTTTAATTAGGCTTCATATATGTTTATATCCCAAGTGTCAATCTCACAGAGGCTCTGTGTTAGCACTATATAGAATTGTTATTGAGATTATATTTCTTTTCAACTTATTTTTTTATCTTTTTATATTAGGTTTGCTTGTGCATTCTTCTTTTATATTGTTTTTATTTATATTTCTTGATGTGTTACATGCATTATGTTAATCTTTAATTTTTTGCAATAAAATTATTTTATATAAAGTGGACTTCAAAGTCTATAAATAGTATTATTTAAGTTGTAATTTTATTTAAATTACGCAACATCGTTGAGTTATATTTCTTGTATTAAAATATTTTACTCAGATAAGTAGCTTTTATCTTTACTTTTAAATGAATTATGAATATCGAAGTTCTATGCAATTAATTAGGGTATTACACTTAATATAAATGTATATTTTTTTGTCATGCTACGATATATTAATAAGCTACATTAGGTAAAGTTTTGGTTAATATCAGAGATAGGATGTATCTATTAGATTTATTTACGTAATTATAGCATAAACATGTGTTTTTTATTTTTAGAAATTTGTAGATTAATAGCTATTTCAAATGAGTAAATATGATTATTGTTACTAAAGTATAACAAATTAAGATATTTTTATTTTTAAACGTATTAAAATATGTAACTAATATAAGTCAATTTACATTTAGGTGTTTGATTTCTATTTTAATTCAATGTAATTTTATGAAATTCAAAAGCCAGCATATTTTTAGGAATAAATCCAATGTTTCTAATAGAAATTAAAATATACAAAAGTATTAGACATTGAGAAATAAAAATATAGAAAATATGTGTATTTTTTACGTGTATAAGATACCTATAAATGAGGAAAACATATAAAAATTAAAATTAGGACTAAATTCTTAAAATATTTTTCTTCACATTATTCATTTATGAAGATTTTGTATATTCAATCTTTTTTTGCCACGTGTACAAGGATTCTCCTGTGCATGTTAGACACGATTTTTTTCATGAAATTTCAAGTTTAGAAAGTGAATTTATTTTGGTTTGTCGAGTTGAGATAAGTTTTCACTATGATTCATTGGGTCATATTTGAGTTTTTGCCAACATCTTCAAGATCTCTTCATCTTTCTTTTTTATACATTCAACTCTCTAATTAAAGCAGTTGTGTGCTCAAGTTTAAGATCGGATGTGCACTTGCTCTTCTGGTTTCATACCATATATTAGAAAAATGCATTTTTATAAAATTGCATACCTTCGTATATGATTTTTATTCGTTGGATGCTTGATCAAATGACTCTCCCATTTTGTCCACCTCAATTAGCTAACCATTGTTAAAATAGACCTTAAGCAAACCATGAACTATCAACATCTTTTTGTGGTTAAATTCTAATAGCCCCAATGCCATTCTAACCACTAAACCTACCTTTGATAAGTGATCTTCAATTTTTTTACATTTATTAAGAATTTTATCTTCACATTTTGTATATTTGGATATTCATAATAACTATAATATGTTTATAGATCTTTGAAAAAAATCCTGGAGCTTTCAATGTATATTTAAATATTCGCATATCTTTTTTATGTATATGTATCTTCTTAAGAATTCTAGACGATTCAAAATATTTAAATGGCCTTGTTAGATAAAATGAAATGGGCTATTTCATTTTTTAAAATTTTTATAATCTAAATATTACGGTTATACGTTTTCAACGTCTCTGGTAAAATCAAGCACACCACGTAGACATTTATAAACTGCTCTATCCTAGTTTTTCGTAGATAATCCCAATTTTAGTATCATATAATGTTTAGACTTACTGTTTAGACTTACTTTGTGTATGTTTTTTAGATTTTAGTGCTACTATTAAATAATGATATAAATTAGTTTGGCAAAATTCATTAAGTATATTTAAATAAATCGTGATAAATCATCTTTTATAATAAAATAATAAGAAAATAGTTTATGATATTTGTAATATGTATTAAGTTGGAAAAAAATCTTAAATGCATTTGAGTATGCATCAAATAGATTTGAATTTGTTTAGCATTTATCTTGTTATTATAATATAAACATTCTCTAAAAGTTACAAAACAATCCTATAAATCGTTACCTTTCATATTTAAATTTTATTCGGAATTTATGATTCTTTTATTAATTTAGAAACTGGATATATTACATGAAAAGGTTAGAGAGAAAACATAAATATAAATTTACAAAAAGGGGGAAAATAAAATAATAATAAAAAGCAACTAAATAGATAAGTTTACTATGCTACTTAGTTATCTCATGAGTTTGACATGTATCTAGGGATGAAAATGGATCGGATATGCCTATTTCCATAATATATATGTATATGCTTCATCTGTATCGACTACGAATACATATATGGATACGAGCCGAATATGAATTAGGGAACCATATCCTAACATAATCAGATACGAATTCGAATCAAATATTCATATAACTCGGATAAAATATTCATCGAATTTGGATTAGGATATAATAAATAGTGAATATGAATACTGAACAACTTAAGATAGAATACAAAAATGAAATTAAATAAAGATAAATTGCGAATTTGAAGCGGATAACTGCCAAGTATGAAGTGATTTAAAAAATATACAATTAAAATGCATATACACGCCATATTAAATATACTTAGCCAATCAATACAAGTTATAGTTGCAGAGGGGTTGCTCTACATATGTAGTCATTGAGGGGTTGAAGGCCACTTGAGGCTTCTCCTATTACAATTCCTATAAAAATTATTGATGTAAAGGGACATAGTGGTTGTAGAGATAGAGAGTATATGTGGACTTGGATTTAGCTTGGTTGTTTACTAAACACGTATTATATGTATGTAAGTATTATTTAGTAATATGATATTCGGATCCGATTTCTATATTTTGTTGCTATTACCATATCCATATTTATATTCAGAAATTTTTTTACAACTGATATCCATATTTTTCTTCAAATAATTACGGCAACTGTATTGTTTATATTTATGCATAATTAATTGAACGCGCAAATCCACTTTTCACAATTACAAAACACATGCAATGCATGAACTAACTCTACAATAAGAAAAATTGATTTATACATAGGGAACCAAATCTTTTCTTAATTTTAGTATCTAAACTTCTAACGAGATATAATTGGAAATAAAGTTAGTTTAGCATCTTAACCTTAAGATGAAAGTTCATCCTAATTTCCTAAACATATGCATGGGATGGAGCCTCGTTCAAGTTTCATCATCGACAAGGATTACATCGAAATAGGAGACAAGCAGGCAACAAGCTGTGTTGCTAGTCTTTTTTGAATTGCAAAACCAATCCTTCTAAATACTACATCCGTAAACCTAGAAACCATCACATTACTGCTCATGACTTTTTGAATCCTCTTCAAAAGCTCAACAGCTTCTGGTGCTAAGAAGCCAAAAATATCAAAAGCAAAAGGAATGAAGGCATGCTGATTCTCAGTGCATGCTTTCTCATGCTTCACCACTTTTGCTGAAGTAGCTTTAAGGGCAGCATGCCCTGCTGTGAAGGTCCCATTCTTCAATCTCACCAGTGGAGAAACTCCTGTTAAGTCTACACAAGCATGTTTCCCTCTGACCCATCTAAAAACCAAAATATGAGCCGGTCTAAGTGTGGATCCTCCCTCTTGCGGATCAGTTAAAGCAACATTGACACGTCTGAGTATATCAAACAAAACATCTCTAACAAAATCATGTATGTACTTAAAACTTGGAAGCTACCTTCAATGAATTGCATGATCTCCAAAATTGTCTAAGCATGCCTTACGACAGACTGGACAAATCTCATCTGCTGGGAATAATGAGATCATAAGACGATATTTGAGGATACTGCGATACTCCACCAGTGACATGTGCAGCCCAAGTCCGTGAATCGAAGAAACAAGGAAAACTTTTTCAAGTTTCAAGTTACCAATGGAGGTATGAGAAGTCTTCAATTAAGTCAAACACTGGTGATGACTATAGGAGAAGGAAGATGGCACCATCTTTCCTCCTTTTATATATCCAAGTTTGGTGATGGATTTCTTCCATATAAAATCACCTTTTTTTAGCCTTCTGATAAAATCAAAATCACATCCTCTCATTTTTTAAACTCATTTTCTTTCAACTTACATTAGTTGTCATACAATCCAATTAAGATACTATTCTCATGGAACAATTCGACCCAAAGGAGCATACGATATTGCAATTATCAACTAATTGGCATGTAGCTTGATAATTTTGCTGGTTGTTTTTTCTCAGTTGGATCTCCATACTTTAATTTTATTATGAATTCATCATTCAATTACTCGAATCGGGTTAGATCTTGGAAAGTTCTGTCGGTTCTCGACCAAAGAAGTTCGGATCTAATAATATTTCAGTACATTACATATACGAGGGTTGCGAAAACATTTTACTATTCGAGTAATCCAATAGCCTCTCAACCTTCTTTGTCGTCTTGAAAAGTTCCTCCACTACCACATTGACCTTATCTATTGCCTTCGCCTGTATCTTTTCGGCCCTAGCAATCTCGACTGCCTTGTTGGTGGCTATTCAGGCTATAGTGGCCTCATTTTGCAATCTTCCTTAGCATCCCGTAGTCTTCCGAGTAGTATACTTCCTTGTTGTTGCTAGGCAGGTCACCTTAAGAAAATATCCATAGAAAATATCCATTATTAGTAACTTGTCAAGATCTATTCATATCTTTTGTAAAGACATGAAACATGGAAACTTAAATGAGGAGATGAGATGGTGATGGGAACGGAGATAAGGCTTCAACGACTTGGAGGTACATGGGTACCGAATATAAACGGCTAGAGCTTGGTCCTTCCGGAGATTTCCATCTTTGTCACAGTCCAATATAGTTTAATGTACATGACAGTGGAAGATAAGGTCCGATTGAGATTTAAGTCACAGCCAACAAAGTCAGTTGGGCAACCCATGACCCATCAATCATTGCACGCCTTTTAAGGGTGACTTCATATATTAAAAGAAAATCCCATCCGGTGTTGGTTTACCATTTTGCCGTTTCCCTACAACCAATCAATAATTAATGCATGATTCGCATCTTAACCGCATCAGCCACTGCCAAGTATATCCTTAGCCACGATGTTTTTAAAATCGAAGACCAAGCCGCGAACCTCGTGAAAGCGGGTGAAAGCGGTTGGACTGGTTTGGATCAGGGAATCAAATCAGTTCAATCCAATGATGATATTATCATTTTTTTAACCGGATTAAACGAATCAATAAGGGAAAAATGGTTGAACTCGTTACTTAAACCCTAATAAATGAAAACATATACAAAATACGTGCTCAAATACACTTGAAATAGATATAAAACAAGCAATCAATGCAGACGTCTTACATTATACGTAAAATATATTCTTTCATATATAACATTAAATAGTATTCGTAGATGTATGATATTTAAATTAAATACTCTGCGGAATAATAATAGTTCGCTTGTAGTTTTTATCCGACCCTTTCAAGAAGATGAAGGGGAGTATTTGCTAAGTACTCTCTTAGGCCCTGTTCGTTTGGGGTATAAGGTGGAATAGAATAAGGGGAATAAGCCCCCAACACGCTTCCCCGTGGTACGACTATTCCCCATTATTTCATCTTATTTCACTCTTATTCCTATCTTTATCCCACCTTACCTACCTTTATTTAACCTTATTCTCCTTATTCTTATCCTCCAGCCGAACGGAGAATAGACCCTTATTCCCCTTATTCCCCATCCTTATTCCTGCTTATTCTCCTACCGAACGGGCCCTTACTGGTTATTTGAGGTCATGAGTTCAACACCCGCAACAACTTGATCGAAATTTAAAATTTGAGTTGTAGTTTAGCAGTTTAATTTCGATTGAATTAGGTTAAATAGGATTGCAAATAGTCAATTGGACCGATGATCGGATAAAAAATACAACTTGATCGAACTACTAAAACCGATTAACCTAACCGATGAGGCTCTGTTCACAGGTCAATCGATTGAACCGACCAGTCCGGTGTAATTTTGATGACATTGCTTACTATGGCAGTGAAGTAGTGAGTCCACCCTGGCGTCTCCACTTGCCAGGCTGTGGAGGGGGCTGCACATGTGTGTATGATGCTTGAAGTTGGCATGTGCTTTTAGGACCTCAATTAGGTTTTGTTTATTTTGTTTCACCTTAGGTGCTTACGTTTGCCCGTAACAGCGTGGGTATAGACTGGACTCCAGCCATTTCTTGTCTTCACTTACCCATAACAACGTGGATGTAGATTTGATTCTGGCCATTTCTTGTCGACTGCCCGCTTTTCTTTTTAAAAATCGATTTTATAAAATACATCGTCTGTAAACATGATTAAGCTCATACCATTATTTTCGATATTTCAGTGGTTCAGCGGAACTCTTTTCTCGCAAAACAAAGAATAATGTGATTCTAATATTTACAGCTGTAAACTATATTTTAGTCTTCCAGTTGGAGATATTTAAGTTACACACATAGAGGTTTTCAAATAAGACGAGGTATTTCACGATAAAGTCCCATTGTAATAGTAATTAAATATACTCTTTTTAAGGTTTCATGCATTTTAATTATTCGAACGTGTATTTTGTTTATATTTTCTCATTTTAATTTTATTTGTTGCTTAGTTTTAGTATTTTCTATTAATACCCTAATTGATCAATATTCGATTACATTTGAAACTAACAATATTTTCCGCGACATGTGATTGTTGATTATATGTAAAATGCCCTTTCTCTTCTGTTAATTTGGTACGGTGATCGGAAAAATGAAAAGTCGATTATCAATAACCTACAGTACCAAGGTCACCATCGGCGGTTTAAAACTGCCGTTGTAGAGGCCAAAATTGTCGGGGATGATGTGAACCCACCGCAGGCGATCTATCTGCTGATGATAATAATGCATATACAGGTGGTTCTTAAATACCCACGGCTGTTTTTCGACTGCCAATAATATCTAGGTTCATTAGCGGTTAAGGAAACGTCGATACTAAAGCAACCTCGACGGTTCTAAGCCCGTTGTATTTTCCGCTATAACGGCCGATATCTTATCCATAATCGACGTATAATAATAATAAAGCCGACGTTTTAGAACCACCGTGATAATGTTACGCTTACCCCGGTGGTTGTTATACCGACGAGAATGTCTAGTTACGTTAGCGCTTCTTATACCTACCCGGGCAGTTTTTTAACCACCGAATACTTTAGGAAAAATTTTAAAACATTAAAATCAAATCCGGAACGGCGGATCAGATTTGATTTTTATTTCTTTAATATTATATAATATACTGAGATCAAAATTTATAATTATACAAAAAATAAAATTATAATTAAAAAATTACAATACTAGACCTCTAACGTCCAGAGCCGTGGATCATCTAGAGGGTTAAAAGGGAAAAATATCGATGTAGAAGACTCCCGACCCAACTGTTCACAAGTATGTAAGCGTGCATTTATTGGGTCCGCCTCTCCTCAGTGTTTCTATCAATTATTTCTTTAAAACTTGAAATGATATATTTCACCTCATCTAACTCAACTTGTATTATTGATTTTCTTGAACTATTCCATGACCCCTCTTCCCCCATATTAATTGGTGATGTCCGCTACCTAAGCATATTCCTGAATAATGCTACTAAAAAACTTAATTCCCCAACTAAGGCTTCATATTTTTTCCTCTCTCTCAATTATGCAACAATATAGTACTGAATCTATGAGGTATAGGGTGATGCATAGATTCTATGCGGTTGCAGATGGCACAACTCCAGGTTGTGTTTTTCTATAAAAAATACATAGAATTCTATTCACCATAATCTGTTACTCAAAAAGATAAATAAAAAGTCATGTTGTTCTAGGACCTTAAAGGCAACGAGATGTTCTGCTACCAAAATTTTAAAGTCATTCACATCCATATTATTTCTATCTAAAGTCATCCATGTTATACATAGTAAAAAAGATATCCATAAAAGACTTATTGGATTGGAAAAAAGTTCATCACACAATATATTTCCAAAAATTGTCACATAATACATTGTCAAAAGTTGGAGATTTAGTTGTTTAGTTACATTGTAAAAATCTATCTATCTCTCCATCCTCCTCTGATAGGTTCTTGGGATATCTCCGTGTTCAGTATTTGCGAACTTCCGGGGCCTTCATCCTCGTCGAAGATGGGCACGAGTAGCGGGGAAAGTGAACTATACGTAGGTTGAGCCACCCTAGCTTCTTTACCTTTCATGTTCCTTACAAGCACCTATGAAGTTGTCATCTCTCCATCACGTGGCTCAACAACGACAGATGTGACGAATTTGTCTCTCCAACACGTACTCGGAGACCTCATCCATATTTGGTGATGGTACCTGGGCCATCTTCGGGTTTTCTCCTCCCTCTTCAACGTCGTGCATAAATTCTTGCTGGCTATGTCTACGACCTCGTCCATGACCCTGTTGTTGTACGTGTGCACTAGCATGATGTATTCCTCGTCTATTCTTCCACTTCCTTTGTCATGCTCCTGTTGTGCGTATTACTCATTCATGATCGTGGCATCTGCAAATTGGATGACCAACGAAGGCTCCATTTCAGACTTAGTCTCGCGTGCTATGTCTCTCTACTAGTAATGGGTTGGATCTCTTTCTCCCAAATTTATGATGAGTTCTTATCTCTACATCTGTAAATTTCAAATAAATTTGGAGTTTGATATTTATAACATAATTTTATCTATTCGGAGTTGAATTATTTATAAACTCACATTGTATGTGAGAGTTTCATACAATCTTCCCACAAACTCTTCTAGTGATTTGAATACCAATCCATGTAATCTATAAATGTACTGACTACAAGGGATGAGTCTATGTGGACAACTCTCTTGTGATGAGACATCTGGTAGCAATGTGATTTACATGCTTTTCCTTCCAATCCGCATCCATCTTACCCCACAAATCTATGGCATGCATCACCTCATTTGTGTCGCAAGGAGCTGGGATACTCTGATAGTTACGAATCGGCAAACAAAGCAGTCTGGAAACTAGTGCAGTACCACAATAATGTAGATAAGAGGAGCATGTAAATGTCAAAATATCGTGGCCATCTAAGAAGTAATGTGGGAGAGCATAGAAAATATCTAAAAAACCCTGATGTTCCCTCGCCAATTACTTGATTTTTATGTTGTTGTTGTAGTCAGGCACAGGATTAATTTGAACAACCACTTATTTAATTTTCCAATTAAATACATGCGTCCTATTTTATTCAAAGGGTCTATTTTATTTTACTTGAGAAAGCCTAAGATCAAACTCAGGGAGACCATTGTCACCTTAGGTCAATTTTAGATGATCTAAATACTAGGTTTTCAAGAAGAGTATTTTTGGTATTTTTTATGCAAAGGAATATGAAGTGTGAATGCAAAATGTCAGTTTAAGGTTAAAATTAGACTAAGGTGAAAATTCCAATTTAATTAACAAAAAAACTCAAAAATATAAAAAGCTATTTTCCCTCAATTATTTATGCCATGATGAAATCAGAAAATAAATTTTTTATTTTTAGGACATAAAATGCGTGCATGAAAATAGATGGTCTTTTTGGGCTTTTTAATTTTTTGATCTTTTTTATAGGAGAATGGTTAGTCTCTAGATTAGAAGGCAAGTGGTTAGTAGAAGAGGGAGGTAGAATGGATTCCAACTATACAGAGTGAGCGGGTTCCCTAATGTCTTCTAGATTTTCAACATCAAATCCACTCATTTCATTCTCTACTTCCATTCCTGAGCTGGCAGCGAGAATTGATCCTCTTAACAGAAATGTCATCCTCCAAAATATTCTCGTGACAAATCATGGGAGTACTCTGTTTATTTTGGAGGATATTGGTGAGAACTTGGGGTCTCATACTCAACACACCTAGACTCTGGCATGTAATGTTGTGTCGAGTATAGACCATCTGTGTGGCAAAAATTGGTCGGAGCCGCATATGGTGGAGTAAATAAATAGGGGGCTAGTAGATCGAGCTCATGGGTCCCATCCCATGCATGTGTAGTCTCTTCGAAAGGTTGGTTTGAGGGCGGGTTAATGTGAGCTTGATCGCTAAGTTCAATCAAGTCCGAAAAATTATAAGGAGCATGCCTCTCCATTCGATTTGTTTATTCAACCATGTTATATCCTAAAGTCAAGTCATAGTGTGAATGGTGTAAATCATTGACTTGTCCCAACAATTGTATGAGGATCAAATGAGGTATGTTGGGGTAAATTACTTTGCCAATCATCCGTCTCAACAGTGGCTTGCTCTTCGAATGGTTCTTTGATTCAAGCAATCATCCGAGAATATGATGAGTTAGCCCAGAAGGAAGTGGATCAGGAGTGCGAGAATATGGGTTAGGTGAGAAGTGCGAATAAGTGGAGAAGTCAATTGGAGTTCCGACTTCATAATCGGAGTGGGATGGAACTGCCACAGGTAAGGGTCTCCCGCGGATGGTGGAGGGTACATGAAAGAATGAGAAGACGAAGATGAACGGCATATGGTCGAGAAGTGACCATAGGGCTCTGGGTACATGGACAAATATCATGACATCTTCACGAGAGATGAACAAAATGTAAGTGGATCATGGTCGAAAATGTGCAAATGCACAAAAGGATATCACACACAAAGAAACACACAAACAAACGTAAGAGGAAACCATGATTTCACCAACTTAACATCATGATGGTTGCAAAGGTCTAATTAGTCGAGGATCCAGGGGTGATCGTGTGTGCTCACAAGGTGAGTGCACCATGGCTGAAGTGACAACTCACGAAGACTTCAACAAAATATGTTGGACATACGAGCCCACGACAAGCCATTATGCAATAAATGTTATTGCCAATATCATTCCCTGATCTGAAATGAAGAATAACTAATTTGCATAATAGGTCCCTTGGTACAATTAGGGTTATGTGCCATGGCCATCTTAATGATCATACAACTGTTGATTCAATTATTGAATCATAGAGGCTGGTGCTTGCATGAATATCTAAAGAGTTAGATTGAGGACTCATCAAGTATCGTCAAATGATTGTTAAGAGAGGATCTCCAGCCTGAGTAGGAGATGGCAATCCTTTCTCACTTGGTTGATATCTGACCGACCTCTTGATGCAGGTCCTTTGCATGGGAATAGAGATTCAGAGGTATCGGATTAGTTAGGTTAAAAGAGTTGACTTAACGAGATCGAGATAACCAAAGACCTATGTCGTATGCTGTCACGATATAGGCATGCATCCTCTAACCAGAGACAGATGTGTTACTATATGTCTGAGTATGTACATTTGGTAGACCAATAGGTTGATGACATAACCAAGGTCTATACATCGACGCTGGTGTGCATGCAAGGGCATATGAGTAATACGATCTCTCAAAGGGATCATACAGGTTCATTGTTGAATCGGAAGATATGAGCTCACTCATGAGATATTGGGAAGAATCAAATTCCGTGCACGATCGTCTCGCTTTGGAAGCTTGACTGAATTTGTAGGTTTGATATATACTTTTGAAAAGTATGATCAACATCTGGGTATGATATGTGCTTTTGGAAAGTATATGATCCATACCAACTCCCAATAGTCAAATGAGAAACTTAATGATAAAACCATGAAGAAGACACTCTAAAAGAGATCTAAAACTTCAGGTTTATTCTGGGTCTTCCAGTATGCAGGATGTACAGGTATTAGGAATGCCTGAGGGTGATGTGATCATAAACGATTGTATAACCATGACGCTTCCATTCCGAGGGAGTGATGAAGTAGGTCTGGATTTTAGTGACTACTCTCATAGAGAAGCAATCTGGTCTTAGTCTAAATGTTGTACATTGATCTGAATGTGATTCAGATGTAATGAGAAGATTAGATTTGCGATCTTGATTTAATCAAGCATTTTGGGAGGTCCGCAAGATCTAGATTTGAGATGCGATCTCAATATCCAAGTCACTATACGTGGAACAATACAATCACCCTGTCCTTATCTCCAAGTATCCGTGAAGAAAGTGCATTATCCTTGAAAGAGTTCATGGATAATTTCATTGTTTATATATGTATCTGAGCATTGAGAAAATTGGATAATTAAATGTGATTTAATTATCATGAATAATATGAATTTGATTCATATTATAAGGAGAGTTATCTAAGATAATTACATGTGATTTATTTATAAAAGATCTGAATAATGTGAATGCGATTCATATTATTTGGGCACATGAGAATTGAGATCCAAGATGATTAAATGTAATTTAATTACCATGGAAAAGAATAATGTGGACAACACTATTTATATTATTCAGGTACATTTTAAAATGTGATTTATAATATATTAAAGAGAGTGTATTGTTCTTTATATTTGTTAATTAATTATTGATGTGAATTGGATTCACATGGATGATTAATTGAAAAATATAATTTACATTTTATTTTGGGACGTGAATGTGATTCACATTTTTCCAATGGCATGATTGCAATGCTCACAAGATAATTACGAATTATTTTTGTGAAATAATTTATAACAAATGTTGTTGTAAATCTTGGAGATATCATGAGATAATGAGATATCATGAGATGATGAGATCTCTTGAGATAATGAAATCTCATGAAATTTTGAGGAGATAGACACATTCCATCTCAAAGTAGTAGCTGTCCCCCCCTTTTAGGAGATATGGTCAATCTTCTCATTATCTCCAAGACTAGTCAAAGTGATTTAATTTTCAATTGATTTATATTGATTTATCAATATCTACTAATTTAAATTAAATCAATTATTGTTGTGTTTTTTACAACAACATCATGGCCATTGAAAGAAACACAAATCAATCTCATCCATTGATTGTGTGTTGTCCATGGATTGAGAGCCATGGACTCCCAAAACCCTATATAAGAAGAGGCACCCTTTGATCTTCGAGTGACACATTTATGACCACAACATATGCTCTCTTCCTCTCTCTCTATATGCCAAATGCTCTCTCTCTCTCTCTCTTATGGCTGTCCAACATGGAGCCATAGAGATAGTCGCCATCGCTGCAACATCATCGTTATGTTGCTATAGTATTTGCTCGTGGATCTCTGTCTCTTTCGGTGCACCTCGCTCGTGAAGAAGACATCAGATCACATGTGACGAGATCGGGAGATTCGCCGCTCAGACCATCAACATGAATTGCGAGGTGCACGCATCTCATCAATGCACTCGCAAGCATCTCCTCCGTCGGATCGGACTTGAGATAGGAGGTCTCTTGGTCTAGAGACTCGATGGCAACCATGTTTCAAGAGGTAACCTTAATACCTATTGTGGTTTAGATGAAATGATCCGAGAAATGTTCTTGGATAATGTGGTTTCATTACATTATTTTTTTTAAATTTCGTTGCATTGAGCAACTAGTACGACTAGTCGCTCCCGACCGCATACGATGCGATCCTCTTGCTTCCGTGATACGCTTAAGAATCTCCCCATATCCTTCAAGTGGTATCAGAGCAAGTTGGAGGTTTTGGATACGATCCATTAACCTAAGAAGATTTTGGCTCGTTAGGGTTCGTGAAAATTTTTATCGCATTTCAATTTTCGTAGCCATATTTTGTGATTAATTTCGACCCTATTTAAAATAACTAAACACGAAACTATCACTTGTATATTGTTCTTATTAATTGAGGAAACATTGGGATATGAGTTTGCATGATTTAGAATCCGATAACTCAAGATATGATCATTTTAATGAACATATGTCCATTGTTTGGGGATGGCGAATCATGAAGTAATGAAAGAGTTAGTTACTGTTTTGAAAATGCCTAGAAATGCATGATTATCTCTTGGGTTTTGTTATAAATTAAATTATCTAACTTTGGAAACTTACTTTACTTAATTTGGATTTAAATGATTGAGATATGTTAATTTTAGTAAGTGGGGGTCACTGTTGGAAATTACATACTTGATCATGAAACATGTGATTGTCATTTAATTTTTATAGAAATTAATGCTTAATTTCTTAAGATAATTATTGATAAATATTTTTGAAATATTTAAAGATGATAATTATTTTATTAAATGACATTTCCTTAACCAATAATTGATTAGATATGATCTAGATCATAAATTGGTTGCTTCATACACTCTCCAAGAAATAAGTTGCTTGAATAGGATTGGGGATTTATTTAGCAAATCTCCTTATAATGTTAATAAAAATGGTTTTAATTATTATTATATGGTATAAATTTGGTTGAAAAATCGATTATCATCTCAAGTACAAAGTGATCGACTTGGCATTATCTTTTCCCGAGGTGGATATGGTGTCTAGTCGGGGAGCGTTGGGGTAGCAGGTTGCACTGTGTGCGGTCTGCCCCACTCCCGTCTGTACTGGCCATGACAACGGGTAGGGAACGGATAATGCTTGAGAAATCATGATGTATTTTTCTAATTATTAAAATTTGAAATAATATGTATTTGAGATAATACCATATTTCAAGTAATAATAAAGAATGTTTGTTGGATATTAATTGGATCAATAATTTAATATGATTAGATTAATTAGAATCCAATTAAAATTAAAACACTCTGTTATAAATAAAGTTGTTATTTCCCTTGGAAGAATTAATTATGTGAATATGATTCATAATAATTAATAAAATTTGAACATGATATGGAGGATGACATAAGTGACATCCATGGTCTCCCGTCAAGGCAAAGGGTTCCGTCGCCAGAGATTGTATGGAGGAGACGCTTGTCTGAAGTGACAGCTCCTGCATACAAGCCATTTGGATCGGGCTCTTTGCTTCTCGAAAGAGTAAGGACGCATGCGTAGTGACCCCAATATGGAGTCTTCATATTATTGGGGCCATATTGGATTGCGCATAGTGAGTTGTATTCCTGTTGATGGTTGGTTCAATTAATGACAAATCAACATCACTTTTGGGGTGGTGGGCTTGGGTGTTAAAGACTAAATTGCGAATGCAAGTTGGACTTGCAAGGCGGAATGTGATCCCTCTTTTTTTTATCCGAGTTGCAAGTTCTCATTTATTGGGATGTGACAAAGATAAGAAAGAAGATCCCAGATATTGCTTGAAATATAATGGTAAGTATATCTCTTACATTGAAAGTGATTAAGCGAATAAACTTTCAGTGTTGACAAGGCAAGACAACTTTGATATAAAATTCCTTAAATCAAAGTAAAATGTGTATATATATTTATATATATTTATCCAAAGTTCTTATTTCAGATAATCCTCATTAAACCCACTCTATACTATACTCAATAATAACCAGTAAAATATCATGATTGGATCCATGATTAAGATATTGTACTTGCAGTTGGACACATAATATATATGGTTGTAATGTGCAAGTTTCCTTGTAATATAGAGGAATGGCAATTAAATAGACAATAGATCTACAACCCAAGGATTTGTATGTCTCTATAGTATTGATCTTTCGTCAAATGTACTTTGGAAGTGACATGTCGATGATGATCATAATTGTCAGATAATCCCTATAAAATCTTAGAAGATGTTATGGCATACATATGTGCTCTTGACATTTAATCATGAATGACAAGGTTCATTGTATCATGCAGAATGGTGGCTCTATAAGAGATGATGTATTCAAAATGTTTGAGTATCTACCTGCACCAAAGTCTTTAAGAGTTAAGATGTATGTAAATATGATGAGTGTCATCATTCTAATGTCTATACTCAAGTCATTCATGAAGCTTCATAATATTCATATTACATGAATTGAATGAAGCATATATAAATGTTGAAATACTCTTATAAGAGATCCTTTATCTTATGCAATGGTTGTTTATAGATGAAGAGAGCACAGTGGAAGCATGGGTCAGACTCAACTAAGAAGGAAAGTCAAAGAGTTGACTGTACTTCTGTGACTTCCATATGACAACCAAATAGTTGGATAAATGCCAATACTGCAATAAGTCGATGTACATATAGTGTGACTATATAGACTATCTAGGATCCTTAGAGAAGGACTCAGATTGGGCATCAGAATAAGCTACATATAATCATTGATATTGACATGGTTATTGGATAAGATCAAAGTCTAATAATTGCATCTCATTCTTCTAATAACATTTGCAATTGGTTGCATATGTTTTAGAAGACTAGAAAAATTGATCTTAAGGTTTAATAGTCATCCACATGGGTATTGATGCAATTGTTGCAACAATCACAACTGGATAGAAAGACTTCATATTTTCAGTGGGAGAGCCCTTAGTCTTAGAGAATGTCTCTACTACCTAGATATTAGAAAACACTCATAGTTTATTTCTAAATATTGGAAATAGACATGAATTCTTGAATAGACCGATCATAAAGAGTTATGATGGATATATTTCAGATAGTATTTTGATATCTGGAGGACTCTACTAAATTAGAAATTAATGAATGTTTCATTAGCATTTCTAATACTGAAAATTAAACCTTAAAAGATCAATAGGAGGATGAAGATCATTTGACTATGATTTGGCATCAAGTCTTGGACATTAGTCTACCGATGAGATCAATTGACTAGAAAGAGATGAAGCTTTAGAATATCTGAAATTTTAAATCTTACATACTTGTGAATATTGTATTCAAAGTAAAAATTATACAATGCAACCTTCTCTGGGAATGGTGTAAGATGTCAAGGTATACAAGATCTCATTGATAACGCGGTTCCGATCTATAGTTAAGATTGTCGGTATAGAGAGAAAAGCCGTAGAGAGGGAACCGCGTTGATCAAACAAAAATGCGATAAAATTGGAGAGAGAGAGAGAGAGAGAGAAAGAAGCGGCTTTTTTCTCTTATTTTATCATTCACTAATTATTTTTCCATGTGAGTGTGCCTGGGTCAAATTCAAGGTGGCAGAATATTAAAACTGCAATTTTTGAGACAAGGAAGAAATTCTAGAAAAATCCTCTTTATTCTTGATTTTACAAAGAAAGAAATTGAAAAGAAATCCGGCTCAAAACTAACTCGAAATGGAGATTTCAAAACAACACAATGAAATGATGAAAAATAAGGGGAAAATACTAGAAAACTATCTTGGGTAGTTATCAGGCTACCCTAAAAAAATCGCAGAAAAATACGGAAAATTCGAGGTCCAAACTACCCCTACTAGCCAGGGACATAATTGTAAAGAAAAGTTTATTGTTTTATTACAAAAAGGTCCCTGTGGGGACTGAAATGAAAAGAAATCTGAAAGAATTACATTTAGGTCCCTGTACGAGGACCTAAATGCAATTTTTGGAAAGTTCTAGGGCGCGCCTAAAATAATGGAACTTGCTAGGTTTATTGTGCAGTTTTTCCACCGTTTCAGGATGGACGGTAAGGATTAGATGGTGAAGTGCGATCTGAACCATCTATGATGGGACACATGTCGCAATTCTGTACGTCCTGGTGTTTTTGATGTTCTTGAGCTCTGGCGCACAGCTGACGACGAGGGTCTTTTCTCCGAATTTTCTCCGGCGGAAACTTCGACGCTTGAGCCTCCGGCAGGGCTAGAGGGGTGATGCCTTCACCCCTCGAGCTCGTCCGTGGTGGTGCTCCTCCATAGGCGGCGGAAGGTGACGGTTCTCCGTCGATGAAAATGGCAGTCCGGCTGGTCCTAGAACTGATACATGTTGTTGCACCTTCTTTGAATGAATTTTTTCCTTGCTTTTGAAAGCTCTAGATATTCTGATGTCGCTCCAGATGAAAGATAAACCTGCAAGTAAGAATTTGTGTGCTCGATTCACTCAAGAATCAGCCAAAATATTAATGATTTTGCAAGTTAAAGATGGTGTTTCCAAAATTGACGAAAAACGTAGTAAAAAGTAGCGAAAATGGTTCGTGAATTGGTTCGATTTTGAAGTGAATTAAAGATGTAGATTAAGTGGGCATCTAAGAATGGTGATTAATTGACCTAATTATGCAATCAACTACCCTAATCATGACACGTACTTCGAGAAAGAAAATAGAAAAGGTGGAGGAATAGATCTGGGGAAGAGAGGTGTATTACCTCGGATAATAGCTCGACGATCGATCCTTCCTGGAGCTTGATGCAGCACGGGGCTGCGATGCAAGGTGATTGGTTGCCCTGGAGCTTCTCCTC
Source organism: Ottelia alismoides (assembly GCA_037367405.1). Lineage (NCBI taxonomy): Eukaryota > Viridiplantae > Streptophyta > Magnoliopsida > Alismatales > Hydrocharitaceae > Ottelia > Ottelia alismoides. The sequence goes on along the minus strand of JAZKJV010009491.1, from coordinate 377,454 downwards.
TGACGTTCTTCTTGCACGTGGGGCGACGGATGGGCGCTGTCACCACCGTAGTCGGCCGACACGAAGCTTGGAAGAAGGAGGGTTGGCACTAGAACTGGGGGGTTCAGGTAGTTGGAGAGGTCTGTTCGAATGCGCCAGATTTAGGGGCTTTTATAGGTGAATCGAAGTGGAGTTTAGATAGATCCAATGGTAGGCGTGTGTTAGGATAGTTAGGGGAAGGTAATGGAGGGTTAAGATAGATCGAGGAGGTTAGGAATGAAGCGGGAGAAATTGTTGAAGAATAGCCAGTAGAATAGAATATGCACCGGCTTCTTGAAGAAGAAGAACCAGGTGCTGACACGTGTCAGCACCTGGTTGGCCAGATGTTTAAAATACGCTATAGATTATGTAATAAATAATAAATGACATTATTTTAAATAGGTATAAAAACGAAAAATATAGATAATTAAATTATCTAAATTATAGCATAATTACTTTTTATAAATAATAAATATTGTATGAAATATAAATATTATATTAATAAATATGTATAAATAATTCTTAATAAATAGGCATATAATTTTTAATTCAATAAATACATAATTATATATTAATTTTATATTTTCTTAATTATTAGAATAATAAATAAAGCCTTTGTGATTTTTTGTGAATTTTAATAATTTAGTTTAGATATATTAATAAATATTGGTATAAGTCATTTAGTTCAATTTCATCTATAAATTAGAGTTTTAGAATTTATTAAAATAATAAATAATCTCCAAATATTCTGAAATAAATCATGGTGAAAATACAAGATCATGAAATTAATTAGAAATTATAAAATTAATAAAACTATAGATAGTGTATTCAAAATAAAATAAATTGCTCAGAAACCCCGTTGTCATTAGGTCCCAAAACTGACTTTTTGCAAACAGACTCCGATTTTAATGACACCACCTCCATTAATTAGAGAATATTATTTTATGAACTTTAAAGGTGAGTAGAGTGAATTTAGAGTTCGTATGAGAATGTTATGATGTTTGGAAGAATTTGACAATTTAAATGATGGATTTCTTGGCATATATACAAGATAATATTTTTAACTTATTTTTATATTTTTATATACATTTTTAGAAATAATTAGAAAAATAATTTGGTGAAAACAATTTACATATGAATAAATTGAAAATCAATGAAGATTTGATATTTATTTGATAAATAATGAAGAATGTGTGGAATGTACTTTAATTATTTTATGATTTTCTTTCCTTATCTCCCACTACTTGTTTGTTTATCGACCAATCCATGCTGACTTGGTCTCGGGAGTTAGGTTATATAAAAATACCTTACAGCTATATTTATAATTTCTGAGTCATATTTTACATATATACATATCTACAATATGCCTTCTTATCTTTTCTTTATTTTGATTCTTCTATTTATTTGCATGTTATTGATGCATAAAAGTACATTTTTATTCATGAATGAGATTTTCTTAAAAAGTGGAAATTGATGAATATTTACATGTATTTGTTAAGGGTTTTAAGATAAAATGCGACAGAAATGTTAATAAATTATGGATTCATCAACCCCCTATACCTAAACTTTGCTAGTCCCTTAGCAAACACTTATTTGAAAAGTAAGTGAAAAAGAAAGAAAGTTAGAATGAATTTGTTTTCCTAAACCAATTCATGAGAACAGACAAAGGACAGAGCTCGATCGGGCCAAGCATTTTATCGGAGCCTTAACTAGGATTAGGATTTTATCCTCAACAGTCCTCAAGTTCCACAAATCCTTATTCAAGTTCACCTCATCAGCTAGTTCAGACTCACTTATTCATATCGCAAACTCTATCAACCTAGACGTCAATTTGTATAGTGTGTGAATTGATTTAGCTCTTCCTGCTTAAAGAAGCGAAGAAATCGTTCATCCCAGCTATACACTTCCATTGATTCCTCATCCAGCTACTCTTTCCTCGGGGAGGGAGGTATTCCCTTCTGAGGTTAGTTGGTGCTATGTTCACAATCGAATATAGAGAGAAACTAGAAGAACGAGAAAGGAACTGGAGTGCGACCAGTGTAGACGCATCTCCTTGTGAAGCTCAACCGGTGTAGCTAAGTCTCCACTAAGATGTGCATGCATTTTTGGTGGAAGCTTTGGACCATTGTGGTCATATTTGTATTTGGTGGCTTCTTCTTTGATTTGGCTTTGTAATTTGCTTGCACTGCATTCATCTTTTTGTGCCTTGATGGATATAGCATCTTTTGTTCCGTCCCTTTTTTGATGTCTTATAAAAATTGTGTCAGCGTATCCTTCTCTCATCTGAAATGACTATCGCAACCCCAATCTCTCCCGTCTTTAGACGTCAATGCTGCAAAGACAAGGATAAAAATGTACTACCAAGATGTAGTGCCCTTCTCAACTCCATGCAAGTCAAACTAAGTGCAAAGTGCATGTATCCAAGATTGGTTTACTGGTGCAGAGTTGTACGGATGACACCAAGTGTTCTACTTAAGAACCTATGAGTTGATTTCCCAAATATGGTCTTATGGAACCCATAGATTTAAGTCAAAGACCTGAAGAGTCTAAATTCCAGATCCTAATTAGGCTCCTTACAACGAAAGTTAAACGCCATAATGAAGTTCCATCCTTCAGACTATACTCGATCCTTAGTTCCAGAAATCAAACTTATTCTGAAGAATGCGAATGCAAATGCAACAATGTTTTTGTGAAGTACCTTTTCTGAATTTTACTCATTTTTATGAATGTTAAGGCTTTTGTAATTTTTATGAATTTTAGGACTTTGTATTTTTGTATGGATTTTTCAATTTTTATAAACAAGTACATGTACAAGAATTTTACAAGATATATTTTATTTGAATTAAATATTTAATGTATTTTACAAATTTTATATAAAGAGAAATTTTCAAGGATTAAATGATTTTTACACAAATTTTAACAGATAGGATTTTAGATAAGTATTATACATATCTTAAATACATATTTTGATTTAAGTATTTTAAATACATATTTTAGACATATTTTACTTATTTACAAGGATTTTATAAATAAATACATGAATAGATAGATTTTAAATTAATCCTTACCTACTTTTTATGGATTTTATAGATATAGAAAATACACAAAGTACGAGTTATGGACAAAAGTATATATACAATATATACGTACTCCCCTATACTTAGCTTGTGCTATGTCTTCATAGCGTCAAAAGAGAAAAAAGAGGACATAACTTGTGCTAAGTATAAGTGAGTGAAAAAGAATAAAGAATAAAAGTCAGTCGAACCCCCTATACTTACGATCTGGTCATCGTAAGTATAATGGAAGAGAAAAAATGAGGTGACTGAGGGAAAAAGAATGTACAACAAAGAAACAAGAGAAATAGAGAAAACAAAATCAACAAAATCACTCGATCCCCCTATACTTAGGAGGCATCCTAAGTATAGAAAAGAATGTAGCCAAAAATTGGGGATCAATGATTTGTGAAAAAGAAAGGATAGACAAAAGAAAAAGAACAAAATTGAAAAACGCTAATCATCGGGCAATCAGTCCCCCCTATACTTAGGATCCGGTATCTTAAGCATAAAAGACGAGAAAAAATGGGGACGATTGTGGTCTACGAAGAATGTACAAGTTATTGGGAACTCCAAAAATCGAATGGCTCAAAAGTCTTTGCACAGGATGAGATAAAGTGAAAGAGTAGTCATGAGTCCTGTACAAAATAGATCACTTCAACACGGGCGAGATGATCAGTAGTCTCTACGAAGTGCTTCAGGATCTTCCCATTCACCACAAACGGCTCTGCACCAGGTGACACATCTGATATAGATATACTTCCATTGTCGTGCACCGTTCTGACTATGTAAGGTCCTTCCCATTAGCTCTTCAATTGGCCAGGAAAAATTCTCATTCGTGCATTGAACAACCATACTTTCTGCCTAGGAACAAAGATCTTGTGCCGAATATGTCTATCGTGCCATTTCTTCACTTTGTCCTTATAAATGAGAGTGTTATCATATGCTTGATTTCAAATCTCCACTAGCTCATTCAGATCCATCTTCCTCTTGGCTCCTGCTTTCTTCATATTTAGTGAAATTTCTTGGATAGCCCATTCAGATTTGTGCATGATTTCTACGAGCAAATGGCATGGCTTCCCATAAACCAATCTGAAGGGTGAAGTACCTAAGGGAGTTTTATATGCAGTACGATATGCCCAAAGAACCTGATCTAGAAGTTGTGACCATTTCTTCCTATCTGATCGTACTAATTTCTGAAGAATGGATTTCACCTCCCTATTTGAAACTTCAGCCATGCCGTTCATTTGTGGGTGGTAGGGAGAAGCTACTATGTGATCAATGGCATATTTCTTTATTAGCTTTTTTACCTCCTTATTAATGAAATGGCTACCCCCATCTGAAATAAGAATATGTGGAATACCGGACCGTGAAGTAATATGTTCCCTTAGGAACTTGCATACTATTCTACTGTCTGTGGATCGTGCGGTAAGCCTCCACCCATCTACTAACATAATCTAGCGAGAAGAATGTACTCAAAGCCGTTGTTGGAAGGGAACGGTCCCATAAAATATATGCCCCATGCGTCAAAGATCTCGCAAATAATAACATGTCGCATAGGCATCGCATCTCTAGCACTAACTGTCCCTACTGCTTTCTAACAATCCGAGCAACTCTTCACGAATGTGCAAGCATCTCTAGTAAGAGTCGGCCACCACAATCCACTCTGAAGTACCTTCTGTGCTATCCTCTTCTCTGAGTGATGTCCCCCTGCATCGAAGGAATGGCACATAGTGAGGACACTATTATATTCCTCCTGAGGAATACAACGCCTGTAAACACAATACGGTCCCTCACGAAAAAGAATCGGATCCTCCCAATGGTATTATCGTGCCTCAGAATCTAGTCTATCGACTCGATCCTTCGGCCAACCCTGTGGACTTTTTTGTGTAATCAGAAAATTCACTATATCTGCATACCATGGAAGCTTGGTAACTGCAAAGATACTCTCGTCTGGAAATCTGCAATCTCTGGCTTATACTCATCTGAAGGCTGCTCTATCTGCAATTGGGAGAGGTGATCAACTACCACATTCTTTACCCCAGGTTTGTCTCTAATATCCAAATCAACTCCTGAAGTAAGAGAATCCATCTAAGAAGGCGTGCCTTGGCATCCTTCTTCTCCATCAAAAATCCGATAGCTGAATGATCTGTGTAAACTGTGATCTTGGAGCCAAGAAGATAAGATCTGAATTTGTCTAATGCAAATACCACTGCCAACATCTCCTTTTCTGTCACTGTGTAATTTCGCTGAGCATCATCTAAAGTCCGGTTGGCATAGTGGATATCAACAGGAAGTCCATTCCTCCTTTATCCTAATACATGCTCGACTGCAAAATCTGAAGCATCCATCATGAACTCAAAGGGAAGAGATCAATCGGGTGGCTGTAGGACAGGAGCACTGATAATCATTTCTTTCAATGTGAGGAAGGCATGAAGACATTTGTCATCTAACAAAAACTCGACGTCTTTGCCTAATAATTCAGTTAACGGTTGGGCAATCTTAGAAAAACCCTGAATGAATCATCTGTAAAAGCCAACATGCCCCAGAAAGGATCGTAACTGCTTACTGTTGGATGGTGGTTCGAGATGCTTGGTGACATCCACTTTGGTAGGGTCAACCTCCATGTCTCGCTGGGAGATGACATGCCCCCAACATGATCCCGTGTGTAACCATAAAATGGCTCTTTTCCCATGACAAAACGAGATCTACCTCACAACATTTTTGAAGAACCTGGTCTAGGTGCGCTACACAATCATCAAAGGACTCACCATAGATCGAAAAATCATCCATAAAGACCTCTAGAAAATCACTAACCATGTCTGCAAAAATAGCAAGCATACACCTCTAGAAAGTAGCAGGGGCATTGCACAATCCAAAGGGCATCCGTCTAAAGGTATACGTGCCAAAAGGACATGTGAAGGTGGTCTTCTCCTAGTCTTTAGGAGCAATAGTGACCTGGTTGTATCCGGAGTAACCGTCAAGGAAACAGAAGTACTCCTTCCCTACCAACCTCTCTATGACATGGTCTATAAATGGCAAAGGGAAGTGATCCTTCTTCGTCACGACGTTCAATTTCCTGTAATCAACGCACACCGCCACGACGTGGTTACTCTCTTTGGAATCTCCTCTCCACTCTCATTCTTAATCATTTGAATTCCCGACTTCTTCGGGATAACATGTAATGGGTTGACCCATTCAGAGTTGGAGATGAGATAGATAAATCCTGTGTCATGCCATTTCGTAATCTCTTTCTTGACAACATCTAGTAAAATCAGATTCAGCCTGCGCTGAAATTCTCCAGAAGGTTTGCTATCATGATCGAGATATATATGATGAGAACACAAAGCAGGATTGATCCCACAGAGACCGGATACAATCCATCCAATAGCCTTGCAGTTTCTTTCAAGAATCTCCATAAGACGAGATTCTTTCTCTTCGGTCAAAGATGAGCTGACAATGATCGGAAACTGTCGATATGGACCCGCAAGGAAAGCGTATTTCATGTTTGGTGGCAAAGACTTCAGCTCTGGTAAGGTAGAATCTGGCTCTGTTGTAACCTCATCTCTATGTGTAATGGGATCTGTATCGGTGGTAGATGTGTCTGCAAATGGTGATCCACCATCTCAATATGCTCTAGAGTCAGACTACAGAAGATGTCTAAAACATCATCCAACTTGCTACTATGCTCATCCTCAGAATGACCAGAGGAAAATAAATCGGCTAAATGAAACTCAATCTCTAGATCATCTGAAGTGGAGAAATTGTGTAAATCATCTGAATCTGAAATATCTGCAATAAAATCTTCGGGTATCTGATCCATCTGCTTATCATCATCCATACTAAAATATGAAGTACCATCAGAAGAACTGCCAACTGTAGTCTCGGACCCATCCTCTGCTAAGAAATTCTAGGTCTCTACTCGATACCTCTCAAGGTCGTCAAAGCAAACCTCATCCATGTAATCACATGTGGCTAAAGAACTCAAGATATTTGAACTGGCCGTAGATGTGTCACTGGATGCGTGTGATTCTCTCGCCATCTCTATATGTACCTTCTCGCCCTCGGTGCGAAAAGATACCTTCCCTGTATCATAATCGAAGAGAGCCCTCGCGGTCTCTAAGAAAGGCCTCCCAAGAATGATCGGGGTAAGGTGTAACTGTGCAGGGCAATCCATGTCTAGGACAGTAAAGTCCACTGGGAACTGCATGCCATATACGGTCACGATAACATTCCTCAATATGCCGCTAGGTCTCTTACAGATCTATCAGCAAACTGAAGGAACGCGCATGATTTGTAAAGAGGACCTAACTCAAGCTTGTCAAGTAAACAAGATGGTATCAAATTTATCGAGGAACCGTTATCTAATAGAGTGCGATCGAATGCTGCATTGGCAATCTCACATCTAACATATTGTGCTCCTGAATCCTTTTTATTCTTAGGTAATTTGTTTTGTATGGAGCAGGATGTGGCCTTGGTCAAAATATGTTTTTCTGTACATGATCTCTTTTTCCTACGCGTTACATCTATTCTTCAGCAGATTGTTGAGCATAGAAAAATGATCCAAGGCATCGTGAAGTGGGATCGTCAAAAAGATGTGATCTTTTAATAAACGTTCGATCTCTGGATTGACAACATTCTTTTTTGTATTTTTCTTTCCTTTTCCAAACAAGGCATTAGGAAAAGGAACAATATCAGGAATGACAAAATCGAACTTTTTATTCATATCAGAATCAGCATGTACATCAAGAGTTTCAGAATTATGTACAAAACTCTCTAAAATAGGGGAAGAAAAATTTGAATCAGGAGTATCTGCATGGTCTGAAGTAATATCATCGTCCGACTTGTCAGTGTCCATGTCAACTATTTCCGCAACGCACCCTTCTCTCTGATCATCATGATGGTCCTCATCATCATGGCGGTTCTCCTCCTCACCATCAGAATGTGTCTGATCATGGATTGGTTCTTGCTCCTCATCAAATGCCCTCTCCTCTACTCTATCAGGTGCTTGTGGTGATCTACCACTCCTGAGACGAATGAAGTTAGATAAAAATTCAAGAAAAGATATCGTACCTTTAGTGATGTCTACCTGATCTGAATGCCTCCTCTTGTTATTCGGGTTCATCTGAGGCTGAGCTGGAAGAGTGGTCTTCGGCGCGGTTAACTCATCCAGACGACGGTTAACTTGCTCCTTCTCTGTTCATTTTACAGTCTGGACCGTACTCAACATATCCATGACCCGATTCAGCGCCAGGGCCAGTGAAGACATCTCAGACTCTGTGTGGTGACCCTGGCTATCTAATCTCTCTTGCCTTGGCATGTGCTGCTGTGAAGTGTATGGCTGAAAAGATCTCTGAGGTGTAAAGGAAGACTACTGGTGCTGCTGGTAATGATGTGTCTATGAATGATTAACAAGATACTGATAAGAATGTGGTCTCTGATATGCATGCTGGTGAGACTGTTGCTGCGTGTAAGGCTGTCGGTGCTGAAAGTGTGGACGCCCATGCTGTGGATGACTATACTGCTGCTGCTGGTGATGAGGTACACTCGGTTACTAAATCGTAGTGTACCATATTCCGTTGATCTCAAGAGTGGCTTGAGGCTCAACATCCATGTCCACGGAATTGGTGATCTGACCAGTATTGGCATGAGACCGGTCCTCATGCCAATCAATCTACAGAGTCTCTGGTTCGGTCTGGACGAAATGTATCTGTTGGGTGGGCAGAGCGGGTAAAGACCTCCGTGCAGGTTGTGAAGTAAAAGAACCTTGAGACTGCTGATACTAAAGTTGTAGCTCCATTACCTTCTTCATAAGATCACTCAGCTGCTGAGGTAGAGATGAGAGTTTCTCCGACTCTCACAGTGGTTGTAAGTCCTGAAATTGTTTCTGAATGACATCTACCAACGTTAGTTTTTCGTTGATAAAACCCATGTTGGTATTGGATTCAGACTCTGAAATATTCGCCACCTTTTGATGCTCTCAGTGATGTGGTGGCTAAGGGGCCTTCTGGAATGCCCGAATAGAATCGAAGACTCTCGTGTTTTCTGCCATCCCTTCGAAGATGGACCAGACAGACTCGACATCCTTATTCATATAGCTGCCTCCACATGTGGCACTCACCAGCCCCTGAATGTCCGGCTGGAGTCCTCCAAAGTAATTCTGTACCAGCACCTTCATCGGTATCTCATAAAGAGGACATCTCTCTGTAAGATCTTTGAATCGATCCCATGCCTCGTGGAAAGGTTCATTCGGTAATTGTGTGAAATTGGAGATCTGACTCCTCATCGTGTTCGTCCTAGAGGAAAATATTCACGCATGAATGTGGACTTCGGATCGTCCAATGTAGAAATTTCCCTCCCTAAATGACTCAACCAGTAAAGCGCCTTATCTGCTAAGGCGAAGGGAAAGGCTTTGAGGTGAACAGCCTCCTGCGTAACTCCGGGATAACTCGCCATACCACAAATCATCTCAAACTGCTGCAGAAAGGTAAACGACTCCTCTGTAGCATTCCTATAGAACTTGGGAAGCAAAGAGATGAATGATGGTCTCAGCTCGTCTGGCCCTTGATTCGGCGCTAGTCGAATCCAATGGTGTAGCATCCTAGCTCCCGGGCCATACTCATCTCGTAATGTAGCGGGAACCACTGCAGGTTGTAAAGGTTTCTCGGCTCGTGGTCTCAGCGCAGCTATCTCAGCTCGCAACTCATTCTGAGTTCTGAATTGTTTCTCAGATTTGTAGATTCAGCTGTTGTAATGTGTCAAGAATCCCGGTCGTAATATCTACGGCTGGATCCAGTCTTCCCTCAGTATGGTGCTCCTCAGCTAGCCTCTCCTCTGCTGGTCCTTTTCCACGAGCCATGTGCTTCAGATCTTTTGTGAAAAGGAACTTCTTGTAAGAACTCAGTGAAAATCAGCTGGAGAAAATGATGATAGATTGAGGCAAGGGTCTGCCTCAATAGACTGACCCCGAGGCGAGGGAGTCTGATCTAACTCTCCTCGAGATCAGATGGGACCAACTCAGGAAGAGGGTCATCCTGAGTTTGTGAAAATGTACGACGGACGGTGGAAGATTGATGGCTCACAGAGTCTGAGCAAAATAGCCATCGAGTCGTCATCTTTGATGTCAAGAGATTAATCGGGAGAGCACGTCTATCGAATCAAGAGAGATGGGAGATGCGTGTAAGACGCGGTAACTCACGCCCCACAAACAAACACAAAGCAAACCCTGTATTCACCAACACAACCCAATGATGACCGTAAGAGTTCAGTCGTTTATCTTGTCGGTTTTAGGATTGTATTAGCATACAAGTATATTATCTGATTATCGCGAGCTGATAGGTGCCCGGAATTTCCCCGCAATACTGCCCCGAGTCTTTACAGAAAACCACTTGCTCTCAGCCATTATGGGGGTAAGTACATACCATTTCCGGCTACCCGTGTTACTTGAAGATGGAGCCTTATGCAGTGTCCTCTAAATCCCCCACTCTGCTAAGTAAACTCAGACCGTTTCTGGCTACCCGAGCGTAACCACTGAAAAGTAGTGATTAGGTGTATAGACTAAGTAGTATTTTGAGAGAAACACAGACTTTGGCTCTATCCTTAAGTGTCGTCTCTCACTCGTAAAAATATGAAAAGTACCTATGCGAGGATTACTCTCCCAAATCAATTGATCCTTACGTTTATTTTAGGTCAGATACTTAAGCAGTCCCGATTTTCTTTTTGATTTTATATTTTTTTGGATTTTTTTCAGACAAATGTCTGCCGAATGTCTTTATTTTTTTAGAAATCCTAAAATCATATACCTAGGTGGCGAGTCCTAAGACTAACTACGAGGGCACAATCAGATAGAAAAAAATGAAAATCCCTAAGCATGCACCTAGCCTCGTAAAAAGCCGCGGAAAATCGACAATGCGAGAAAAACCGTGGTGGGTGCCCTGATCCCCCGATTGCACGAAACTCGGTGAATCAGTCCCTGAGAAAAAGGGAAGGGAAGGTACAAGTTAGGATGCCCTTATGAGGCCCCTTTCTAAAGAAAACAAAAACACAGGCAAGTGGCCTCTCTCTCTCTTTTACAAAAATAAAAGGAAAAAATACAACATAGACTCTAACTAATCCTACCCTCAGCAACCGAAAATCTTGGTATCTGCACTTTCAACTTCTTCGGCTTCCAAGGAAGCCGGTTGAACCTGCAGGACTTGCAAAGATCAGTTAGGAAACACACAAAAAAACCTTAAAAAAATCAAAGAAACATGAAAGACATAAAAACCGAAGAAAAAGCCGTAAATAAAAAACCGAAAGAAAAAAATTTGTAAAATCAAGAATATTAGAGAATTGATAGAAAATCAAGTCAAAAACCGCTGTAGAAATAATGCCTCCCTGGTAATGGTGCCATTTTGATAACGCGGTTCTGACCTACGGTTAAGATTGTCGATGTAGAGAGAAAAGCCGTAGAGAAGGAACCACACTGATGAAACAAAAATACGATAAAATAGGAGAGAGAGAAGCGGCTTTTTTTCTCCTATTTTATGTTTCACTAATTATTTTACCAGGTGAGTGTGCCTGGGTCGAACTCAAGGAGGCAAAATATTAAAACTATGATTTTTGAGATAAGGAAGAAATTCCAGAAAAATCCTCTTTATTCTTGATTTTACAAAGAAAGAAATTGAAAAGAAATCTGGCTCAAAACTAACTCGAAATGGCGAAATTCAAAACGACACAATGAAATGATGAAAAATAAGGGAAAATACTAGAAAATTGTCTTGGGTAGTTATCAGGATACCCTAAAAAAATTGCGGAAAATACGGAAAATTCGAGGTCCAAACAACCCCTACAAGCCAAGGGCATAACTGCAAAGAAACGTTTATTGTTTTATTATAAAAACGTCCATGTGGGGACTAAAATGAAAAGAAAACAAACAGAATTACATTTAGGTCCCTACTTGGGGACCTAAATGTAATTTCTGGAAAGTTTTAGGGCGCGTCTGAAAATCTGGAACTTGTTGTATTTATTGTGTAATTTTTCCACCGTTTCGGGATGGACGGTCAGGATTAGACGAAGACGTGCCATCTGAACCATTGATGATGGGACACGTGTCGCAATTCTGTACATCCTGGTGTTCTTGATGTTCTTGAGCTCTGATGCACAGCTGACGACGAGGGTCTTTTCTCCGAATTTTCTCCTGCAGAAGCTTCGACGCTTGGGAGCTCGCCCGCGGTGGTGCTCCTCCATAGGCGGCGGAAGGTGACGGTTCTCCGCCGATGAAAATGGCGGTCCGGCTTGTCCTGGAACTTATACGTGTTGTTGGACCTTCTTTGAATGAATTTTTTCCTTGCTTTTGAAAGCTCCAGATATTCTGATGTCGCTCCAGATGAAAGATAAACCTGCAAGTAAGAATCTGTGTTCTCGATTCACTCAAGAATCAGCCAAAGATTAGTGATTTTGCAAGTTAAAGATGGTGTTTCCAGAATTGATGAAAAGCATAGTGAAAAGTAGCGAAAATGATTCGCGAATTGGTTCAATTTCGAAGTGAATTGGAGATGTAGATTAAGTGGGCATCTAAGAATGGAGATTAATTGACCTAATTAGGTAATTAACTACCCTAATAATGGCACGTACTTCGAGAAAGAAAATAGAAAAGATGGAGGAATAGATCTGGGGAAGAGAGGTGTATTGCCTTGGATAATAGCATGACGGTCGATCCTTCCCGGAGCTTGACGCGGTGTGGAGCTGCAATGCAAGGCGATTGGTCGCCCTGGAGCTTCTCCTCCGACGTTCTTCTTCCACGTGGGGTGGCGGATGGGCGTTGTCACCACCGTATTTGGCCGGCACGAAGCTTGGAAGAAGGGTGGCCAGCACTGGAACTGGGGGGGTTCAGGTAGTTGGAGAGGTATGTTCAAATGCGCCAGATTTAGGGGCTTTTATAGGTGAATCGAAGTGGAGTTTAGATAGATCCAATGGTAGGCATGTGTTAGGATAGTTAGGGGAAGGTAATGGATGGTTAAGATCGATCGAGGAGGTTAGGAATGAAGTGGGAGAAATTATTGAAGAACGACCGGTAGAACAGAATATGCACCGGCTTCTTGGAGAAGAAGAACCAAGTGCTGAGACGTGTCAGCACCTGGTTGGCCAGATATTTAAAATACACTATAGATTTTGTAATAAATAATAAATGACATTATTTTAAATAGGTATAAAAACAAAAAATATAGATAATTAATATATCTAAATTATGGTATAATTACTTTTTATAAATAATAAATATTGTACGAAATATAAATATTATATTAATAAATAGGTATAAATAATTCTTAATAAATAGGGATTGAATTTTTAATTCTATAAATAAATAATTATATATTAATTTTATATTTTCTTAATTATTAGAATAATAAATAAAGCCTTTGTGATTTTTTTGAATTTTAATAATTTAGTTTAGATATATTAATAAATACAAGTATAAGTCATTTATTTTAATTTCATCTATAAATTAAAGTTTTGGATTTTATTAAAATAATAAATTAGCTCCAAAAATTCTGAAATAAATCATGCTGAAAAACAAAATTATGAAAATGATTAGAAATTATAAAATTAATAAAACTATAAATATTGTGTTCTAAATAAAATAAATAACCCAGAAACCCCATTGTCATTTGGTCCCAAAACCGACTTTTTGCAAACCGACTTCGATTTTAATGAAACCACCTCCATTAATTAGAGAATATTATTTTAAGAACTTTAAAGGTGAGTAAAGTGAATTTGGAGTTCGTATGAGAATGTTATGATGTTCGGAAGTTGAGAATTTGATAATTTAAAAGATGGATTTCTTGGCATATATACAAGATAATATTTTTACCTTATTTTTATTTTTTTATATATATTTTTAGAAATAATTAGAAAAAGAGTTTGGTGAAAAAATATGTACATATGAATTAATTAAAAGTTATGAATTAATTAAAAATCAATGAAGATTTGATTTTATCTGATAAATAATAAAGAATGTGTGGAATGTACTTTAATTATTTTTATGGTTTTCTTTCCTTATCTCCCCTACTTATTTGATTGTCGACCAATCCATGCTGTCTTGGTCTCGGGGGTTAGGTTATATAAATATATCTTATAGATATATTTATATTTTCTGAGCCATATTGTACATATATATATCTACAATCTGCCTTCTTTTCTTTTATTTATTTTGATTCTTTTATTTATTTACATGTTTTTGATGCATAAAAGTGCATTTTTATTCATGAATGAGATTTTGTTAAAAATTAGAAATTGATGAATATTGACATGTATTTGTTAAGGGTTTGAAGATAAAATGCGACAGAAATGTTAATGAATCATGGATTCATCACTCATACATATTGATGAATGTGGATCATCTGTGTCATAATAATCATTGACGATATGTGATATCATTCGATGATTATTTGTGATATGTGATTTCTTCCCTTCACCTTAGAAACCTTTGAAATGTTCAAAGATTTCACAATTTTGGTTTAGAACCAAAGTTTGAAAGACGATGACATGAATTTGATCTAACTTAGGTAGCAAGTACCTATTGGATGAATTCTAAGAATATCTTATGTAGAAAGTAATATCATTCCTATCTCACTCCTCCTAATGTACCTTAACTCAATAGAGTTGTATGGAGATACAATTGGATCATGTATGACATGATTTGATAAATGATGAATATTAACACAATTACCTCTTTGTTTCTAAGGTATATATGTAGGAGAGTGATGGATCTGTAATTCGTCACTCTTAAAGTTGATAATAGAGTCTTGTTCCCGAGAAATTAGCTGCATATTTTCCTTTATCTCGCATAATTAGCAGACATACATGCATACATAATACATGCATTTTAGCATCCATATTTGCATTAAATAAGAAGCCTAATTCACTTGTAAATATTCACCATTAGTCACCTAATTATCTGTATTTTATACCCCCTCCAAAGTAAATAAAACTAACTCTGCACTATGTATATTACTATTTAATAATATAAGGAAAAGGCCAAAAATTCCTAGTTTGTAAAATACCCAATAAAAATCCCAAACCCAGTTGGAGACCACAGACCTTAGAATGAAAATATCTACCTCATACAACTTCCGATCTAGGTCCACTCACTTTCAGATTAATACACATTCAGAGACCTTTAAAATGAGACCAATTTCATTTAAATCTGAGTTCGTATGCAAAACTTGGGTTTTTGGGCCCCTTGGTGTACTATATGTATGTATATTTGTACCCTTGTATTTTTGTATCTGATTTGACTTCATCTCCATTTTTGGTCAACATGAAACTTGTAGATCTCATCGAGATCTACAACTGTCATGTTTTGAGTTTTTTCCAAATTTGTCTTCCTTCTCTCTCTAATTCACCATTCTTTTTTAGCTATTCAGAGCAGGCCATGTGGCGCCCTCTGATTGCACCACACAACCCGCTCCATTGCGTGCCACGTGCCCTCCATCCTCCGTCATCCGATCTCTTCCTCTCTCTCTCTCCTGATCTGGGCCATCCATCTTCGCAACTCTCCTCAGCCATCCGATCAAGCCCAGATACAATCTGGTCCGTTCGCCAACGCCTCTCCCTCAGGCCGCCACGCGTCCCATATTCTCCACCGTCTGATGGCCGCCCTTCTCTCCTCATTGCCACCGTTCATTTCATTTTGGATCCCTGCCATTCGATCAAAGTCCCGATGTCATCACAACCCTCCATCTCCGCCTAAGTCTTAGCACACCACGTGTCGTCTCATGGACCGCACGATCAAATCCTCAAGACTTCATTCTGACTGTCCCTTTCCGCCTTCACCTGTGCCCGCCACGTGGTGCACCCTGCGCACTTGATCTCATCGCTTCAGATCTAATCCCAACCTCTCATTAGTGCCTAAGTCTCTGCCGTTGGATCTCGAGATCCAACGACATAGACATCGTCTTCTACCTCCCGCAAGGCCCGCACCCACATCGTCCACCTTGCGCGCGAGCCACCCCTTTCTATTTTCGGAACCACTCCGGCCATCCTCTCTGCCCTCTACCACCTCCACCTCATAGCCCACTCTACCCTCATCCTCGCCGACCTCCATGATCACCATAAACCACACCCACGTCGTCCCACGACCTCCACCAACCTCGCCCTCCATCACCTGGACCTTTACTTCCAACCTATAAATACTCCATCTCCGTCAACCGTCGACCCCATCTGCCATTACAGAGAGAAACCCCGAGCTCGACTCCACCTATTAGTGATAATAATTAGATCAAAATCTGAGCGAAGATAGAGATTCTTCTTCGGTAAGATTCACAGTCAACCCCGTCATGCCGCAGCCCCCTCCCGTGAGCTGCACGAGCTCAGGAACCTTACCGGCCTTCGAGCGACGACCAGGAGCTCAACTTCGAGCTCCAATCCCCAGTTAGAACCCTCCATTCCCCCTACGATCTTGATGTTTATTTTAATTATTTTTCTCAAAATTTATTCGTCGCCTCTGACCACTCTCACGTCCATCTGATCATCCACCGAGCTCCGCCATGGAGCTCTGACCCTCGCATGCCATTCCATCTCCTTCGACGACGTACTACACCTCACTCCGATCAAAGCTCTGCCACCTAGGCGGAGCATCAACACCAGACCATCTTCACTACACCACAGGCCTCCCTCCACACTCGCCTTTCCCCCACAAACACTTTGCACACCTCGTCTATTGAGCTAACCCTTGCAGGTACACTCTCTTAGATTGGCCGG
This sequence comes from Ottelia alismoides, assembly GCA_037367405.1. NCBI lineage: Eukaryota > Viridiplantae > Streptophyta > Magnoliopsida > Alismatales > Hydrocharitaceae > Ottelia > Ottelia alismoides. Next base: position 360,640 of record JAZKJV010009491.1, on the reverse strand, counting down.
AAGCTTCACTGGAGCATCTTTGAGCTTCCTCGCCGTCGGCTTCCAGGCCGCTCCAACCTCAACTGAAACCCATGGATGCTCCTCCATGCCTCCACGTCCTTTCCAAGCTACACAAGAGCCACCGGCACCTTTCACCGACGACAGGAGGAGAAGGCAGAGCCAGAAGGGCTTCGCCGGAGCAAAACCACCTCCGCCGAAGGAGGCGGCGGACTGTTTGAGAATGAAGCACAATAGCCGTTCGATCCCCTTGATCAGACGGTTCTGAGCAAGCCAAGTCGCCATCAACCCGCTGCCGTCAGATCAGGAGGATCCCATGCTCATGATCATGCCACGTCGCAGCTTCCCCAAGCTCCAGATGTCGTTGGATTCATCCTAATCTAACGGTCCTCGATCGTCCATGTCTTCGTCTCAGGAGCCATCAGTAGCCGATGGATTGCCTTGATCGAACGCTCCGCATCATGCCACCTACCAGCCATCAGCATCCGTTAGATCTCATTCATCTAGCGGTCCAGAGAGCGCCAAGTCGCCTCCTCCGAGCCTTCTCCCCGACCATTAAGCTCGGAGCCCCCGAAGCTCCTCCGAGCCATACCCGAGCCTGTAGCGCACCTGAGCCGACCTCCAAGCCTCTGATGTCTCCCGAGCCTGGGACCTCACGTGTTTCTCACGTGCGGTCTAGGCATTTTGCACTGAGGCCCTAGAGGTTTTGAAAATTACATTTCAGTCCCTGTCAGTAGCATCACGTAAGGTGCACGTGTTTCAGTGGGCATTTTGCATACATACCCCCCTCAGTATAGGTAATTGCATTTAAGTCCATGTCAACATGTTTAATTTTTAGCAATTTATTTTCTGTATTTGCAATTTGGTCCTTTAATTGTACGCATATTTAGTACTCATTTGGCATCATTTTTCAGTTCTAAAAAGTGCATTGTGTAGCTTAACTTGTCCTATTTCTTATGTGAACTTGTCTAATTTTTGTGACATCAGTGGATTTTATTATTATTAAATTGGTGAAATTTTCTACATTTTGCCCATTTGATGCCTTTTAATTTGTATTAAATTCTCTGTTGCTCCAAAAATCGCCAAAAATTCACATTAAACTTAAGATAATTCAGTTTACATTATGCCCGAAAATCCTCGCATTTGCATGCATCCCGAGGCCTGAATAAATTACTTAGTGATTTCTTTAATTTATTTTTATTAACTCTAATTTACATAGAATTTCGGGTTTATTAATTTTCCTGGATTCATCATACTTAGATATATCTAGGATAATTTTTATATCTAGAAATAAGGTGTTTTGGTATTTATTAAAATTAATTTTGTAAAAATCACCTTGCATTCATATTTAATTCACAGTAAATTCATAAACTGTCAAAAAATTTAAAAAAAATTAGTGTAGCTTAATTTCATTGCTTACACATTCTGGCCAAGTTTCATAAATTTTGGACTTAGTTTGAATACTTTTCTGAATTAACTTGTAAACTGGCTCGATGTTGCATTGTATTTCTTTTAAATTGCATAAAAATTGTTGAAAAATACCAAAAAAAATCTTCTGAAAATTCTACCTCTGAAATTTGCTTAAAATTTACCTAAGGAGACAGTTGCCTCCTTAGTTCGACCTTGGGCTTGCCCAAGTAAAATAAATTTGCTGCTCGTGATTAATTGAACTTTAACTAAAAGTGGTTTTTGATCAGTCCGTATTTACCTGACTACAACGAACGACATGACATTAATTTGAACATTATGATCGAATTAACAAGGGTAGGTACGAGGCTCTTCAAAATGGCACCGTTGCCGGGGAGGCACGACTTAGGTTAATTTCTAGTTAATTTTTGAGTGTTTGATTTTCCATCCCCAATTAGTCTGACCTCTGGTTTTCTTATTAATATTTTTCTATCATTTAATTTTGAGTATTTTTGTATCGTACTTTATCTGACCTCAATTTGTTTTTGTACGAGGAGCATAAGGAATCGAAGGCGCTTCGAGGAGCTTGAATTTTGAACTTTTTGAGTGCTTATGAGGACTTGTAATTTTTGTTTTCCGTTATTTTTTTGCATTATTTCCAGCGGTTCCCGTTTGAGTTCTCGTGTGTGTAAAAATAGTGGAAATGTGTGGATTGAATTTTTAGATTAGGCTTGCACTAGCGACTCCTCGAGCCACTCTAGGATTTGCTTGTGCTCATAATTCTTTAGGACCACACATCACACATAAAAGACGCACTTAGACCGCATATAAAGTCAAATTAAATCGGTGCTTTACTCGCTAATAGAACTGCCTGTCTAGGAGAGGATTTTATCATCTGCATTTGCCTATAATATAAAAGATTTCAATTCTGTTCTGCATCCTGCATAAAAGCAAAGGGATCACTGTAAGTATTCTACTCAACATAAGCATCATTGATTTATCGTGCATCGGCTTTTTCTCGACTCCTCTCTCTTGGTTTTTCAAAACTTAAGTAAAAAGGAAATTGGGACTGGACGATAGGCGTGCTATGTGGATTGGACTTAATCAGTGATAACTTAACTTAAAACCGAGACTGCTAAACATTATTGACCAAAAAAATCAATAAAATCGGAAATTCTGCTTGTGGGAGATTAATCCCTGACCTTATTTTCATGCTGAGTGAGGGTACTTGAGTGTGTGAACACCTTAAGGCAAAGCCCAAATCCCCGCCTTCCATATCACGTACCAACTGATCCTAGCAAATATCACGAGTTGAATTATTCAGGTTCACTGACTAGTACCAAGTAGCCTCCTCCTGTTCACAGGTAGATAGGGGCGAACCAGTAGTACTTCGCGACAAGTTGCTAGTAACCCCCGGGGTGAAGTTCCAAGCCTTGTCAGCCTCCGCCTGCTTGCAGGTAGATGGGGGCAGGTCTTTGAATCCATCAACTTGGGATAGGAGCGAAGAAAGGAAGGTCGCAAGTATCTTAGGTGACAGGTTAAACAGGGAAGATGCATCTGGCTTTGAGTCGACTTCCCTATAGGCCACGTAACCTTTGCTATTTGCTTAAAAATCACACTTAAAATCAACCAGACTAATCTGACTCGGCTTCGGGTCCTTCACCGTGTTGAGTGTGAAAATATAGGGTTTGGATTCAATTGCTTGCTTAAGGTAGGAGTAAAATCCTATCTTCACTTAGAATTTCCGAATCTTCTTCTCGCCATCCAAGATGACTGACTGGGGGGAGATCAAATCTCGATTTTCCAATCTCTCTTTAAGCCCCTCACAAATCTCATCATCACCAGACCAAGCGTAACTTGGACCAACCAGAACCTATGACCCTCTTGAGTTCTGGATCCCTCAAACCCAGGGTGGTTACTCTCAAACCAACCCTTTTCTCTCCTCTGATCTTACCGAGGAAGACCATCACCTCGGTAAGAATCCTTTCCTTGATATGTCCTCTAACCTAGACCATTTTCTTTACTCAGGACAAGAGGACAAAATGCCGAAGAAAAATCCTGAAGAGGAGGAGAACAGAGAGGACCCCATGATTCAAGTCTTAGCCCGGCTGGTGATGAATCTCCGATTCATCACTCTAAATCTCATTTATTAAGCTCAAATCCCTCAAAATCATCAGCATTTCTACATTTATTCTGCATAATTAGCATTCATGCATGTTTTCATAAGAATTGCATTTTAGCACTAATTTCTGCACAAAATAAGAAGCCAAAAATCCCTGCCAAAATACACCTGTAAATAGCCTAACTTCCCATATTTTTAAACTCATTCATGCTAACTCTGAATAATCCAAAACCATCTCTACTGTGTACATATCACTAACAAGAATAAATGAAAAATAAAAAAATCACTAACCTAAATAAGTGGACCAAAAACCCAAACCCTAGTTCCAGGATTTCTGGACTAAAAACCACATATCTTCCCCATGCAGTGTTCGTTTAATCCTACTCAATTTTGAACTAATGTACATTCAATTACCTTCGAAACAGAACCAAGTTAAAATGATTCGGAGCTCATATGTGAAAGTTGGGTTTTGGGCCTCTTTTGTACATTTTGTATTTTAGCTGTTTTGACCTATTATTTTATGTACATATTTAACCTATTTTAGTTCATTTCTTTTTTATTTGTCTTCTTTGATGAAAGTTTTATTAAAATGCATAAAAATCCAAATCCAAATTGAGCTTGAAATGAAAGAAACAAATTGAGTCCGAGTCTTCATTAAACACTTGTATAAAATTGGTCTTTTTCTTATTTTATTTTATTTCCTCTTTTTCTTAATTAATAAAAATCCAAAAAAATTAGATTAATGTATAAATATTTATCTTCGATTTGACCATTTTTTTTCTGGATTTTTATCTTGTTTAAATGACAAAAAAATTATAAAACCCAAAAATCTAGGTATTTTATGTACATGGTATACCCCAAAAATACCACTTTATGCAATTGATCGATTTTGATTTTGATGTCTTCATGAAAGTTGTATATCTCATCGAGACAAGACATTTTTATGAAGAAATTTTTTTGATCCAAGGATGTTTACAATTTCTTTTGTATTTTTTAAAGTATTTAATTTTTGAATTTTGTGGTGCTTACACATGGCAGCTCCCTGGAGCCACCATGTGTCAGCCATTTTTGAGGTTTTTAATTCGTTTTTATAAATATATATAATAAATAAATAAATTTGAAAAAATATATAAAAAATATAAAACCCGCGCACGTACGTCGCACGTGCCTCCCAGGCACGTGCCACGCACGTGCCAGCCCATCGTCTCCTACATCCAGCACCTTCCCAATTTGACGCCACCGGTCCGTTCGATTTCGCCGCCAATCGACCGCCACCCCGATTTCTCCGATCACATATTCGATCCTCTATCCCGTCGACTCCAATCATATCCTTGTCTTCGATATCGAATACGATATCCATCCAACCCGATGAATCTCATGATCAAATCCCTGGCATCCCCCTTTCCTCTTCCGACCTACGACAACCTCCGCTATTTAAACCACGTCGCTGCACCAAGAACACCCATCCGTCGATTGAACTGCAGGACCCCTCGCGGTGGTTACAGTGCCGGCGAGACACCTTCACGACGAGATCCGAGGACCCCTCGACCCTCGTCGCAGCTTGCAACCTCCAGTTTGCTCTGCTCCTGCTCCGGTCGTCCGCGTTGTTGAGCCAAGGTCGACAACCACCGCCAACGATCTTCACTGACTTCAACGTTCATCATCTCCACCGCCCAACGTCTATGCCAGTCGCCTCCAGAGCTTCAATAGCCAACAACCACCGCAGAGCGACGTTGACTCCCTCCACCAGACGCTCGCCTCCCCAGGTCAGGCCTCCTTCGCCTTCCTTGGCCGGGCCCCTCCCTATCACCATTAGCTTGTCACCAGTAGCCGGTCATCAACGCCACATAGCAGGCCCCCCTCAGCCTTGGCCGGCCCGCCTCCGCCGCTCCTCGCTGTCGGGTCCAGACCTGAGACCCCCCCACATGTGCGAGGCACGTGCGTGGGGGGACGTCAGCCACACGTCACCCACAAGTCACATGTCACGCACGTGCCTGTGGGTAAATTGCTGATAGCCCCCTGCCACTTCGCCATATTACGCACCAGGCCAGCCGTCCAAGGAGCATGCGTGTCACCCGTGCTCCCTTGGAAAAATTGCAAACCGACCCCCCCATAGATTTGGTAATTACATTACAGCCCTTTGCATTTTATTTATTTATATTTATTTAGCATAAACACCCATGTGTTCCCTACTAAATTTAGAACTTTGCATGACTTTATTTTATTCATCCAAAAATAGCATGATGTTAGTCCATTAATTCTCTACATTTTGACATATTGTGAATATTTTTGTGATTGACGGTTAATTACTAATTAATTGTTCTGTGGAAAATTGCTTATTTTGCCCATTTAATGCTCTAAAATTTATATTTGATTAACCGTTGCTCTAAAAATTCCTGAAAAAGCACATATTATAGAATTAATTGTGCTTTACATTGTGCCAAAAAAGAATTGCATTTACATGCATAGATTGCCCTGTAAAAATCATTTTGCATATTTCCGTATTTGATTTTTAATAGGTATTGATACTAGGATTTTCAAGGTTTAGGATTTTTTTGAGAACAATCACCTATTGATAAATCCGAAATAATTTTGTTCCTTGAAATAATTACGTTTAATATTTATTATAATTAAATATTGAAATTCATTTTTTTTGCATTTAAAATTCATAAAAAATTCATATTGCATCCAAAAATTCCAAAAAAATACATTGCATTCATTTCATTATATTTTGCATCGTGGCCAAGTTTCATATTTTTTGGACATTGTTTGAGTGTAATTTATATTTTATTCCCTAAAATAGGCTGAAATTACATTTTACATCCTTTATTTCATTAAAAATTCTTAAAAAAGACCACCTCGAAAACCACGCATGAACTTTGATAGACATAGTTCTAGGTTGTTCCTTTGCCTCCTTGTGTTCGATCTTGGGACTTGCCCAAGTAAAATAAACATAAAACCAGAGATTAAAAATTGAATAATTATTTATGGTTATTTTCTTGACTGATTCCGATTGCCGCCTACAATGAAACGACAAATCATTATTTTTACGCACGATCAAATAAACATTTACATATTTTTTAACATAGCGCAATCCCGAACCCGTAAGCTGGCCAGAGCTGAACAATTGAATGCAGAATTAACAGCTAGACTGGGACAAGTGATTGAGGCTAAAGGAAAACACTGACCGATGTTAGATGCCTATAATGAAGCAGAGAACGAGATACATAGCTGGCTAGTACCCGAGGTCCCCCCCTGAAGCATTCAAACTGAAGCCCCACTTCCTGAGCTTGCTGCCGAAGTTCAATGGAAACGCGAACGAAGAGCCATACACCTTCCTCAGAGACTTTGAGCTGGTTTGCAACAAACTTAGTCACCCTAGGGTTGGGCAGGATTATATCAGGCTGAAAGCCACCCTGTTTGCCTTAGGAGATAAGGCAACTCATTGGTTGAAAAATCTCTGGGTGATATGTGCAACCTGGATGCAGTTCAAGGACCTTTTTCTGAAGAAGTTCTACCCACTCAGTAGGACTAATCAAATGAGAACAAAGATCGCGAGTTTCTCCCAAGGACCCATTGAACCATTTCATGAAGCCTGGGATAGGTTTAATGACCTAATTCAGAAATGCTCTTACCATGGCATTTCAAAAGCGATCTTCGTCCATACCTTGTTCTGTGGCATGACCCGAAGATGCAGGGGTTAGTGAGTGCCGTCCGTGGAGGAAGCTATCTGAAAAAAATGAGAATGTTGTATGGAAGATCCTGGAGCAGATGGCGGAAACAGGAAGGTCGCAGGCCACCAGGGCCTATCATTTTTCTCCATCAATCTTATCCAACGAGACAACTAGAAGGACTGTATCAGATCTGACAGAGGACCAAATTGCCAGCATGGGGATGATAGCTAACAAGTTAACCATGGTCGAGCAGATTCACAAGAGGGTCACTGACCTTGAGTCACTTTCACGATTACCGAAATAAGGGGAGGAACTTACTAAGAAGGTAGCCAAGATAAAGCTACCTACCCCTTCTGCACCACCTTTACCTATATACCAAGTTCATCTTCTACAAGAACAAGCATCGGGGCCTCAGAGTAGCTGGGTAGAGGAGCAGACTTACACTCAGCAGGACCAGCATGCACCCCCACAAGTGGAGACATGATATGAGGAGCCTCCGCAGGTGTTCAAGATCAACGGGCTGTGGTACAGCCATGACCCCGTCGACAGATAGTCGAGGATAGGGAACGGTCAGCCACACCGACCTTCCCTAGCTAACTAGGAAAACAGCTCCGTCCCCGCACCGCGCTTCATACAGTCCCAGCCCGACAAGAGTCCCAGCCTCAGCAGCACCAGTAGCAGCAGCGCACGTTCCACTCGGGCCAGCAGACCAATATAGGAACTCATCCTCGAGTCAACATCAACCAGCCCAGCCCACTAGCGAATTGGAGTCCCTCACCTTGGATATTCATACTCTAACTGATAGGGTCCAAAAAATCCAGAATGACTATCTAAATATGAGAACCGATCTGAATCGTGTTTCTCATACCTAGGACCAGCAAATGGCACCAAAGACCCCAATTCCCACTCAGGTTCAGGCCAATCCGAACAGCTTGAATCAAGGCCAGAACTGAACACGAGATCAGGTATACTACTCAGATAATTCTTTATCGGAACATGAGATTCTTTCATATGATAATGTCAATTATATGTCCCTCAGGAGAGGAAGGATCGTGATCGTACCTGATCGGGCACATGCACTAGAGGAAGAAGCCGCCAGGTCTCTACCCGAGGAGAACATGGAGGCAGAGGAGCAACAACACCAACACCACCACCGGCAGAAGAAGAGGACTTATGATTCATAAAAGAAGCAAGGGAACCGCACCAGTAGGGAGTCCAGTGAAACTAATGAAGAGCCCGCACCTCCATCTAAGGAGGATGTTCCAGCAGACACGGAGAATGCATCACCGGCTTCGCAGAAAAACTTTCTTTTCATTTGAGTCAGAGTCAGAGTCAGTCTCAGAGTCCGAGTCATGTACAGAACTCAGTTCCAGTTTTGAATGAAAATCTTTCAGTTTCAGAATCTGAGTTGGAGTCAATAAGCCCTTCCCCCGAGCTCTTAATGGTGGAAAGAAGAAAACTAAATAATTTCAAAAAGATGACCCTGAGATGGCAGAGTTTTGCAATAAACACATCAAGGTCACGATCCCCTTTTACAAGTATGTGGAGATGACACCTGCATTCCAAAAATACCTTAAGGTGAGATGCACACCTACTAGTGTTAACAGGAAGACCAAAAGCCATGTTGAGAAACATGTTCTGCCAATAGACACAACTTGTGCAATAAAGAATTCGTTTCCAAGGAAACGAAGAGACATGGGTGCACATTATGTGGTGAGTGATGTCGATGACACTGCATTTGCACGCACTCTCCTTGACAACGGATCCTCCATCAACCTAATGCCTACAACCCTCTATGAACGGCTTAATCTCGAACCTCTTAGGAAATCCAGAGCTCTACTTCAGTTCGCGGATAAATCAACCAAGAGGTCTAAAGGAGAATTGAGGAACATTGTCATCAAAGTCGAGGGTCAGGAATACATGGTGGACTTTACCGTCCTTGATATGGAGACCCCTCGTAATTGGAGAGATTCCCAGATCATATTAGGAATGCCCTTCCTCAGAACAGCAGGGGCCTTGTTTGATTATAAGATTGGGAAAATCCAATTCCAAACTCCAGGTGGATATGAGGAATTTGAGATGAAACAGACCAGATGGAAGAGACCGGATTCAGAATCCAGCACCGAGTACTCTTCATCCGAAGCAGATTGCATTCATGTAGACACTATTGGGCCATGGAGACAGAACCCAGCTAGCACTGATGAGTCCCTCCCCTCCGGAGATGATCTTGTGCATGAGTAAGTTTGCGAGGTCCTTAGAAACGAGCACAACCTAGAATATGCATCCCCCTACATCTTCAATGACTTAGAGGCCCGACTAGGCCTGTCAGTCCTTCCCTCTTTAGGACAATCAGAAAATGAGGATGATGAGTCGGACGTGGCTTCTGTCGATTGCATGGAGACCTTTGATGATCCGACTCCAGATCCGAATGACTTGGTGGCATCATTTTCAAAGACAGATCCAACCACTACCAGCACTGAACCAGATTCGATTGAGCCAGACTTCCTCGATGATCACACATTACCTGAGCTCAAACCTTTACCCACAACACCAAGTATGCCTTCCTTGCGGGACAAGAGAAGAAGTATCCGTTCATCATCAGCTCACGATTGACTGAGGAGCAGGAATCTCGCTTGCTAGAGATCCTGGGGAAAAACCGCAAGGCGATAGGCTGGAGCATCTCCGATATCCACGGGATAAATCCTGCTCTATGTTCACACCATATCTACGTGGAGAATGAGGGTAAACCCTCTCGTGAATTCCAACGTCGGTTGAATCCAAATTTACGAGAGGTAGTGAAGAAGGAGATAGAGAAATGGTCCAAGCAGGTTTTATTTATCCCATTTCCGACTCCAAATGGGTGGCCCTGATCCATGTTGTCCTAAAAAAATTGGGAATTCAGACAACCACCAATGAAGATGGAGAGGAGATCGTGACGCGAGTACCCACTTCGTGGCGCGTCTGTGTGGATTACAGACGCCCGAATGCTGCGACAAAGAAGGATTATTTCCTCCTACCATTCATTAATCAGATCCTAAAGAGATTAGCGGGGAAATAATTCTTGTGCTTCTTGGATGGGTTCTCAGGCTACAATCAAGTAGCCATAGCTCCGAGGACCAGGAAAAGACCACGTTCACATGACCCTTTGGAACCTATGCTCTCAAGCGCATGCCCTTTGGGTTATGCAATGCTCCCGGTACTTTTGAAAGGTGCATGATTGCTGTATTTGCCAAAATGGTCTGCAAATTCCTGGAAGTCTTCATGGATGACTTCTCAGTCTACGATGGTTCCTTCTATTCCTGTCTTAGGAATCTGGATCGAGTCCTCAAACGATGTTGTGAGGTTAATCTGGTGCTCTCCTGGGAGAAAAGTCACTTCATGATGATGGAGGGCATTGTGTTGGGGCATGTCATCTCCAAGAGAGAAATGGAGGTTGACCCTGCCAAGGTGGATGTGATCAGACGACTCCAGCCACCAACCAACGTGAAACAGTTGTAGTCGTTCCTCAGGCATGTCAGATTTTGTCGGAGATTTATCAAGGATTTTTCTAAGATTGCCCGACCGCTAACTGAGCTTTTAGGCAAGAACATGGAGTTTATTGTTGATCACAAATGTCGTGAGGCCTTTAAGCGATTACTAGGAATGATCATGGACGCCCCAATCCTACAAGCCCCAGATTGGTCTCTGCCTTTTGAGATCATGACAGATGCATCAGACTTTGCTGTTGGGGCTGTGTTAGGACAGAGGAGGGATGGCGTCCCGTTCGCAATACACTACGCAAGCAATGTGCTTGATACTGCTCAGCGTAACTATACAATTACAGAAAAGGAGATGCTTGCAGTAGTGTTTGCCTTGGAGAAATTCAGATCTCATTTAATTAGATCCAAGGTAATGGTGTTCACTGACCACACAACACTACGTTATTTAATGGAAAAGAAGGAAGAGAAGGCGCGTCTTCTTAGGTGGATTCTGCTTATCCAGGAGTTTGATTTGTACATTCATGATAAACTTGGAAAGAAGAACGTAGTAGCTGATCACCTCTCCCGTCTCGAGGATCTTAATACTTCCCAGGATTCACCTATTCGAGACTCCTTCCTCGACGAGTTGATTTTTGTTGTCGACTCACTCCCATGGTATGCCAATATCGTGAACTATCTTATCTCCAAGAAGGTTCCCTAAGATTGGCCCAAGAGTCACATTGACCGACTCAAGTTGGATTCTAGACATTACCATTGGGAGGATCCGATCCTTTTCTTTGAAGGACTGGATTGTGTCTGGAGACGGTGCATTCCTCAGGAGGAATACCAGAGTGTCCTTTCTTTATGCCACAGTCTGGAGGCAGGAGGACACCACTCCGAGAAGAGGACTGCATGGAAGGTACTTCAGTGTAGCTTCTACTGGCCGACTCTATTTCGCGATGCGATCATCTTTGCGAAGTCGTGCCCGGTATGCCAGCGAATGGGAGGAACCGTTGGTTCTAAGGATGAGATGCCCATGCAGCCTGTCATCATTTGTGATGTCTTTGACGCCTGGGGCATCGACTTCATGAGCCCATTCCCTGTGAGCCACGGATTTGAATACATTCTTCTTGTGGTAGATTATTTGTCCAGATGGGTGGAGGCTATCCCAACCCGAGCCGCAGACATCAGGACTGTCTGTAAATTCATTAGAGATCATATCATCTCTAGGTTCGGGATCCTTAAAATGTTGATATCAGATGGGGGTAGCCACTTCGTAAGTAGAGATGTGAAGAAGCTCTTGAAGGACTACGAAATCGAACACCGTGTCACTAGTCCTTACCACCCACAAATCAATGGTATGGCTGAGGTGTCGAATAGGGAGGTGAAAACCATATTGCAGAAGCTTGTCCGCCCAGACAGGAAGGACTGGTCTCAGATCTTGGATCAATCCTATGGGCTTATAGGAAAGCTTACAAGACACCGTTAGGAACCTCCCCATTCCGGATGGTATTCGGAAAGCCGTGCCATTTGCCCGCAGAATTAGTGCATAAATCAGAATGGGCAATCAAGAAGGTCAACTGGAACACACACCTAGGGCAGAAACAGAGAGAAATGGATCTGAATGAGCTTATGGAAGTCAGAAACCGAGCATACGACAACCGTTTGGTGTACAAGGACAAAGTGAAGTGTTGGCATGATAGATATATCAGACGAAAGACCTTTGTTCCTAGACAGAAGGTATGGTTGTTCAATGCAAGGTTGAACGTTTTCCTAGGCAAGTTGAAATCCAAGTCGACGGGTTCATTCATTATCCGTGCGGTGCATGATAGTTGATATGTTGAGATCTCAGATCTCACAGATGACGCACCGACATTCCTAGTAAATGAACAATTGTTGAAGAACTTTGTCGAAACAGTTAGTCCATGTTGAGGAGATTGTATTCATGCGCGAGACAGGTTCAGCAGATACACATCAAGCCGTGTATGAAACCTTAAAACAGTAAACTCTTACCATCAACAGCATCTGGAAAGATTCAGACCGCAATCCTTGTATATATCCATCACTCCTGTACATTCTTCCACTCCCTCCCGCGACTCTAGTTACTCACCCCAACTTCATATATTCTCATCTACGAATATGCTTAGGATGACCAGATCCTAAGTATAGGGGGAAGAGTCACCTGAGTCCATTCATTGTACATCCTCCACATCACATAAGTCTTCATACTACTCTCGTCCTATACTTAGGCTGACCTGAGCCTAAGTATAGGGGAGACCGATGCCCATCTTGTACATATATTCTCCCACTTCCCCTTTTGACCTCGTCCGCCCCATTTTTGATCTTCTGCTACACATAGGCTTCCAAGAGCCTAAGTATAGGGGGGCAGGACGACTTCTATACATTTTTTTACTCCTTTGGCTCTCTTACGCTTAGCACAAGCTATGTCTTTTTCCTCGCTTTTCGTGCTCTGAGGACATAGCACACGCTAAGTATAGGGGGGCATGTATATATTACATATATACTTCACCCATAGCTCGTACTTTCACGTATTTTTGTATATATTACGCAATAATTACGGGGTGGGTAAAATTGGAGAAATTTTTTTGTAAAAAACATGAATAACACTTGTATAATCTGTATAATACTCATAAAACACTTGTACCATAGGAGGTATACCAGAGTTTATTAAAAAAAGAGAAAAAAAATCAAAATCAAAGACTTCTTATTTACTCTTGCACATTATCTCTGCATCTGAAAAGAAAAGAAAGAAAAAGAGTCTTGCATTTCATTCATCTACATAGCATGTCATCTACATCTCATCTGCATATCTTGTATATGCAAGGTGAAAAGCTAGTGGGTTCTGAACCAAGTTATGAGTAGATGTTGAGGAGGGACTTGATTTGACCTTAATCTACCTAATTTCAGAGGAACCCTATAGGAACTGAAGTTAAGATTTCTCAGGTCAAGCGACTTAATTCTTTGAGTCCTCAAGTCTATGTTTACATGTCATCTTAATCAGTCAAATTAGAATATCTCATGCACACGCATGATTATTTTAGATAATGACCTAACTTGGACAAGCACAATGCATGTAGCTCTTCATTGATGAGGTGGTGAGGAGGTAGAATCCTTTAGCTTGTAGTAGCACAAGGGTGGAAGCATCCGTCCTCCTCTAGGGAGGGTAGTGCATCTCAACCTAGTCTGGTGGTGTTGACATCTAAGGATGGGATGTCGTGGGTTGCAATAATGCTTCAAAAGAGGGATAGTCTACTGGCTCAAGAGGAAAAACTCCTGATGTACATGCTACACCTTGTATATAGTTCAAAAAAATGCGAAAACTCCAAAAAAATCTGGCAGGTCCAAGTGAAAATAAAATACCTATCGGAGTATGTATATTAGCAAAGAAAAATGCAACTAGATGACTTGGCTACACTGGTCAGGCATCCCGGGATAGGCAGCTATAGTGGCTACCGTCCATTCTTTCTCTACCCCTCCTCTTGAGCTGGTCGCACTTGAACTTAGAAGGGAAAACCCCGCTCCTCGAGGAAAGAGTTACTGGACCGGGTAATTAGAGTTACCTTGTTATAGGAGGCTGTTTCTTAGCCATTTCTGATGTGGAGAGATATTTTACACTTACACAGTACAAGTAAGAATCATAGTCATCAGAAATTTGCGTATGAGGATTTGTTCTGACCTGATTATTGAGGAATCTTGAATAGAAGACTTGTGGAACTTAAAGTCTGTTAGATCTTAAGTTGCCACACAATTAATCCAAAGGGCGAGTCAAGCTCCATTTTCAACTTTTGTTCATGACCTTGGTTTGGAACCCAAAATCATTTCACTCTTGTATTTCATTTAGTTGCTCGGGGACGAGCAAGGTTTAAGTATAGGGGGTTGATGAATCTGTAATTCATCTCTCAAAGTTGAAAATAGAGTCTTGTTCCCGAGAAATTAGCTGCATATTTCCCTTAATCTTGAATAATTAGCACACATACATGCATACATAATACATGCATTTTAGCATCCATATTTGCATTAAATAAGAAGCCTAATTCACTTGTAAATATTCACCATTAGTTACCTAATTATATGTATTTTATACCCCCTCCAAAGTCAATAAAACTAACTCTACATGGTGTATATTACTAACTAATAATATAAGAAAAAGGCCAAAAATTCCTAGCTTGTAAAATACCCAATAAAAATCCCAAACCCAGTTGGAGACCCCAGACCATAGAATGCAAATATCTACCTCATACAACTTCCGATCTAGGTCCACTCATATTCAGATTAACATACATTCAGAGACCTTTAAAATGAGACTAATTTCATTTAAATCGGAGCTCGTATGCAAAACTTGGGTTTTTGGGACCCTTGGTGTACTATATGTATGTATATTTGTACCCTTTTATTTTTTATCTTATTTGACCTCATCTCATTTTCGGTCGACATGAAACTTGTAGATCTCATCGAGATCTACAACTTTCATGTTTTGAGTTTTTCCAAATTCGGCCTTCTTCTCTCTCTAATTCACCATTCTCTTTCAGCCATTCAGAGCAGGCCACGTGGCGCCCCCTAATTGCGCCACGCGGCCCACTCCATTGCGCACAATGTGCCCTCCATCCTCCACCGTCCGATCTCTTCCTCTCTCTCTCCTGATATGGGCCATCCATCTTCACAGCTCTCCTCAGCCACCCAATCTAGCCCAGATCCAATCTGGGCTGTTCGCCAGCGCCTCTCCCTCAGGCCGCCACGCGTCCCATATTCTCCACCGTCCGATGGCCGCCCTTCTCTGCTCATCTGTTCATTTCATTTTGTATCCCTTCCATTCGATCGAAGTACCGATTTCATCACAGCCCTTTGTCTCCGCCTAAGTCTTAGCGCGTCACATGTCGTCTCATGGACCGCACGATCAGATCCTCAAGACTCCATCCCGACTGTCCCTCTCCTTCACCTGCGCCCGCCACGTGGTGTTCCCTGCGCCCTCGATCTCATCGCTTCAGATCTAATCCCAACCTCTCATTAGCGCCTAAGTCTCCGCCATTGGATCGCAAGATCCAACAGCAGAGATTCTACCTCCCGCAAGGCCCACACCCACGTCGTCCACCTTGCGTGCGAGCTGCCCCCTTTCTATTTTCGGCACCACTTCGGCCGTCCTCTCCGCACTCTACCACCTCCACCACATAGACCACTCTACCCTCATCCTCGCCGAACTTTATGATCGCCATAAACCACACCCATGTCATCCCACGACCTCCACCAACCTCACCCTCCATCACCCGAACCTTCACTTCCAACCTATAAATACTCCATCTCCGTCGACCGTCGACCCCATCCGCCATTACAGAGAGAAACCCCGAGCTCGGATCCACCTATTAGTGACAGTAATTAGGTCAGAATCCGAGCAAATACAGATATTCTTCTCTGGCAAGATCCACGGTCAACCCTGCCATGCCGCAGCCCCTCCCGTGAGCTGCACGAGCTCAGGAACCCTACCGGCCTTCGAGCGACGACCAGGAGCTCAACTCCGATCT
This sequence comes from Ottelia alismoides, assembly GCA_037367405.1. NCBI lineage: Eukaryota > Viridiplantae > Streptophyta > Magnoliopsida > Alismatales > Hydrocharitaceae > Ottelia > Ottelia alismoides. The sequence continues at coordinate 344,445 of JAZKJV010009491.1, read as the reverse complement.
CCAATCCCCAAGTAGAACCCTCCATTCCCCCTCTGATCTCCATCTTTATTTTCTTTATTTTACTCGAAATTTATTCGTCACCTCCGTCCACTCTCACGTCCATCTGATCATCCATCGAGCTCCGCCATGGAGCTCTGACCCTCGTGTGCCATTCCATCTCCTTCGACGACGCACCGCACCTCACTCTGACTAAAGCTCCGCCACCTAGGAGGAGCAGCACCATCGGACCATCTTTACTACAACACAGGCCTCCCTCCACACTCGCCTTCACCCCACAAACACTTTGCACGCCTCAGATATTGAGCTAACCCCCGTAGGTACACTCTCCTTGATTGGACGGAAGCTTTGCCGAGCATCTTTTAGCTTCCTCGCCGTCAGCTTCCAGGCCGCTCCAGCCTCAGCTGAGACCCCCGGATGCTCCGCCACGCCTCCATGACCTTTCCGAGCTGCACAAGAGCCTCTAGCACCTTTCACCGACGACAAGAGGAGAAGGCAGAGCCAGGAGGGCTCCACCGGAGCACAACCACATCCACCGTAGGAGGCGGTGGACCGTTTGAGCACGGAGCACAGTAGCCTTCCGATCCCCTTGATCGGACGATTCTGAGCAAGCCACGTCACCATCAACCATCGCCGTCGGATCAGTAGGATCCTACGCTCATGATCACGCCATGTCACCGCTTCCCCGAGCTCCAGATGCTGTTGGATTCATCCTCATCTAAAGGTCCTCGATCGTCCACGTCTTCGTCTCGGGAGCCTTCAGTAGCCGTTGGATCGCCTCAATCAAACGCTCCGCATCACACCACGTACCAGCCACCAGCAACCGTTAGATCTCATCCATCTAGCGGTCCAGAGAGCGCCACGTCGCCTCCTCCGAGCCTCCTCCCCGACCATTAGGCTCGGAGCCCCCGAAGCTCCTCCGAGCCACACTCAAGTCTGCAGCGCACCCGAGCCGACCTCTGAGCCTCCGACGTCTCCCGAGCCTGGGACCTCACGTGTTTCTCATGTGCGGTCTGGGCATTTTGCATTGAGGCTCCTAGACGTTTTGAAAATTACATTTCAGTCCCTGCCAGTAGCATTATGTGAGGCGCACGTGTTTCAGTGGTCATTTTGCACACATACCCCCCTCAGTATAGGTAATTGCATTTAAGTCCCTGTTAGCATGTTTAATTTTTAGCAATTTATTTTCTGTATTTGCAATTTGGTCCCTGTCTTTGCACACATATTTAGGTACTCATTTGGCATCATCTTTCAATTCTAATAATTGCATTGTGTAGCTTAACTTGTCCTCTTTCTTATGTGAACTTGTCTATTTTTGTGACATCAGTGGATTTTATTATTATTAAATTGGTGAAAATTTCCATATTTTGCCCATTTGATGCCTTTTAATTTGTATTAAATTCTCTGTTGCTCCAAAAATCACCAAAAATTCACATTATACATAGGATAATTTAGTTTACATTGTGCCCAAAAATCCTTTAATTTGCACGCATCCCGAGGCCTGAATAAATTACTTAGTAATTTCCTTAATTGATTTTTAATAGGTCCAATTTATATAGAATTTTAAGTTTATCAATTTCCTGGATTCATCATATTTAGATCTATCTAGGATAATTTTTATATCTAGAAATAAGCTGTTTTGGTATTTGTTAAAATTAATTTTGTAAAAATCACCTTGCATTCATATTTAATTCACAATAAACTCATAACGTGTCAGAAAATTCCAAAAAAATTAGTGTAGTTTAATTTCATTGCATTACACATTCTGACTAAGTTTTGTAATTTTTGGGCTTAGTTTGAGTACTTTTCTGAATTAACTTGTAAACTGGCCCGATATTGCATTGTCTTTCTTTTAAATTGGATAAAATTGTTGAAAAATACCAAAAAGAATCTTCTGAAAATCCGACCTCTGAAATTTGCTTAAAATTTACCTAAGGAGACAACTGCCTCCCTGAGTTCGACCTTGGGCTTGCCCAAGTAAAATAAATTTGCCGCTCGTGATTAATTGAACTTTAATTAAAAGTGATTTTTGATCAGTGCGTATTTACTTGACTGCAACGAACGACACGACATTAATTTGACCATTAATTTGATCGAATTAACATGGGTAGGTACGAGGCTCTTCATAGAGACTAAAATATATACCCTTAAAAAGGTTCCATGCTAGTATGTTGGAATCATGCACCAGAGAGTGCTACTTCATTAGGAAAATAGAGGATGGTATTGGATACCTAATTTATGACTTTGAGATTCTTAAAAGATCTCGTCTCTAAGGATATGATTCTTAGAGGATGACCCATTTGAGAATCAAGATGAAAATGAAGTGAAGGAACTCATTTAATCATAAGAAAATAATGAGGCTCTTGAAATGAGAATCTAGAAGGATAATTAAAATGAAACACCAATACCTCTTCAAACGAGTTTGAGGATGGATTCCATGTGTCAGTTAAATGATCTTACTTCATGTGATGAAGCATCTAAAGATCATGACATGGAAAGATGGATTTTAGCAATAAAGTCAATAGTAGACTTCATATACAAGGGTTGTATATGGTCCCTAGAGGATCCATCTACATTGGTAAGACCCGTTAAGGTGTAAATGATCTTCAAGAGAAAGGGGGCACCTGATGAGAAGGTATAGACCTTCAAAGCATGGCTCGTAGCCATGAGCTACACACTGAATAGAAGACATCGCTTGCAATGAGACTTGCTCTCCAGTGACCATGCTTAAACTCATCAGATTATTGCTAACTATAGCTATACAACTTGACTTTGACATCTTCAAGATGGAAGTCAAGATTGCATTCCTCTACGAATATCTCTCTGAGGATATTGACATGAAGTATCCCTAGGGCTTCATTGTTTAGGAAAGCAAGGTATGCAAGCGAAAGAAACTCCATCTATGGACTGAAAATAAGATTCTTGTAGTTGGAACATAAGATTTGATGATATTATAAATGCTATGATTTCAGATAGAATTTTGATGTACCATGTGAAGCTTAGTGGGAGTGCCATTGTCTTTATTGTGCTAAATGTAGATGATACCCTAATCATTTAGTATGATATAAGGATAATAATACGTGTTTTATAGACTGGCTATTCCATACCTTGACATATGATCTCAAGGATACCTCTTCGATCATAGTTTTGAAGACGTTCAGAAACAAAGAGAAGAGGGTATTGGAACCGTCACATTAGTAGTAGACCTTGGACATGTACCATTTTCTGGAAAATCCAATAAAGGCTTCCTTCTCTTAAGATATGGTATTGACCTATCTAAAGGAATAGCACCTCAAAGAGTTGAGTAAGTGAATGCTAGAACTACTTGCCCTTGTGCATCGGTTACGAGAAGCCAAGTGTATGTTATATGTGTACAAAAGTTAGATATCTGCCATGCAGTGGGAGTAGTAAATGTTACTAATCCTACTAAGGAGATAAAACACTTGATTGCAGTAATAACAATATCTTCAAAGATGAAAAGATTTTTGAGACAGTGATCTCAAAGTCTTATCTTCAAGAACTTAAGACTTTATAAAAATTGATATAAAAGGTCTTAATTGTGGATACCTTAAGAGATAGAGATATCAAGGAATAAGGGTATTCTGATAAGGATTATGGACATACTGGTTATAATTATTATTAAAATGTGGTGTAAAAGGACACTATAACTGACAAGATTGAGTATTGGTTTCATAAGATGCAACATTCACATTGGATGCGAGCACTGTTACTAGGGGATATGCAAGTACCGTAAAAGAACTTCATGTAATCTCTCGGGAACAGAGTGACTGATCAGCTTACCTAGATATTTTTCTAAGTAGCCTATGATTGTCACGTGAGTGCGGGCTAGTGTGAGATTGTTGGGCATGCGAGCCCACGACGAGCCATTATGCAATAAATGTTATTGCGAATATCATTATCTGATCTGAAATGAAGAATAATTAATTCGCATAATAGGTTCCTTTGTATGTTAGGGTTATGTACCATGGCCTTCTTAATGATCATACAGTTTTTGATTCAATTATTGAATCATAGAGGCTGGTGCTTGCATGAATATCTAAAGAGTTAGATTGATGACTCATCAAGTACTGTCAAATGATTGTTAAGAGAGGATCTCCAACCTGAGCAGGAGATGGAAATCCTTTCTCACTTGGCTGATATCTGACTGACCTCTTGATGTAGGTCCTCTGCATGGGAATAGAGATTCAAAGGTGTCGGATTAGTTAGGTCAAAGAAGTTGACTTAACGAGATCGAGATAACCAAAGACCTATGTCATATGCTATCACGATATAGGCATGCATCCTCTGACCAGAAATAGATGTGTTACTATATGTCTGAGTAAGTACATTTGGTAGACCAATAGGTTGATGATCTAACCAAGGTCTATACACTAGCGCACTAGTGTGCATGCAAGGGAATATAAGTAATACTATATCTCAAAGGGATCATACATGTTAATTGCTGAAATGGAAGACATGAGCTCACTCATGAGATAGTGGGAAGAATCAAATTCCGTGCATGGTCGTCTTGCTTTGGAAGCTTGACTGAATTTGTATGTTTGATATATACTTTTTGAAAGTATATGATCAACACCTAGGTATGATATATGCTTTTGGAAAGTATATGATCCATACCAACTCCCAATAGTCAAATGAGAAACTTAATGATAAAACCCTAAAGGAGACAGTTTAAAAGAGATCTAAAACTTCAGGTTTATTCTGGGTCATCCAGTATGCAGGATGTAAAGGTATTAGGAATGCCTGAGGGTGTTGTGATGATAAACAATTGTATAACCATGATGCTTCCATTCCGAGGGAGTGATGAAACAAGTCTGGATTTTAGTGACTCCACTCATAGAGAAGTAATCTGATCTTAGTCCAAATGTTGGACATTGATCTGAATGTGATTCAGATGTAATGAGAAGACTACATTTGCGATCTTGATTTAATTAAGTATCTATGGGAGCTCCGCAAGATATGGATTTGAGATGTGATCTCAATATCCAAGTCACTATACGTGGAACAATACAATCGCCCTGCCCTTATCTCCAAGTATCCACAGAGAAAGTGCATTATCGTTGAAAGAGTTCATGGATAATTTCATTGTTGATATATGTATGCGAGCATTGGGAAAAATGGATAATTAAGTGTGATTTAATTATCATGAATAATATGAATTTTATTCATAATACAAGGAGAGTTATCTAAGATAATTAAATGTGATTTAATTATAAAAAATGTGAATAATGTGAATGTGATTCATATTATTTGGGAACATGAGAATTGACATCCAAGATTATTAAATGTGATTTAATTATCATGGATAAGAATAATGTGGATAACACTATCGATATTATTCACGTATATTATAAATGTGATTTATAATATATTAAAGAAAGCATATTATGATTTATATTTGTTAATTAATTATTGATGTGTTGGATTCACATTGGATGATTAATTGAAAATATAATTTACATTTTGTTTTGGGACGTGAATGTAATTTATATTTTTCCAATGGCATGATTGCAATATTCACAAGATAATTATGAATTATTTTTGTTAAATAATTTACAACAAATGTTGTTGTAATCCTTGGAGATATCATGAGATAGTGAGATCTCATGACATCTCATGAAATTTTGAGGAGATAGACCCATTCCATCTCAAATGAGTAGCCGTCCCCCCTTTGGGAGATATAGTCAATCTTATCATTATCTCCTAGACTAGTCAAAGTGATTTAATTTTGAATTTATTTATATTGATTTCTCAATATATATTAATTTAGATTAAATCAATTGTTGTTGTGTTTTTTACAACAACATCATGGCCATTGAAAGAAACACAAATCAAACTCATTCATTGATTGTATGTTGTCCATGGATTGAGATCCATGGACTCCCAAAACCCTATATAAGAAGAGGCACCCCTTGCTCTTCGAGTGATACATTTACAACAACAACATATGCTCTCTTCCTCTCTCTCTACACGCCAAATTCTCTCTCCCTCTCTCTCTTATGGCCATCCACCATGGAGCCATAGAGAGAGTCGACATCGCTCCAACATTGTCGTTATGCTGCCAGAGTATTTGCTCGTGGATCTCCTTCTCCTTTGGCGTGCCTCGCTCGTGAAGAAGTCACCAGATCTCGTGTGATGAGATCAGGAGATTCACCGCTCGGATCATCAACATGGATTGCAAGGAGCACGCGTCTTATTAACATGCTCACAAGCGTCTCCTCCGTTGGATTGGCCTTGAGACAACAGGTCTCTTGGTCTAGAGACTCGATCTCAACCATGCTTCAAGAGGCAACCTTAATACCTATTGTGGTTTAGATGAAATGATCAGAGAAATGTTCTTGGATCATGTGGTTTCATAACATTAATTTTTTTAAATTCTGCTGCATTGAGCCACTAGTACGACTAGTCGCTCCCGATCGCATACGATGCGATCCTCACGCTTCCGTGATGCGCTTAAGGATCTTCCCATATCCTTCAAAATCAACAATCAACCCATAGTAAAGGAATCCAACAATGAAATATATAGCGGGTCAGAATTTATTATAAACTTTACAATTAAATGTGTATAGAGGACAAGTATGGTAGGGTGTCGAGCACATGGAGCTACGGGGGATTGGCAAATAACTATTGTATACAAGGAAGAAACAACAACTTTTTTTGCTTTTTGAATTTTTTATGTTTGTGGGTTTTTTAATTTTTTTGATTTTTTTATGGATTTTAATATATATAGTTTTTAATTTATAGTTTTTTTCCTTTTTCTTTTTAATATGTAATAAGTAATTATATTAATCAATATATATGTAATAAGTATAATATAGAGTATTTATATTATATTATATACATTAAATATAGAAAAAAACAGAAAATATAAATAAGAACGATCCTTTTATTTTTTTTAAGGAATTTTAAAAATATAATTAAGGTATTATAACAATTAATAATAGAATAAAATATATATATTTGTATATAGTCATATAATACAATATTGGGTATTTTATTTATAAATATATCTATTTATAGTTAAAAATTATTAAATAAAATATTTTTATGCATTTTTATATTTTCTTCAATTTTTGGTAATTTTATGGGGAACGTTTTGGTAATTTTTATATATTTTAATATTCAAAATACTCCAAATCAAGGAATCAGTTAATAGGTCAAATGTTTTAAGGCTTTAAAAATAGATAAATGTTCCAAAATTCCTTGAAATTATTTTCAATGGATAGTAATATATATAAAGATATCAAGCAAAAAACTAATTTTTTTGAAAACATTTTCTATTTTGTTTAGGGTTAGAGAAGGCTTTCAATTTTTAGGGTTTTCTTTTGCTAATTTTTTGTGATTTTTGGTCTGTAGATATATAAAAAAAGTAATATACTATATATAATTTTTTTAAAAATTTTAAAGGCATTTTTCTAATTTCTTTGTATTTTTATCTCTAAACAGGGAATAAATAGAACCAAAACGATTTTTAAGAAATTGGATATGCAATGAAATGATAAACAAAATTAGTAGTAAGAATAATATCATTCAGAGCATATTTAGTAATTTTTGCACAATTTTTAGAGAAAGGTAGCTATTTAATCCAAAATAAAGTATATAAAATAAATTAATCCAAAATAAAGTATATAAAATAAATTAAAGAGGCATAACAAGGGTATTTTTGCAATTAAAAATAAAGTTAGGGGATTACATGTAAAATATCCCAATGTTTTGAACTTTATATACAATTTTTAATATTAAATTCTAAATATACAAAGATGAGGGGCCTGGAAGTAAATTTCCAACTCACGTGGGGTGCAGAGGTTCTAAAAAGGGAGGTCAAAATTTTACAGAAGCTAGTCTGCCTTAACAGGAAGAATTGGTACCAACTCCTAGATCAACTTCTATGGGCTTACAGGACATCTTGCAAGACCCCATTGGGCACCTCCCCATTTAGAATGGTATTTGGAAAACCATGTCATTTGCCCACAGAAATAGTACACAAATCAGAATGGGCAATAAAAAAGATCAACTAGAATTGTCCCCAAGGAAAGAAGAATAGAGATATGGATTTAAATGAGCTCTCCGAGATCAGAAACCATGCACATGAAAACAACACAATCTATAAGGATGGAGTAAAGAAATATCATGTCAAATACATTAGAACAAAGAACTTCATCTCATGGCAGAAAGTATGGTTGTTTAATGCAATGTTGAGGATTTTTCAAGGCAAGTTGAAATCAAAATGTACGTGACCTTTCATCACTAGGGAAGTACACAATAATGGAAGTGTGACAATTTCTGAGACAACAGACAGTACACAAACTTCCCTAGTCAATGTACAATTGCTTAAGTACTTCATCGAATCACATGAGCAGTTGGTACATGTTGAGCAGATCTTCTTCACTTGTGGCACATAATCAGATGAAAGACCCCTTGGCCCATAGAAACCCTGATAAATGAAGCCATTCTCTTCAATTCATCTAGAAGATTCAACCGATCACTTGTATATCCACCCCGGTCCTCCACCTACGATTGCTAGACCATACTTATCATTTTGTATACATCACTTCTATTCTTGTCTTCTCACCCTCGACAACCCCATTTCATGCTTTTTATTATGCTTAGGCCCTCAAAATCCTATGTATAGGAGGGCAAATCAACTTCTTTTTATTTTTCTCTCAACTATACTTAGTACGAGCTATGTCTACATTTCATTTTGTGCTTTGAGGACATAACACAAGCCAAGTATAGGGGGGGGGGGGTGTTTGTATATATTCTATGTATTTTATCCATAGCTCATACTTTAATTATTTTCTTCAAATAAGTTGTGTATATTATGTATACTATACTAAATTTCTTGTGTAAATAATACTTATTTAGAAAAATTAAGGGGTATAATAAAAAAACACAACAATTTAACGTTTTATTCCTAACATTTTCACTATCACTCAAGACTTGAGTAACCTTTGATTCAGAGCTAGTCGACTTTAGTCATTAGGGTTTTAGAATTAATTATCAAAACTTCCCTAGTTTGAAAGATGTGAGTGCTATATTGCACGCTTAATCTCTACCTTTAAGAATATGATCAGCACATCACTTGCACAAGTGCATGAATGATGAGATGAGTTGAGATCTCACTTAAGGGACTGGGACTTGAGATTGAGTCTAGACATGATTTTATGATACTCGAGGATGGGATAAAGTCGATGAAATCTTCAAGAAACCTGTGTGTTAGTAAACCCTTGTCAGTATGCGAAAAATTTCACATACTATCTTTTGATATTGACCTATGTGCCAGGGTGTGTTGAAACTAAATAATTGTTGATCAGTGTGTGCCAACTCTTGGTAAAAGCAGTGGAGCTAGTCAAAAAGAAAAAAACAAGAAAAAATATTGAAAGAAAAGATCTCTCAAAAACAAAGTCAAATTACATAGAGCTTATATCAAAGGCGAGCCCTCCCAACCATTTTCAAAGTGTCCAATTGGACCAAAGCTAATTAGGACCAATGAGTCAGACGAGTATCTCAAAAAGGGCTCTACATCATACGAGATACAAGTCTAGGTGTAAGTATATTATATACTTAAAGGAGACCTACCCCAGTGTACTCCCAGGAAAACAAGTGCAGATGACTCAATCTCTTTTGATATACACACTGGTCAAAAACCAAAAATACATGTGTTAAGTAATAAGGCACTCAAGAGGACCCTTGTTCCAATGAGATGAAGAGAAGAAAATACACAAACTTAAATCCTCCATCATCTGGCCTATCATCGACACTTTCAAGTCTAACGAACTACTGAGAGGGTAGACTGAATTCAAGAACTGATTAATTCCCTAGTGTTGAGGATTAGGTCTTTAGGAAAGTCTCTTGGACTAGGCCTTTCGGTGACATTTTGACTCAACACTCATGATTGCAGTACGCACTAAGCTTCATATCTCTTATATCATATGTATGAACAAAGAGTCTAATAATTAGAGAAGTGGGATTCCTTTTGACTAGAGCCTAGTTGAGCTTAGAATTTTATGACCATTAAAATCAAAGATTCTTAATGAGAGAAGTCTTGAAGATCGCATTTGCACAGTTAGGGACAAGAAAATAGCTAAATACAGGGGTGCGATGAATCCCTAATTCATCTACTTTATATGGATGCCTTACCAAAATCTCCTTAATAATTGACTAATTAGACACCTTAAAATTGATTAATTAACATTCACTAATTGTACTAATTTTAGGATTTAAATTATGTAAATAATTAACCCTAAATTGAGATTATTATTTTATGTATAAATAGTCATTATTTTAACCAAATTCTTTCTCCAATTTATTCTTTGATTAAATAACTAACTTCGCATAAAGAATGAAAATCCACAAAAAGAGCAAAATTAAAAGAAATAAAAAATATCTAACATTGTATATTTTGTACATATTTGATCTTTGTTGTTTTTATTTTTCCCTATTTCTATTCTATAAAAAATCCCTAAAAATTAGATTAACTATGTATATATTGTAAATAAATTAATCCACTTATTAAAATAAAATAAAATATACAAAAATATAAATTGCAAAAATATGGCATTTTATTATCTAAAGAGTACCTCCAAACTTTTTTGTACAATTGACTTCTTTTGATATTAGATTGTTCACAAAATGTATAGATCTCGTCAAGATGGATAACTTTTTATGTTGACCTCTTTTTGATTTGACTTCATTTACTATTTCTTTTCGATTTTTCTTTTAGTTTTAGTTATTTTTATTTTTACTTTTCCTTTAATTTTAATTTTATTACTTGTTTATTTTTAAATTTTTATTTTATTTATTTAAATTTTATTTTATTTTTATTTCCCCTTTTCTCCTTCTCTTCCTTCTTCCATTCCTCTATCCCTCTCTCTTCACAGGTTACGTGACTGACACATGACCGCTCCTCCTCACCTCTCTCTCTCTCTCTCTCGCCGTACGTGCAGTGTAGGTGCTACCTCTGCCCTCTCCAAGCACGTGCGCGACACGTTCCATGCCCCTCATCTCCCCTGCTGCGCACGCCTGCATCCTCCCTTTCTACCAACGACTGGGCATTCGCTCACTCTCTCTGGCCGCTACGAGGCCTGTCCCTTCGCCGCCCTCGTAATCTCCCCCTTCCCTTGCTTGCCTTTACAAGCTCTCCCTCCTCTCGCATAACCCCCACTTCTACCACCTTCAAAACCCTGTCATCGACTCCCCTCATCGCTATCCACCATTATCCCTCCAACTTCATCTCGTTCCAATTGACATTAGTGGCCCACAACTCCGACGAACATCACGAGGAGGTCAGGTGCGATCCGCAGCTCACCCTTGGCCATGTCATTGCTTCCCTAAGCCATTGAGATCAGGTCCATCGTCAGGACCTCCAAGTGAAAGATCGATGGAGGTTTCTCCTCCTATTACAGACATTCATCTCTATTCTGATTGCCTTACAGCCTCCTCCTCGCTTCCCCCTCTATCCTTCAGATCCTCTCCCGCCTTTGGCCTTGCACATGCCGAACCTCGAGCTCCTCTTCTCCCGTCCATGCGGGAGCATCGACCCCCATTTTTCCTCCTTCGATTTCAATTAACCCCTTAGAGGTATTCGTCGAAGCCCTTCACCCTCGATCGACTCACCCTCCACGTTAGGTGAAGCCCCCTCCGTCCAACCCGCAACTTGCCACCTCCATCGACCCTCAGTGCCACTGTCACCATCAATGCTCAGTGCCTTCGCTTCACTGTCAATCGAGGCCACCATCGCATCACGACTCCGCTGCCCTCGCATCGACAACGCCTCTAGCCAACTCACAGATTTACCTCCACTCCTCCACCCGTGAGTCACCTATGCTGCAACACCACTGCTCAGCCTTGGGTCAACCAAGCTCCTCAGCACCTTCCATCGACCGCACCGACAGCCTACAGCTCTGCCCCGCTGCTGTCCAATGCCACCGCCCGTCGATAGACCACCTACGCTAGATCAATGGTGAGGCCTTGATCCGACACCCCCCTGAATCCCCATGCGTCAACCCCGAGCCTCAACCCAATGCTTGAGGTGGGGCCCTCCGAACCTCCTCTCGCCTCCACATGTAGCTTAATACTACGAGCCATAGCTTCAGAGCTCGAGGCTCTACCTCGAGACCATAGCTAAGCCTCGAGGTCCCGAGCTTCCACCTCGCCTGCCGAACCAAACCTAGAACGTGACTGCTACATGCTTTTGTGGGAAAATTACATTGATGCCCATGTTCTTCCACGAAATCACAAAATCACCCCTGCATCTAAAGGCCACGTGCACGACACGTGCCCACCTAGGTGAATTGCAGAAAAGCCCAGGTGGTTATGCTTAATGACATATAAGTCCTCCGGGGGCTTAATTGAGAAGAAAAGGTTTTATTTTATTGCATTTTAATCCCTGATAATTCATCTTAGCACAACTTTCTCATTTGAACATTTTTTGCGCATAATATGTCGTTTCGAATCTAATTGAATGCTCTATAACTTTATATGTTTTGTGGATTGACCAGAGGATATTTAATAATGATAATTATTTTAAGATCTCCATTGACATATGTAGGTAGGTTAAGTGATGTTTGTGTCTTATTTTCATTGAGGAAATTAATGATTTGTTTGCAGGGATTCTAGTAAGGAATTTAATTTGCTTAATTCTCTTATATTATTGTTGACAATATCTGAGAATTAAATATGTGCAAAGGATTCTTAAATGGAACTTAATTGATTTATTATTTCTTGGGGATAAAATCACAACAAGGTTCGATTGAATTGGTAGCTTGTTTGAGGATTTTTGCAACCCTAATTTGAGATACATTTGTGCTTTAGTGTGAGGAATTGGATCTTATTACATAGGATAAATTGAGGAGATTTATTGGATTTATTCCTTTGATATTATTGATTCACTCTTTGAGGATTAAATCACAGGATATTTGAGGACAATGTTTCTTAAAATGAAATTATCAATCATTTGCAGGATTATTCCTTTATTATTCTTTAACCATGCTGCTTGAAATTAAAACGTCAAATATATTGGTTTTTAATCGATCTGTGATTTCATTTGAGGAATGCACAAGATCCCGGGGCTCTACTACTTTGCATTACATTTTTGTCATTTCATCGCATCTGTTTTCTCTCTATTTCCTGAAACAGATATTAACATAACATTTAATTAATTATTGCAATCAATTTAGAGCCATGCAACTAAAATCACCATACCCTGTGTTCGACCTTGGTACACTTGGCAAGTAAAAATTTTCCACAACATTCAAAGATTGTGGTTTTTGATGAATCGCTTTTCATCTCCTATACTACAATTAACTTTTATTAAAGAGTGGAATTCTCATTCATAAATCATCTCTCGCTCTTTATCATGTGACCTCTCCTCCTCTCGACCAGGTGCTCGTGGATGTCTACCGCTCCTGAGACAAATGAAGTTAGATAAAAAAATCAGAAAAAGTGACCATACTTGTAGTGTTATCTAACCGATCTAGATGTTGCCTCTTGTTATTCGGATTCATCTGAGGGTGGGATGGAAGAGTGGTATTGGGCGTAGCTAACTCATTCAGACAATGGTTAACCTGCTCCATCTCAGTCCTATGTGCTATTTGAAGCGTTCTCAACATGTCCATGATCTGATTCAGTACTAGAGACTGTGAAGATCTCTCTGACTCAATGTGTTGTCCCTAGATACCTACTCTCCCCTGCCTAGGAGTGTGCTATTGTGATGTAAAAGGATGAGGAGACCTATGAGCTATAAAAGAAAACTACTACTGCTGGTGATGATATGAATGTTGATGTATAGTAGGATACTAATAAGAATGTGGTCCCTGATTGGCATGCCGGTGAAACTGTTGTTGCTTGAAGTGTTGACGGTGGTGGAAGTCTGGATATGAACGTCCATGTTGTGGATATATGTATTTCTGCTCCAGGTGTACGCTCTGAGGATTAAAGTGTGCTAGTGACTGAACATGAGTGTACCATATCCCGTTGATCTCAAAAGTGGAATGAGAATCAACATCATCATCTCCAAGTCTAGTGATGTGACTCATGTTGGCATTGGACGAATCATCATGCCAATCCAACTGTGGAGGCTTAGTAGGTTGTACCAGCTCACTCCAAACATATTGAATTTGATGGGTGGGAGATGTGGATAAAGATTTCCATACAGGATGGGAAGTGGAAGATGGACGTGGCTGCTAGTACTGAAGCTATAAGCCGGTTACCTTCTTCGTCAAATCACTCAACTATTAAGGAAGTGATGAGAGTTTCTCCAAATCTCGTGATGGTTCTAAATCCAGAACTTGCTTATGAATCTAATCGACTAGTGTAAGCTTCTCACAAATGAATTCCATGTCAGATCGTGAATCAAACTCTGAAACATGTGCCACCTTATGATGCTCTCTCTAGTGTGGAAGTTGTGGACCCTTCTGGAATGCATGAGTAGAGTCTATTATGCGTGAATTCTCTACCATCCCCTCAAAGATGGACAAAACTGACTCTGCATCCCTATTTAGATAACTACCGCCACATGCTACGCTCTCTAGGCCCTAAACATCTGGTTGGAGTCCTCCAAAATAATTTTGTATAAGCATCATCAATGGAATCTCATGATGAGGGCATTTCTCAGTCAAATCCTTGAATCTATCCCATGCCTCATGGAATAAATCATGTGGAACTGTATAAAGTTGGAGATCTAACTCCTCATCATATTAGTCCGTCCTAGAGGAAAATATTTATGTAGGAATGTGGACTTCATATCGTCCTAGGTAGATATCTCCCTCCCCAAGAGACTCAACCAGTAAATCGCCTTATCTGCTAAGGTGAAGGGGAAGTTCTTGAGGTGTACATCCTCTTGCATAACTCTTGGATAACTAGTCGTACCGCATATCATCTCGAACTGCTATAGAAGGCAAACGACTCCTCTGAAGTGTTTCCATAGAACTTGGGAAGTAGTGAAATAAAGGACGATCTCAGCTTGTATGCCCCTTGATTCGGTGGTAACCAAATCCAATGGTGTACTATCCTAGCTCCCAGGTAATACTCATCTTTCAATGTCGTGGGAACCATGGTAGGTGGTGGTGGGTTCCCGGCTCCTGCCTCAGCATGGTGATCTTATCTCTAAGCTCATCCTAGACTCTACACTAATCTCTGATTTGTAAGCTCATCTGTCAGAGAGTGTCTAGAATCCCTTCTGTAATATCCGAAGCTACATCAAGTATCTCATCTGTGCATCTCTCATCATCATTTGGTCTATCCTCAACAACTCTATCCTCCACTGGTGCCTTCCCTTTAGCCATGATCCGAATCCTTTAGGAAGGAAAAGGTCTCATAAGAACTCTGTGAAAAACATGCAGGAGAAATAGAAAACGAATTGATGCATGGGCCTGCCTCAACTGAAGGGTTGGGAGGCAAGGGAGTCTAGGTCTAACCCACCTCATGACCGAGTAAGAATGACTCGGGAAGATGGTCATCTCGAGTTTGTGATGGCATACGATAGGCGATGGAAGATCGAAAGCTCATAGAGTCTGAGGCAAAATCCGTCTACTCGTCATCCTCGATGTCAAAAGATGTATGGGAGATAATGCGATATCAAATCAAGAACATGAGCGTTAATGCGCATAAGATGCGGAATAATGCACACCCTGCAAAGAAACACAATGAAAACCCCAGATTCACTAACTTCACATGGTGAATACCATAGGAGTTCGATTTTTTATCTTTTTAATTTTATTTTTGGTGATCAATAAGTTGTATTAGCAGACTTACAGGTGGTGTCACCTTGTCTCCCAATTTATGTTGTCACAATCCCCCACACAATGGTACCATCTGCCCGGGATACAGGGTTATATCAGGCCCGAAGGGAACTTTGACGCTGAGCACATCAAAATGACTTTCTATGGTCAGAGGCAAGCGCTTACAGTTGCAACCATGCACCAGAAAGTTATGCACATGTACTTAAGGCACAAGTCGAGGGATTTTTGGCTCTAATACTTATGTTTGCATCCTCACCCACTCTATCTGGAGTGTACCAGAATACAATTAGGGGTTTGCTCTACCAATACAAGTTAAGTCTTAGTATTTTTTTATTTTAAAAAAGTTTTTAAAAGAGAAAAAAATAATTTTTATTTTTGATGGTTTTCACCTTTTAAGATATTTTCAACAATATCTAATGGGATGTCAGCTTCCTTTAATTTTCAAAAAAGTGTCTCACAGAGGGGGAACACAGGATGTAGTGAAATATGATGATGAATGCAAGATAGAAGGTCTAACTTTCTCAAATACTATGTATCAAGGTTTAGGAAAGTGGTATGCATTCGGATAGGTCACTGAATAGCGCTTAAGCGGTATGCGGGGGCAAATGCGGGGTATATGCGGTTTTACGTGGTTTCCTAATTTTTTATTTATAAATAAATAAATACAAAAGTGACTACAACAGAACCAAATTTATGTATAATTGTGGTCCAACAAAAGATCTAAAAAAATAACTTTCCTATAGAGTTCAAAAAAATGTCTATCTATCAAATACCAATTCTTCAATAGAACGGTTAGCACACAAAATAATTTACAACAACCAACAAAATAGAAAAGTTAGCACACGAAATTCCTCTATTGTTGAATATAATGTCATTTATCTCTGTCGTTATATTTATAACTGATCCTCCATCAACAGTACCAAACTTTACATATAATATGCAGCATTCATAATAACTATTAGTTGACTAAATTAGTTTGCTAAATTATTAGTACATTAATCTTTTTCTTCGTTGTGTGATTACTCCAATCTCGCAATATAACTACTTTGATTATGGATTTAAATGGTAATGGAATGCTTGGTTGCCATACATGCAAAAGCAAGGAAAACGTGGTACAAATAACACAATAAAAACATGGCACAAATTTAAAAATAAATAAAATTTGTATGTGTCTGCACAGCCCGCATATGCATCCCGCATAAGCGCATAGGACGCATAATGGGGTGCTTGATGAAAGCAGTGCGTTGAGGGCATCGCAAACGCATATGTGTACACACATGCCGCTTTCATGAACACTGCTTTGTATGCAAGTGATCCGTACATAAATGTAAAACCTAATCTAATGCATGAAAAGTTGAGAAAATTCGAATCCTAATTCAGCAGATGTAGAATCAGTTTTTAATGCCAAAGTGTGGATTAGGGATATAGGTTTTACTTTAATCGTCTAATCACTCATGCATATAACCCTAGGATCCATGAAAAAGAGCGAAATAAAGAAAAATGGATGAAAACCAAAAATCGTGATGAGGTCCCCCATGTGCACAGGAACCTGGTGAAACAAACCTTGAGAAAAAGTTGACGTCTGCGTACAGTCGGGATGTCCTTGGTGGACCCCTTTCTATAAAGAGAAAAACGGGCAAGCACCCCTTCCTCTCCCACAAAAATAGAAAAATGGGAAAGTGCCCTCTCTCAGAAGAAAACTAAAATATAATGTCTTAAAATAATTACAAAAATCTATCTAGATAGCCCACTCTACTCCTCTATAACTGGCTCGTAGGAGACTAAGCCGGTCTCTACACTCTTAGCTGAGTCAGCTTCCTAAGAAGCAGATATAAAAGGAAAAAAATCAAATAAAATCCTCAAAAAAATCAAGGATAAAAAGTCAAAAACCAAGAAGAAAACTGAATAGTAAAATGTCGTAATAATCAAAAAATATAAATTTAGAAAATCAAGAAAAATAAAAGAAAATAATAACCACATAAAAACCATGAAGAAAATAAAAGAAGAAAAAAATCAACAGAAAAAAAAACCTAGAAAATCGATAAAACACGAGAAGAAAAAAATAGAGAAAGAAAAATATTTATAAAAAAATAAGACTCGAAAATCTCAAGCGCAGTTATGCCTCCCCAACAACGGTGCCATTTGATAACTGAATTTTTCTCGCAGTTAATAAGTGTCAGTTGTAGAAAATCACTCGAAATAAAATTAAGTTAATCAAATAAAATTTAAACAAGCACCAAATCAGCATTTGATTTCACTATTTATTTATCCAGGTAAGTATGCTTGGGTCGAACAGAAGGAGGCAAAAAGATGCACTCAAAATCTTTGAGTAAAGAAAATATTTTTGTCATATTATTTATCCTTCTTTTCTTTTCTTATTTAGTGAGAAAACTCTTTTGTAATTTTAGTAGATAATATGCTGGAGCAGCGAGCTCAGAAAGAAGGCTAAAAGGAATCAAAACATATTGAAGATCGAAGTTTGAAATCAAAGCAAGAAAGTGAAGAAGTCATTGAAAATCAATACAAAAATACAATGTAAATTACAATGATGATATTCTAATGTCTATGTGTCCATAATGTCCGCAAATAGTCCAAGTGTCTAAGTAGAAATGTATAGAAAAAAATTACAAATAAAAGAAAAAAGGGTTCTTGCAATTAGGTACATGGTAAGGGACCTAAATGCAAGAAAAATCTAGAAATACTTACAGTTAGGTCCCTGGTTAGAGACCAAAATGTAAATATAAGTTCTATTATAGGCTAAAATTAATTTCTAGCAGATGCGAGGGGCACTTAATAAATTTTCCACCAGTTGAATGACTAACGGTTGTGATTAGAAGGCTCCCCTATGATTTGGGTTGTTGATTGGGCTCCACGTCTCAACAATTTGTATCTCACATTCTTGGCGAGTGTTCTTCCCCAAAATAAGATGGGCATCGATGATCTTTGTCTTTGTTGAGCTCCTAGGATGATGGCTGATTGGAGGTTGGGCCGGAGAGGGTGCTCCTCACCCTCTCGAGTGTTCCTACTACGAGGGATGTTGAAGATCATCGGAGAAGTTTGATTGAATATCGGCTAGGGTTTGGATTCCAGGAGTCGATGCTGCAACTCTGTTCGATGCTGCAACTCTGTTCGATGATGCAACTCTGTTAATTAATGATGAAGCTCTAGAGATCGTGAAGACCTGCAAGTCTTGGTGATTGCTCGATTCGAAGGGGAATCAACCCAAGATGTGAAGATATTGCAGGTCAAATAATAAGGTTCCAGGAAGAAGTTCAGATGGAAATTGGGTGCAAATTGAGTCGATTTAAAAATCAATTTCGATGTGTGATTCTAAGATAGAGGTTAAGACCTAGCTAATGATAATATTAAGGAACTAATGAGACACGTGAATCGATGGAATTCAAAATGAAGTGGAGGTGTACCTGTGAATAAAGGTGTAAGACCTCAGGTCTCGGTTTACGAGCGGCACTTGCCGGAGCTCAACATGGTGGAGCAACCACTATGCAAGGCTGACACAGCCTTGGAACATCTCCCTGACATTCCACCTTCTACGCGGATGCTTAACCTCAGCGTTATCATCACCAAGGAAGGAGTTGCAAGTCTAGAAAGATGAGGGGTCGACCGGGTGATTCTGGTAGCAGGAGAGCTAGTTTTTAATGGCCGAGGTTATGATCATTAAATAACACGATAATATAGAGTTAGGTAATGATCGATGGTTCGACGTGTGTCTAGTTGTTAGGTCAAAATGATGGAGGGTTAGGATGAGGATTTGGGTGAAGAATATGTGCGGGAAAAAAATGGGAAGTCAGACAGGTAGAACAAAACTCAACAACTGCTTCTTGAAGAAGAAGACCCAAGTATCATCACCTCGTTGGTCAGAAGGGATAAATATTATATTAAATAGATATTAATTAGTAAATAGTCCTATTTTAAATAAGAATAAAAATAAAAAGTATGTAATATTTAATTAACTAATTTATTGTATAATTTTTTTATAAATAATATATATATGTATATTTAATGAAATATAAATATAATATACTTATTAAATAGAGTTTTGATTTTTTTAATTTAATAATTAAATAAATAACACATTATTTTTATATTTTATTAATTAATAAAATAATAAATAAGATGCGTATGATTTTTTCATTTTTAATAAATTAATTTAAATATATAAATAAATACATATATAAATGATACACGTCAATTTCATCTATAAATTAGGGTTTTTGATTTATTTAAATTATTAGACAGTGTCCAAAAATTCTGAAATAATTTATAGATGAAATATAAGATCAAAATAAAATTAAAAATTATAAAATCACTAAAACTATAAATAATATATTCTGAATAAAATAAATAGTCCAGAAACCCAATTGTCATTAGGTTCCAAAACTGACTTTTTGCAAACAGACTCCGATTTTAGTGAAATCACCTCCATCAATTAGAGAATATTATTTTATGAACTTTAAAGGTGAGTAGAGTGAAATTGGATTTGTATGAAGGAGTTATGATGTTCAGAAGTTGAGAAATTGACAATTTGAAAGTTGAATTTTTTGGCATATATACATGTTGGGGGTTTTTTTAGAATTTTTAGAAATATCAGGAGAAGTGTTTGGTGAAAAATATGTACACATGAATTAATTAAAAATCATTGAAGTTTTTATAAAGATTAGATAATTAATGAATAATATGTGTTGTGTATAATATTCCTTTTTGTAGTTTCCTTCCTTGTCTCCCCCTACTTATTTGTTTGTCGACCAATCCATGCTTACTTGTCTCGGGGGTTAGGTTATATAAATATATCCTTCATCTATATTTATATTTTATTAGTCATATTGTACATATAGACATATTTGCATTCTACCTTTCTTTTTATTTTCTTTCTTTTTAAGTATTTTTTTTTATTTACATATTTTTAATGTAGAAAAATGTATTTTTATTCATGAATGATATTTTATAAGAAATATGAATTAATGGACATGCAATTGTTAAGGATTTTTAGACAAAATGCAATAGAAGTGTTAATGAATCATGGATTCATCATGTACTCGTCATTAAAAAATACTTGCGCAGAGTCTACAATGGCCAGGAATGTGTCATGTTCTAAATATGGCTTTAGCAACTGACCACTTACTATAAAGGGTTGAGCGCTAGCTTACAATTCTGATATCAATACACTTCCATTGTCACACACAGTCCTGAATCTGTACGACCATGTCCTTTTGCTCTTTAATTTTCCTTGAAAATTCTTCAATTTCTTGTTAAACATCCAGACTTTCTATCCAGATTCGAAGGTGTTTCTTCGAATGTGCTTGTCGTGCTAGCGTTCGAACTTTTCTTTGAACACCAAGTTGTTGTCGTATGCGTAATATCTAAATTCCAAGAGTTTGTTCAGATCCAGTTTTCTCTGCTGACCACCTTTTAGTGAGTCAAGGATCCAGATATTAACTGCCCACAATGATTTGTGAATCAGTTCCCCAGGCATGTGGCATGGCTTTCCGTAGACAAGGTGATATGGAGACATGCCCAAGGGAGACTTGTAGGTAAGTCATATGCCCTAAGAATTGAGTCCATGAGTTGTGACCGATTCTTTCTATCTGGCCTTACTAATTTCTATAATATCACCTTAATTTCTCTCTTTGACAGTTCTTCCAAGCCATTTGACTGTGGGATGATAAGGAGATGTGCCCTAGTGTTTGATGACATACTCCATTATAATTTCTTAACCTCCTTATTGATGAAGTTGTTGCTTCCGTCTAAAATCAGAATCTTTGGAATTTTAACTGTCAAATGATGTCATCTTTCAGGAAATTGCAAATTGTTCTGCTATTTGCAGCTCGAGCTGGAATGGCTTCCACCCATCGACTCACGTAATCAATGGAAAGAAGGATGTATTCGAAGCCTTAACTAGTTGGAAACTGACCTATGAAGTCGATGCCCCATGCATCAAACAAATCAAATATCTATTTGAATTTGAGGGGCATGCTATCTTTAATACTAAGGGCTTTCCTCATCTTCTGACAGTCGGCACGGGATTTCATATAGTCGTTCACATCCTTGAGAAGTATGGGTCACCAGAGGCCACACTATAGTATCTTTGCTACCGTCCTACTCCCAGAATGGTTTCCACCAGATTCGAGCTTATGGCAGTACTCGAGAACACTTGTGTACTCCTCATGAGGAATACACCTACGCCATATACAATCTTATCCTTCTCTAAACAAGTGTGGATCTTCCCTCTAGTAAAAATGAATATTGGACATGAATTTGACCTTCTTGATCCTCGTCCAGTCTTGCAGAACTACACCAAAAATGAGGTAGTTCACAATATCGACGTACCATGGAAGGGACCCAATGTTGAGAATTGATTCATCAGGGAAGGAATCTATGATCAGTGTATTGCTCAGTTGAGTATCTTGGCTTTCAATTCGGGAGAGATAATCTGCCACCACATTCTGTACTCTAGGCGTATCTCTGATTTTTAAGTCAAATTCCTGAAGGAGAAGGATCCATCTGAGTAGTTTGGATTTTGCTTCCTTCTTCTGTTGTAGGTACTAGATGGTAGATTGGTCAGTAAAACGATGACTTTTTATCCAAGAAGTTAGGATATGAACTTCTCTATAGCAAAAACTACTGCTGGAAGCTCTTTCTCTAGGACTATATAATTTCTCTGTGCTTCATCGAGTGTCTTGCTGGCGTAGTGAATAACGTAGGACAGCTTATCCCTTCATTGTCCTAGAACAACCCCAACTGTAAAGTGTGATGCATCCGTCATGATCTCGAATGGAAGAAACCGATCGGGTGCTATAGAACCAGAGCCTGAGTGACAAGCTCTTTCAACAGATAAAATATTGGAGAACCATCTAATCAATAATAAATTCTGTCTCCTTGCAAAGCATCTCTATGAGAGGTTTGGAAAGATTGTTGAAGTCCTTGATAAAGTGATGATAGAAGCAGACATGCCCTAGGATTGACCTCAAATTTTTCACATTTTGAGGTGGCATGAGTTTAGAGATTACATCAATCTTCTCTCGGTCGACCTCCATGCCTCGCTTGGAGATGACGTGGCCCAACACTATTCCTTCTATAACCACAAAGTGACTCTTCTCCCATGTCATCACAAGATTGATTTCACGGCATTTCTGGAGTACTTTGTCTAGGTGTTGAAGATAAGAACTGAAGTTGTTACAGTAGACAGAGAAATCATCCATGCAGACTTCAAGAAACTCTCAACCATATTGGTAAAGACAACAAACATGCACCTATGAAAAGTAGTTGGAGCATTGTAAAGGTCAAATGGCATTCTACTGAAAGCATAGGTATCGAACGAGCATGTGAAAGTCGTCTTCCCTTGATCTTCATGGGCGTTCGCCACTTGGTTATACCTAGAGTACCCATCTAAAAAGCAGAAGTATTCTTTTCTTGCAAGTCACACAAGAACTTGATCAGTGAATGGTAGAGGGAAATGGTCTTTCTTTGTTGCTGAGTTCAGATGGTGGTAATCTATGCACACCCGCCAAGATGTCAGTACTCGGGTATAGATCTCCTCTCCCTAGTCATTCTTCACCATGGTGAGCCCTGATTTCTTGGGAATTACATGTAGGGGCTCACTCTTTTGGAGTTGGAGATGAGATAAATGAAGCATGCTTGATGAATCTCCATTTCATCACCTTTATTCTTTCATTTTGGCCTTAAATATGTAGCTAAATACATGTATATACCATTAATTTGCCAAAATAAATGCTTGATAATTTGCACAAAATAATGTATAAAATACTCTATATTTATTGTATTTTTGCCAAAAGAAAAGAATAAAGGAAGAAAAGAAAAGGAAATGAAATACCGAAGGTATTGAATGACCCTAACCTTGAGAATAAGTCAAGAATTAACTCGGTCGACAAGGAATAAAGTAGAGGGATATAAGGGTCGGAAATAACAATAAAAACCCTAATTTATTTTGCCCGATAATAGAGTTGTGGTACCTATTTTATTCTTTATTATTCATACATCAAATCAATAAACTTTGTACATGAAAGTTGTAGATATATATATATATATATATAATGTATTTCACACGAAAATGCATATTGTGCTTTCTACACTCAGAAAAAAAATTAAACTTCACAGACCTGTATCTCCTCCATATGAACTCAAAACTCACCAAACACACTTTAATTATATATAACTTATAATTAGCTATTTAATGAATGTGGTTTCATCTAATTTGGAGTTAACATGCAAAAGTTAGGTTTTATACCCCTATTGTACCTTATACATGAATAAAATATTCATTTTATTTATTGCTTATATTTTCATTCTCTTATATTTTGATAATTTTGTAAATATTATGAGATACATATACATTATAAAAAATAATAAAACAATAAAATATAATGAAATAAATAAAGGAATTAAAATATATAGATGAATTGTACATACTTATACATGTATAAGAAATACACCTATTTTTTTAAATGGATAAATGACTTCAGAAAAATAAAATTAAAAAAAAATTGAGTGCATTTAAATAAGTTATAAATATATAAATTATGTGTATAAAATAATAAAATATGCAATCTAAAATAAAAATAAAATATATATTATACAAATAAATATACATATATTTATACTTGTGAAGGTATCTCATAATAAATTGACTCGAAAAATAATTAAAAATCATACTATAATACTATATAAAATAATGAATTTTTATGTTTCACTTTTAATTAATTAATTAATTAACTTGTTCTTTTATTTTTATTTATTTATTTTTTTCTATTTAATTTTGTCTTCTGGAGGTCTAGTTGGACAAATATGAGCTCTTCTGTGTTGACCCTAGGTCAACTCCTCTGACCTTGGCTCTAGCCCTATCAGATTGTTGAACCTCTCTCTTTCTTGATCTTCTCCACCATGATACATGGCTCAAGACCTTGTACCTCGTTCATGAAAGATGTTTACCATTCATCCAGGATCTTCGCCGACCATATCTCCCTCACCATCTCTTCTTCTTTCACATGCCACCTCCCATCAAAGTTTCCACCCCACTCGCTTTTACAAATACCCATCTCCACCTCTTTTTGAGGTTGGTTCCCTAACTGCTCGAACTTAGCCCCTCGGATAACTTGGTGGTGATGTTTCTCGTGATAAGAGCTGCTTGTCGTGCTTCGCAATGAAGAGGAACAATATAGGAAGCAGTTCCTAGACATCATCGGAGCTCTGCTTCAGGAGGTCCCATCTCCTTGACTCCAACCAAATTGAGGTCTTTTACCCCATTTTCTGGCTAACTTTCATTCCCATCTTTCCTTTCAACATTTATGTGATCTTTATATTTCGTGTTTTAGCTTAGATTTAGGAAGATCTTAGGTTGTCGGAGCTCTAGAGCTCTAGCCTTTGTCTCCGTCATAACACCCATGTTCTGACCATCACTAGTCACCCCACTTCCTTACCCTCATGCTTCTCCATCTCTTGCATCATCCAGACCCCTTGATCTATTCCATGTTAGTGATTTGAGGTCCTTCCCTCCACTTCGTCGGACCTCGACCATCCACCTCCATATCCACCATGAATTCCATCAATAACAACCTAGCCTGTGTTGCCTGAACCTCACTGTTAATACCTTGTAGGTACAATAGCTAGAAGAACCCATCTGAGGGATAATTAAAAAAAGAACAGACTCCCATGTCCTCTTCTAAACCCTTGAGCTCCAGAGCCAATCAGTGGGTTCCAGATATATCTGAAGGCTATGGGAGGTACAGAACGACGAAAACAATGTAAGGAGCTGATCTGCAGGGCCCTAGGTGCCTAGAGACTCACATATCATCAGATCCAAACTCGCCACGTGTGAGTTTTCCCCAGTTCAACCTGAGCCATCCCATGTCATTCGATCGATAACAGAGCTCCAAAAGGAGCAGGTGATATCCAATCAAGGTGAACCTCAACCATTGGATCTCATCTGAGATCCCAGACACCAAAGACGAAGCGTTATAGTTCCATCCTAAATTGCCATACATCTAATTGAAAGACCGATACGCATGCCTTTTGGGGGGTAATTGCATAAGTATCCCCACTATTTATATTACTGTTATTTAGTCCTATAATTAATTAAACTCATTATATATTTTCTATAAAAATTGCGAGAATAACCATGAACTAGCTGGATATCACTTTTAGGCCCTTGCCAGCTCAGCTCATGTGGCACCCACATGAGTTGGGCATTTTATAGATGTACCCTTGTAGTTTTTTGCATTGTAAATTAATATAAAAATTTCGAATTCCAGTTCAAAGTTTCTGAGTATTTTGCGTGCCAGCCCTTGCCTTTTATTTTAATTACAAAAATACACTTGCTAGACGCTTGTATTTTAATTTTGTTTTTCTTTTCAATGAAATAGCTCCTATGCTTATTTAATTTTGGGAAAGTTATTCTAATTGCCTTAAATCATGCTTGATCATGCTATGTCTTGGGATTTATCATTTATATGATTTTCTCATTTATTAAATTTGGTATAGGTGCTATTCAATCCTTGTTTGACTAAAAAATTCCAAAAAAATAAAACCTCTGCTAAAAAATCCAGAAAAAATCAACTACTATTTATTAAAGTATTTTATAGTTACAACCCAAAAATCACAAAAAATATCAAAAGAAACCTTGAACGATAACAAACCTATGCTAACCCTAAAAAATTACAAAATATTTTTGAAAAACTAAAAATTTAGTTTCTATTCTATATTTTTATATTTATAATCTACATATTTGAAATGGTTTTGACAATTTTTGAACTCATTTGCTATTTTTAAGTCTCAAATCAATTCAACATATTTTACAAGTCCTTGCTTTTGTATATTTTAGACTTTTATACCTAAAAATTCACAAAACTTCCTGAAAAATCACCAAAATTGAAGAAAAGTCTAAAAAACACAAAAATATTATATTATGTAATTTTTTTACTATATTTAGCTATATTCATAATTAGAACATCATATATAAATTATATATACTTTTATCATATTATATAGTATATACTATTATTAATTACTGTGAATACCCTAATTAAATATTAATACCTTAAAAAATAAAAAAGAACTATTCTTTAGGCATTTTTCTAATTTTGTATATTTATTATATATTTTATAATATATGTTCCTTATATTATAAATTTTAGAAATATATGTATATATAGGGAAAAAGGAGCCTACATAGGCAGGTGCAGGTAACTCCTATACCCGACTTATTTTTCATCATTTTTTGATTTTTTTGAAATGAAATCTTGGGGTATTTAGATCACCATGTATCACCATGTTGTAATCCCAAATTCAACTTGATTTGAGACCTCTATAATATCCATCAAGACTACAAAATTTTAACGATTTTAGAATCGTTGAAAATGACCCCTTCTAGATGAACATGTTAGGAATGCTTGTTTTGCATTAAACTTGAAAACTTATTCTACTCAACATATAATGTAACCCCCCCACAAGTTTTCATTCAAAAAAAGTTAAAAAAATGGGAAAATAGGTCGGGTGTAGGGAGTTACCTACACCTCAAGGTGCAGGCTCTGTGTAACCATATATATTATGTTTATAAAATTAAATTTGGAAAATATAAAAAGGAAATAAAAATTATATAATCAAAATTTTTTAAAATTGAAAATTAAGTATTATTAGTTAATTAAGAATATTATAACCCATAAAAACATTAATTGATTAATTAATCATATATTATACAAATATACTTATAATAATTATTCATTATTTATTTATAATTCATATACCTGTTACACTGACTTGTCTCCCTGTGTTAGACTCCCTACTCTGCTTGTCACTATACGTACATTTATTGTAGGGAATAATAACTTTTGATCCACATCACTGATTTGCATGGCTTGATTTTATGTACTGTGGGTTGATAGTTGTTTTGATCATTGGGCTTAGTGAGCGATCTTTTCAGCGATTGTGGTCTGCCTTGTGAGACCACACGACTGCCTCGCTCCGCTTCCTGATGGTTAAACAAATGGCACCATTGTCAGGGAGCAATAGAGTGTAGCTAGTTGTGCATTACAATTCTTACTTTTCTTTCTATTTTTTATCATTCATTTTTGATAAATTTTTTGACTGTTCTAATCCATATTTCATTGTTGATATTTCATGCGAGGGACCGCATGACGACATCTATCTCATAGGAGGTGGACGCACCTGAGTCGTGCGGAGGTTGGCTCTTACTCTTGGGGGTCGACCAGGAGAGAGCTAGATAGAGGAGCAGAGAGATAAGGAGAAGAGAAACCAATAACATACGTTTTATTTTCATTTTTGTGAGGAGAGTTTCATTTTATTTTTGTAAATTAATTTGTAATAATTTAGATACTTCCACACTTAGCGAGGTCTAGTTCCCGGGTGTTTATTCACATGGGACATCTTCACAATTTTTTGTGTTTTGATCACCTTTCTTTTATTTTGTTTCATGTGTTTTGAGCTTTCTGCCTTTATTTTTCTTTATTTTTTGAGAGTGAGTGCCTAGATCTTAAGATTGTTTGAATAAGTAAACTAGGTCCAAAGCCCTAATAGAAGCATGTGCCTATAGATTACTACACTTGGACTTAGTCAAATAATTAATTGCTAATTATTCGAATTTTGAATCGCACGCCATGAGAGACTCCACACAACTCTTGCAGGACCCGTGGTGGCAGGCATCGAGGAGTCTCCGAGACCGGACACTTGAAGCCATTTTTGAGTGATTAGCATTGGTTCATCCCGATAATAGCAATTACTATTTTGGGTGCTTTATTGTTTGCATATCATGCATATAGTATAGGTTTATATATTCTATTTTGCATCCCATATGGAGAGAGCTGGGAAGCATTGTAAGTCCTTCTACATTGCATGCATCATTCAATATTAAGGTGAGATTTCCACCATAGTATCAACTTGCATGGCTTTTCCAACTCCTCCCATTGTATTTATATCACTTAGGATTAAAGGAAAAATACAAAAAATTTGTTAGGCAGCTTGCTATGAAAAATACTCAAAAAAGTGAAAACCAAAAAACATAAAACAAGGGAAATATTTAATAAACTTTGACCTAAATTAAAAATGGTAATGGACATCATTGTTTGCAGTTCATAAAGCCACACTATTTTTAGGTACCTTCCAAACTGAGTGAGGCACGATCCTAAGGATTAGAGCCCAAAATCCGATTTGTACCTTGATAATCACCTAGGACAATGAAGTATTGGCGCTTCTATCATACATGATCGAGTAGGACCTTGTCGAAGACGGTGTTCGCACCTTGTGTGGAACATCTGACTTGGTCTAAAGTACTGAGCTTAGGCCATGCCCTTACGGGCGCGTCTGTATCATCGATTTGTGTCTGAGTACCTCACTTGGGGGGGGGGTATTAGTTTCACCTATTGGCTTCCTCCTCTATTTCTTTGGCCGAGTAGCCCCCAGACACGAGATCAAGGACCTAAAAGAGTGTAGATCATAGGTTACAAAGGAGGTGGAATAAGTACAAGGAACTTTCCTGGCAGTACACACTCTCCTATAGAGATAACCCTCTAAGGACTTGTTCATATATTGCTTGAAAATAACAATAAAATTGAAAGGATAAAAATAGTCGGACTCTTACGGCTTCACATTATTTGAGTTGGTGAACCCATATTTGTATTATGTTTGTTTGATTTTAGTCTGGGTCAAAGATCTAGTACTATGCGCTTGCACCCCTTTTTTTCATTTCATATGTTTTCATTTGTTCTACTCATTATGAGCCTTCCTCTTCTACATTCCTCTTCAATCCATTATTGATCACCATACTCTTATGTTCCTCATTTAATCCTCTGCTTCTTCTAAGATGTGTCTCATGGATGGATTAGTTGGGACCCTGCCGAAACCCACATAGATTCCATGAATCCTACATCTTCAGTAACTCGAGTCAATTCCCGAGAACTCGGTCCTAATCTTACGAACTAAATTCTAGACTCGTCGACTTCGTCCTCCATTCCAATAAACCCAGATCACTCTTGTACCGCCTTTTACCCTTTGTGGATGGAGATCGATTTCAGTCAATATCAAATGCTCCATTCACTGACATCTGGAATTGACCCTAATTCCATATCATCTACTCCATCTGGTGCATAAGAATCTCAATCTGAACAGGCTACATCCTTTTGTGCAGAAACTACATTGGACCCCATACAGATCACATCTATTGAGTCTGATTCAAAGATGGTTCCTCAAGGGAAAGGGAAGGAACATACACCGCTAGATCAGGGACAACCCAATCAGAATACAGTCAATGCTTAGCTGCTTACTTCCATCGAGGCCATCCAACAACAGCTGGCCGATAAAGCCTTAGCCCAAGTCGCTTTCCAAGAAATGCTGAATGATCTAAGGAGAGAGTGTGAGAGAGAGAACATAGGAGGAGTAGGAGAAAATGAAGAACCAAAAGATGAAAACCATGGAGGTCTCGCATATGAGGCACGAGGGGGGAGGCCCAAGCCTACTCTTAATGAAACCAATAATCTTAGCGCTGACCAAAGGACGGACTGGATACAGATTCCTATAGTCCATGAGAATTTCGATGTCAAGCCTTAGTTTCTCACTCTTTTGCCTTCGTTCCACATGAACATTAAATAATTCTGCATGCATCTTCAGCAGTTCTCTCGCATCTACAACACAACTCACTACTCCAACACCCTGTTGGGCATAGTCAAAATGACTGCATTCCCCTTCAGCCTTTAAGACAAGTCTCTCTACTTAATTAACCATCTAGGGAAGGTCGTGATGACCTAGGAGGAGTAGAAGTTTGCATTCCTCTAGAGTATTATCCATTGGGTTGTCTGAATTAGATGTGTGCTCGGATTATCAATTTCTCCCAAGGCCCGCACGAACCAATACATGAAGCCTAGGAGATATTACAGAATTTGCAGGAGAAGTGCCCTACCTTTACATCCCATGGAACAACTGATGAATCTCCATTTCATCACCTTTATTCTTTCATTTTGGCTGTAAACCCTAGATAAATGAGTGTAAATAGCATTATTTTGCAAAAATTAACATCTAATATTTATGGTGTAAATATTCCATAAAAGGTTATATTTAAAGCCAAAATAAAAGAGTAAAAAAAAGAAAAGAAAAAGAAATAAAATGCCAAAGGATTTTATGACCCTAAACCCCGAGACCTAGGCATCATGATGACTGCGTCAGCAAAGAATAAAGTAGGGAGAGATAAATGTCAAAAATACCATAAGACCCTCTTTATTCATCAATAGGTCCAATATGGTATCCATTTTATTATTTATTATTTATACTCAAATAAATGAACTTTGTACATGAAAGTTGTAGATAAAAATACAGAAAACACAAAATTTACTTAACCTAAAAATAATGCATATTGCCCATTCTAAACTTAGAATAAAAATCCAAAATCCAAACTTCCTAGACCCATCTTCTGCATATGAATTCAAAATGCACCAAAATCATTAATTGTATATAACTTTTTATTAGCTATTTAATGAAGGTGGTTTCATTCAATTTGGAGTTAAGATGCAAAAGTTAGGTTTTGGACCATTATTGTTCAATATACCTGAATAAAATATTCATTTTATTTATTCTTTATATTCTTTAATATTTTAAATTTTTATAATTTAGTAAATATTATTTATAATATATGTAAATAATTAAAATAAAATAAAACCATAAAGAATACAATAAAATAAAGTACTATACTTTAATACATAGATGAATTACCCAAACATATATCTACATAATTAATACTTCTATTTATTTAAGTGTACATCTTAATTCAGAAAAATATAATAAAAATATATTTGTGCATATGTAAATAAGTTGTATTGTATAAAATTTGAGTAAAAAATAATAAATATTTAAAAATGCAAAATAAAAAAAGTACAATATATTGGTAAATATACCTGTGATTGTACATGTAAATAGTAACATATAGTAAATAATGTCATAAAATCAAATAAAAATAAAAATTAAATACTACAAAAAATTTGAAACATTTATTATTTTATAACCAATAAAATAAATACATTTACTATTATTTATTGATTCTAAGATTTTTTTATTCCCATTTTTGGTTGGTCAAAGCGGACCAACCAAAATTCTCCAAAAGTTGACCGTAGGTCAAATGTACTTCTTCACACTCAGACTTCTATCAGACCTGATGACACACCCATCTTCTCCAAATGTTTACGAATCCTCCATATCCCCTCTCCGTTGATCCATCCCATCACTCTACTCCCTACACTTCCACGATTCTCATCGACTTGTCATCTTCATCATTTCCTCATTCCTTCATACCCCATAGCCCCTCGAAGATTACTCCACACCCTGCCTATATCTTCCACCTTCCTCCACCTTTTTGTGGCTGATTCCACTTTTGCTCTGCCTTAGCTCCTCGGAGGACATTCTTAGAGATTAGTTTCGTGACAGGAGTTGATTGCCATTCTTTGCAATGAGGAGGGAGGAGCAGGAAGTGGCTCCAACTCATCTCCGCCGGTCGCTAGTGTTGATGTTCTGTCTCACGGTCTCCTCCACCTCAGGCATCATTTCCCGCTTTTATAGGTAACTTTCTTTTATGTCCGTAGTTTCCACATTTTCTTCTAGGATTTCTTTGTTGTATTAGATTAGATTTAGGTAGATTAGGTTCGTCAGAGATCTTGCGCTCCAACCACTGTTACTCATCGTGCACACCCCTCTCGACCGCCACCAGACAGCCCACTATCTATACCTTCCATTTCTTCACATTTCGAATCTTTCAGACCACCCAGATCCCCATTGATCTGTACCTACGAGGTCCATTTCATCTGCTTCACTGAACCTCAACTCGCCACCTCCTTTTCATCCTCTATCTTTGCCAGTAAAAACCAACACTCTTGCACTTTCTTTGCCGTGTATTTTATCTGATGTGCAGGTGCTGAAGGACCTATCAGAGGGGTCAAATGAGCACAGAGCTCTGTTCCAGGTGCCCTTGTCCTTCCTCGAGCTTTCGATCCACCACCACTAGGACCTAGACCATTAATGTTACCAATAGTTGTGGACACCTTCCTTGAGTGTGAGGAGCACCACATGATGAAGGATCTCAGGGGAGGATGAATCAGAAGATCGAAGTTTGGGGAAGGCTAGGTTCTTCACTGTTCTTCGTAAGGAGCAGCTACCATTCGATCTAGGGAGGAGTTCCACATTGGTTGCGAGCCGCCAGATCAGGCCCAACTTCAGCCATTGAACTTCTTGGGAGATCTAATCCTATCCGCCCACGATGAAGTGTCATTAAGCTAGGAGAAAGCAGTACATGTCAAGTGATTCACCCTCGGCCTCTCGATCCGCACCTGTTAGGGGGTAATTTGCATCTTTCCCTCTTTTTGTTTATTGTAATTTGGTCTTGTAAATATCTAAAATAGTTATGTATTTCCTGTTAAAATTGCAAGGAGGCTCCTCGGCTTATTGTATTTTGCGTTTGGGTCTACACTAGCTCCACTCACGTGGCTGGCCACTTGAGCTGGGCATTTTTCATAGAAACCCTTGTGGGTTTTGATATTGTTGTTTAATATTTAAAATTTAGTAATATTCTAAACTTATGGGTATTTAACATTGTAGCCTCTGACTTTTATTTTAACTACAAATAAACCCCTATTAGTTCAAGCCATTTTTGTGGTTGTTTTTTATGTTTTAAAAAAATCGTCCGTGCTCCAAAACTATGAAAAAAATAAGTTTTTGTGCCTCTTTTATGCTCTTCCACTCTACATAATTAGTTTTGCATTTTGCTCATTTCTACTATTTATTAAAAATCAAAATTAGCATGTTTATTTTCTATTTGCTTTAAGATATCCAAAAAATATAAAATCATATTTAAATATTCCAAAAAGATTAGTACTTGTTTATTATTTTATTTTGTACCATCTGACCAAAAATCTGTAAAAATAGGAAGAATAAAAGCATATAAAATAAAAAATCTCATAAATCTTTTAAAATTTTTAAAAAATATTTTTAAAATCCAAAAATATTTTTTTCATCTCTGATTTTTCTTTATATTATATATTCTCTATTAAAAATAGTTTCGAAAAATTATAACTCGATTTAGTATTTTTAAATTCCAAAACAATTCAACCTATTTAAAAAATCCCTGATTTTGTGTTTTTAGGACTTTAGAAATATCTAAAAATTTGAAAAAAATCCTGAAAAATCACAAAAACATTAGAAAAATATAGAAAGAACACAAATATTTTACCTGTAACTTTTGGTTATTTTTTGTTGTATTTATTTTATATTATACTATATTATATGCTTATATCTATGTATAGTTATATTTATACCTTTTATAAAAGAAAAGAAACTAAATAAAGAATTATAATATGGAATAAAAGATTATAAAATTAAAAATTCAAAAAAATCTTATAAATATAAAATATATAAAAAAGAATTATTTTGTTTAATTAAAAACCCACAAAAATAATAAATATTTAATTGATTAATTGAGTAAATATTATACAAAATACATATTATTATTATTTCATTATTTATTTATAATTAATAATTAGTACTATGACTTATTGCTCTCTGTGTTCAACACTCTACTTTACTTACACCTATACACAATTATAGTAGAGTTATAATAAATTTTAACTTACATTGATCGCTTGAATTTTCTATGGACTGATTGTTGATTAGAGACATACTTGGTCAAGTAGCAATTGCTAGTTGTTTTTGATTAGCAGACCAGTGCAAAAAGCCATCTTTTCAAATGATGCCATTCCGGGGAGCAATAGTGTGTAGCACCTTTGTACACTATTCCCCTTTTATTTTTCTTGTTATTTTTGATATTTATTTGACTGTTCTGACCACCTCCATCTTTGTTGATTTTCCTTGTGAGGTAGTGATCGACAACAGTGACTTCTTAGGAGGTTTACGCACCTAAGCCAACTAGGAGCAAGTAGGAGAAGAAGCAAAGGGGGAAGAAGTCTGAGCTGTCTCTTTTAACATTTTTTGTTTTATTTTGTGAGAGTGTGTTTTCTTTTATTTTTGTAAATTAAATTATAATAATTTTGGACATTGAACCCTTCACTTCATAAGGTCCATTTCCTAAGTGTTTGTTCACTTGGGGGCCTCATTCTATTTTTCGTTGTTTTCATTGCTTTTTATCCTTTGTTTCACATGTTTTGAGTTTTTCGACATTCTTTTTATTTGTTTTGTGTAATTGAGCCCTAGTTTAGGACTTTCTTGCCTGATAGATTAAGGTCCAAAGCCCTAATTAAATTGCATTTACCTCTAGGTGAATGCTGAGTTGTCGGCTTCCATCCAAGCCATACAACAACAACTGATTGAGCTGGCCCTAGCACAAACGGCATTTCAGGATATGCTGAACAATTTACAGAATAGACCAATGTGAGGAGGAGACAGACCAATAGGAGGAAGAGGGGATTGAACCTGTGATGGCCCAGACGAAGAAGAACAAGAACTGGGGAGGCGGAAACCTACACTGAAGGAGACAAATAATCCTTGAGACAACCAGATGACCGAGTGGATCCTCATTCCACCAGTGCATGCTCACTTTGAGCTCAAGCCTCAGTTTCTAGCCCTTCTACCACCATTCCAACACCAACGAAGAACCATACATTCCCATGTAGCGGTTCTCACGCATCTGTTGAACTACCCACTACCCCAATATCCCCTTGGACGTAGTGAAGATGATGACATTCCCCTTCAGTTTGCAAGACAAGGCCCTATACTGGGTCAATCATTTGGGAAATTTTATGATGACTTGGGAGTAAGATCCGCCTTCCTTCACAAATTCTATTCCCTTAGTCAGCTCAATCAGATGCAAGACAAGATTAGCAACTTCTCCCAAGCTGCCCACGAAATTGTCCATGAATCCTGGGAGTGATTCGTGGACCTATAAAAAAAGTGCCCCCATTATGAGATATCGAGGACCAGTCTGGTCCAACACTTTTTTGGGGGTTTGAATGTAGAAAGCCAAAGGCTCGTCGACACAACCTATGGAGGATCTCATTTCAACAAGGATGAAGACGTAGTCTGGTAAATTTTTTAAGAAACGACCGAAGGAGAGGCCACCCACTCTTCATCCCACACATATCAGAAACAACCACATATCCTCCAGAAGCATGTATACATGGCAACGTCTCATGAGGCGGAGAGAGATGAGAGCTCCAATCTTAGTATCATTGAGGGCCATCTCTCGAAGGTTGACATTATTGAGAAACGATCCCAGGATTTCGAGAAGCTCGCTGTGATCAAAAAGAGGACGCAACACTTAAACAAGATGGATCAGATCACCAAGCAATTGGAGCTTCTAGTGAGCACTATCAGTTCTGTTTAGTCGGCAACATCATCTTCAGAGACTCCTGTTGAGAAGAAAGATGAGCCATCATCGCAACAACAGCTTCAGTCGAGTCAGTATCCACCGGCCATCCAGCACGTGTATTACGTGCAGGCGCCCAATCAGGGCTTGCCGCAATAGCAGATGGTGGTTTACCAGCCGAACTTCCTTCTCCCTTCAGATCTAGCATTCCTACCACCACTCACGATTCAAGAAGTCAATGGTGTATGGAGTAAGGATGCACAACTAGCCCATCCTACTAGATACTCCAATGGCCCACCACAAGACAACATGGCTTACCACCAACCTCAAGGTGATCATTATGGACAATCCTCTCAACCTCGACCTCAGTATCGCAAACATCTGCAACATTAGTAGAGGTAGAATCAACAGTATGCACAACTGTAGTACTTTCACCAGTACACAACTGCACCATCACAGTAGTACCCTCCTCCCTCATATCAACAGTTGCAGCTTCCTCCACCCCTCAACACCATCAGCAGTCTCAACCTCAACCCCAAAACAATTAGCAACAACATGGTCTACACGCTGAAACTTTTGAGGCAAGTCTTATGAACCCTACCATTGATTTCTTAGCCCATCTTATGAAAGGCCAAGCAGAAATGGCAATGAAGCTAAACGACTTGACCGCCACCAAAACTTCCATTCCGACACAGGTCGAGGCAAACCCTAATAGCTTTAAAAGAAAAGAGCACTTAGAATGTGAAGTCCAGTTTGTGCTTGTAGAGTCAAATGATTGTAATATTACTTTATCTAATGTTGTCACTCTCAGGAGCGATAGGACTTTACCTCCATCTGTCACAAGTCATGGAGAGAATAAAGCTTTGACAGGTGAATCGTCATCTTCTGCATCAGCTGCGCCAGCTACAAGAATGGGTGAGGAAGAAGAAGGAGTAGTCATGCCAGTTATCATCCATCTACATTGACACCAACAGAAACAACAAAAAAATTAGAAAATTTGAAAAGACCAAAAAGATGTTCGCAGTCAACGTGAAACCATACTAGCAATGGAGGAGCCGCCTATAGTGGCCGATCCTACACCAGCCGATGGAGAGAAGGCTGCGCTTTTTATTTTTCCACCAACACCAACATCTGCATCTCCAACTTGTATTCCTTTTTGTGGTCCAGATGTACAGAATATTGTGTACAAGAATTTTGTTATACATAAGAACAATGTTTTTGATTTCACCAATGTGAATATTCTTCTTCTTGATGCAATAGAAAAATCCAAAAAAAATACAAAAAGAAAAAGTGCATTATCCGATACCGGAAGGACATTATAATAATCTGATAGTTGAGATTCCTTTGATAAAGGACATGGAATACATGTCTACTGAAAGATAGGTTTGAAGAAGGCATGTACAAACCAGCGTTGGCCAACACGTAACAACAAATGCCAACAAGTAGAGAAGCACGTTCTTACCATGGCCACCGTCACAGACATCAGCAATCTCCCACAAAAGAAGCAACACGAAGGAGAACCTTTGATCAGTTGCAAGATTTTTAATCGAGTCTTCGAGCGAACCTTGCTCAGTAGCGGTTCTTCCATCAACCTCATGCCCTCTTCATTATTACAAGAATTTGGTCTAGGTCCTCTCAAGTAGACACAAATGATCCTTGAGTTTGCTGATCAATCTATTAAGTAACCCCGTGGTCTTTTGGAAGACATTGTGGTAAAGGTGTGGGACATACAGTTTCTAGTTGATTTTGTAGTCCTTGATATATAGTCTCCCGCACCCTTATTCTGGACTCCTATTATTCTGAGCCAGCCATTCTTGCGCACTACATAGGTCGTGGTCGATTATGGGTCTAGAAAGATCAATTTTAGCTCGAGCAACAACAGAGTTACAATACACTTGATCAGCGAGCCTAAAGTCATAATTAATGGAAATCATGCAGCACCGCTTGAAGCAGACGATGACTTCATTGCAGAGATCAGAGACACACCACTTTCTTTTAATGACACATGGACACAGGAAATCCTCTCTCTTGAGGAAGACCTGAAAGTACACTCGATGCAAGCTCCAACAACACTTGGGAGATAAAATCCAATTTGTTGATGCGTCTTTTTGATTCAGATGATTCACTCTAGCCTGAACACAATGAGTTCATAGTAGATCTATTCAACACAACGTCAGAATATCATCAAGACACTGAGGTTTGCACTACCTCTGGAGTCTAGACAGATCATCCTCCAACTAGCACAGTTTCAGAGTAACCGAGAAGCCGACCAGATTAGAACCTAAATTAAAGCAACTTCTGGTAGGTCTTAAGTATGATTTCCTTGTGGTACACAAAATATGTATCCGGTCATCATCAACAACAGACTGATCCCGGAGCAAGAATCTTGACTTCTCGATATTCTAGAGAAGAACCAAGAGGCACTTGGTTGGCATGTTTCAGATCTCCACATGATAAATCCTGCTCTATGCTCACACCACATGTACTTAGAAGAAAATGCCAAGCCGTCCTGTGAGTTTCAAATAAGACTGAACCCAAATCTGAGGGACGTCATCATGAAGGAAATCATGAAGTGGTGTGACACATGCTACATTTATCCCATCTCTGACTCCAAATGGGTGAGCCCACTGCACGTAGTTCCTAAGAAATCAGGGATCACTATGGTTACAAACGACAGAGGAGAGGAGATATCTACTCGGGTACCGACATCTTGGTGTGTATGTATTGACTACATTCGCCTCAATGCAGCAACTAAGAAGGACCATTTCCCCTTGTTTTCATTGATCAGGTATTGGAAAGACTGGCTGGCAAGGAGTTCTACTGCTTTTTGGATGGGTACTCTGGGTACAAGCAAGTGGTAATCACCCCTGAAGATCAAGAGAAAATAAACTTCACTTACTCGTTCGACACCTATGCTTCAGGAGAATGCCCTTTGGACTATGCAATGCACCAGTGACATTCCAGAGATGCATTCTTGGAGTCTTCTCCGAGATGATAGGCAATTTTCTCGAGATGTTTATGGATGACTTCTACGTCTATGGTGACAGCTTTGATTCTTGTCTTGAGCACCTGGATCGAGTACTTCAAAAAATCTATGAGGTCAATCTGGTATTGGCATGGGAAAAGAGCCACTTCATGTTCATCACACAAGCTCCTATCCTACAGTTGCCAGATTGGTCTCTTCCTTTTGAGATCATAACGGATGCATTGGATTTTACAGTTTCAGTTTTTCTAGGACAGAGGAAAGACAAGGCATCCTATGCCATTCACTATGCCAACAAAACATTATATGAGGATCAAATAAATTACACTATGACAGAAAAAGAATTGCTGGTTGCAGTATTCGCCCTTGAGAAATTCAGATCCTATCTGCTTGGATCAAATTACTATCTACACTGACTACTTTGATATTCGATACTTACAATAGAAGAAGGATGCCAAGCTAGACTGATCAGATGGATCCTTCTCCTCCAGGAGTTTGATTTGGAAATTAAAGACATGCTTGGGGTTCAGAATTTGGTAGCAGATCACCTCACTAGAATTGAGCAACAATAACCTCTGCTGAGCAGTGCACCTATTATAGACACCTCTCCTGACGAGTCAATTCTGTCAGTGGATGCACTCCCTTGTTATGTCGATATTGTAAACTACTTCATTTCGGTCCTAGTTCCACAAGATTGGATGAAGATTCAACAGGATAAATTCTTGTCAAATATCCATTTCTACCAATGAGAAGACACACTTCTATTTAGGGAAGGAGCAGACTGTATTTGGCGACGGTGTATCCCTCAGGAGGAACATCATAGTGTCTTCGAGCATTGTCACTCATTCAAATCTGGTGGACACCATTCTCGAGATAGAACGACAACAAAAGTATTGCAGTGTGGCCTCTGGTGGCCCACGTTATTTAATGATGTTGCAGCATTCGTCAAACGTTGCACTGACCGACAATGATTAAAAGGTACTCTTACAGCAAAGGATTCATTACCCCTAAAGATCATTCATATTGCAGGCATATTCGATTTTTGGGGCATCGATTTCATGGGATCCGTCCCTAACAGTCAGGGGTATGAGAACATCCTTCTTACCATTGATTATGTGAGTCGCTGGGTTGAATCTATCACTGCTCGAGCCACGTACAATCGTACAGTGTGTCACTTTTTGAAAGAAAATATCATCTCGTGGTTTCGGATTCCAATGATTCTGATATCATATGGGGGTAGTCACTTCATTAACAGAGAGGTCAAGAAATTAA
Organism: Ottelia alismoides; assembly: GCA_037367405.1. Taxonomy (NCBI): domain Eukaryota; kingdom Viridiplantae; phylum Streptophyta; class Magnoliopsida; order Alismatales; family Hydrocharitaceae; genus Ottelia; species Ottelia alismoides. Next base: position 304,100 of record JAZKJV010009491.1, on the reverse strand, counting down.
GGAAGGAGTACGACATCGAACACCGAGTCATATCTCCTTACCATCCTCAGACCAAAGGTATGGCAGAACTATCTAACAGAGAAATTAAGACGTTACTTCAGAATCTTGTCAAGCTGGATAGAAAAAAATGGTCCCAACTTTTGGACTCAGTCCTTTGGGCGCTTACAAGTCTCCGTTAGGCATACCGCCCTATCGTCTTGTATATGGGAAGCCATGCCATCTGCTAGTGGAGCTGATTCATAAATTATTATGGGTAGTTAACATTTGCAATTTGGACTCACAACAAGGTGGTCAGAAAAGAAAAGAGGATCTGAACAGGCTCCTAGAATTCAGAGACTATGCATATGATAACACATTGATGTACAAGGAGAAGGTTAAACCTTGGCATGACTAGTATATCAGACGAAAGACCTTCGAGACTAGACAGAAAGTGTGGCTATTCAATGCAAAGTTAAAGATCTTCCCAGGCAAATTAAAAAGTAAATTGACAGGGCCATTAAAAGTTTGAGAAGTGTGTGGCAATGGCTGCAATGTGATATCCAAATTATCTCCTGACGCACAACCATTTGTTGTCAATGGTCAGCTACTGAAGCCATACCTTAAACATGACACTTTCCTGGCTGTTGTCAGCTTTATCCAAGTACTATGCCTTGAACATACTGATGAATCCACGTTTCATCATCTTTATTCTATCATTTTGGCCTTAAAAACCCTAGTAAATGCATATAAATAGGCATAATTCAGGCATTTTAGCATTCATGCATATATGTGTAAATATTGTATAAAATGCGGTTTTTAAAGCCAAAATAATAGAATAAAGAAAAGAAAAGAAAAAGAATAAAATATTGTAAATATTTTATGACCCGAAACCCCGAGACCTAGGCATCTTGATGAATAGGTCGACAAGGAATAAAGTAGGGGGAGATAAGGTCAGAAATACAGATAAAATACCTATACATTCTATTCATTCTTTATTCATTTTGGGACCTATTTTTGGGTCCACTTTTTATACATCAAATAAAGAAACTTTGTACATGAAAGTTGTAGATAATTTTATAAAGAAAAATACAAAATTGATTTCACAGAAAAATAATGTACAGATAAAAAGTTATGGTCTGAATAAAAATCCAGAATGCCAACTTCCCAGACCCGTATCTCACAAACGGAAACTCCAAATGCATCAAACTCACCTTTAATTGTATATAGGAGAAAATAAGCTAATTAATGGCGGTGGTTTCGCATTTGGCGGAGCTACGGTTTGAAAGTTGACTTTTGGACCCTCATTGTATACTTGTACATATTAAAATATTCAATTTATTATTTATTTATTATTTTTATAATTTTATATTTTTAGAATGTTGTAAATAATACTTATAATAATTATGTGCATTAAAATCATAATAACAACATAAATAAAATACAAATAAAAATACTTGTATACATTCAATACATAGGTATTATACATACACTTATACCAATACAAAACATACTTGTATTTTATTAAATATACAAAATAAATCAGAAAAATAAAATAAAAATATATTTGTGTATATAAAAGTATTTTATAATTTTAGAAAATAGAAACCAAAATAAAATAAATTAAAAATACCTAAATAAAAATAAAATACTTAAATACATAGATATAGATACCTATAAGGGTATAAATGCAAACTTGTAAAAATATACTTCATAAAAATAAATAAAAATCACCATAAATTAATTTATAAAATAATAAACATTTTTTATTTTATAATCAAAAATTAATAAAATCGTTTACTATTTTTAATCGAATTTAGAAATTCTTTTTCCAGGGATTTTCCTGGTTGGTCCACGTGGACCAACCAGGTGGCTAGGAAAAGTTGACCCGACTGGTCAACTCTCCTGCCTCCTCCCTGCTGTGCGCCAGACTGCCTGCCAACCCACTTTTCCTCGATTTTTTCGCCGCGATCCGTTGCTCGAGGAAACTTTGACCCTTCACGAAAGTTTTAGCCTGTAGATCCTAGATCTCCGCCGGCCTATCAGATCCTCCAAGATCTCCTTCGCCTGCTCGAAATCGTGCCTCGAAGATCGCTCCAGAGCCAACTTTCAAAAGACCACCCTCTCTTCCCATTTGTCTTTGAACCCTCTTTGACCCGTCTTGGCCAACCTTCGTCGAGCTCTGGATCGAGTAAGGTGACAGGGAGCTCTCCAGCTCCTCGTAGGAGCGGTCAGGCGGTCGAGGCGGAGCTTCCACTCCCATCTCCGGCGTCGCCGTCGAGGTACCCATCCTTGGGCTATACAGCCCTTGAGGTCTTTTTCTTTTTTTTTTCTTTTGTTTTCTTTAGCGTTTGGAAAGCGTAGAATCGGATCCCACAACTATCTTTCTTCTGCATCCACCGGTTCGCTTCTTTCGACACCTCACCGGAGCGAGCTCCGGTGAGCTTTTAGTCCGCCAGCCCCCCCCCCCCTCGCTTAACGCATCTGGAGGTGCGTGGCACTTTGCCCACGCACCCGCACCATTTTCTCTCCATCTTGCAGGTCCCAGGAGAGGGGGCAACGCTGCAGTCGGCCGGAGGAGACGCGAGCGCCGCCGCCCGCGCGCAGCAGGGTGCGCCGCACAACCAGGTGGCCTGGACAAGAACGAAACCGAGGGGGAGGGGGGCACGCACAGCTGCCGTTCATCCACCCCCTCCCCTTTGATCTCAGCCGCCCAATTCCAAAGGAGCCCCACCGTCGATCACCCTTAGTCCCGGCCATCTGAGACTGCCACGTGGCTTAGTGGGGGGTTTTGCATCTAACCCCCCCACGTTTTTGTGTAATTATCAGAAACTCTTTAAGCTTTTAGTTGCCATTTCATCTTTTTGTAATATTTGCAGCACTGTCCCTCTAACTTTCAAAGTATTTTATTTGTGCCCCCGCCTGGGCGCGTGCTTTGCACGAGACGCTTGGAGTTTTTGCAGTAACCTCCCAGGGTTTTTGCGTATTAAAAGTTTAATATCAAAACATTTACTTGCAGTTCTATAATTTCTGAAAGTTTGCACTTCAGCCCCAGATTATTGCACATTTGTTATTTAGTCCCTCCCAGGCGCGTGCTCCGCACGCGCGTGGGTGGGCTTTTTGCTAAAAAGCCTTGCGAGTTTTGTAAATTAATTTCGGTCCAGAAATTATTTTAGTCAGCATAATTTTTGTTGGAAAAATTGCAGATTTCCCCTGGACTTTTGAATATTTGCGTGTACGCCCCTACAGGGCCTTGAAATTTTTGTTTGCGTGTAGTATTTATTTGAAGGCTCATTCTAAATCCAAAAATTCCCAAATTTCGAACATAAGCTCCTGGTAACTTGTTCTTACACGCCAACAATTTAATTTTAGATTTTGTTTCATTTTTATATTTATTAAAAATCAAAAACTCTCTTTTTGTGCACTGTCTAGCTTATAAAATACCAAAAAAATATAAAAACTCTTCAGAAAAATCCCAAAAAAATATATTTTGTTCCTTTTGGTGTGTTTTAATTTCAGACCAAAATTCATAAAAAAATATAAAATCAAACTCCAAAAAATTGCAAAACTCTAAAAACCTTCACAAAAATTTATAAAATTCATAAAAAATCCAAAAATAGTGTTTTCTTTTCCTGAATTTTCTTTGTTTGATTATCTTTAAGTGGAAATTAATTTGGAGAATTTTTGTTACTGATTTCTATTTTATTTCTCCATTTTAGTTTCAGCCTTGTATTTTTACCACTGTTTTCTTTATTTTGATAATTAAAAATACCAAAAACATTTTAAAAATTACCCAAAAATCACAAAAACATTAAAAAAGTATAAAAAGACCAAAAAGACTTTATTTGCTTATTTTTGAGTATTTTTATCGCTTTTTCTAAATACTCTAGCTTGCCTTTATTACATTGCTTTTATTTTCCATTATTGAAAAAGAATATAAAAAAATATATAAAATATAAAAAGAAAATACAAAATCAGTAAATTAAAAATCAAAATACAAAAATATAAAATTAAAAATTAATTAAAAAAAATTATAAAATTAAAAACCCACAAAAAAAATAGCTTAATAGGCCTTTGATCACTTTCGCACACATTTTTGAGCACTTGTGCCCCGTTCTACCTGTCTGCTCCCTGTGTTCGACCTCTACAATACTTGCACCTATACACATCTTGTTGTAGAGTTATAATAAATTTTAACTCCGCACATTTATTTTCATTGCTTGATTTATCTGTTGTGGGTTAATTGTTGATTAATTCGGGTTTCGTGAGCGGTCGCTCAGCGACACTGTAGTCCCGCCTTGTGTGGACTATTTTGACCCTCGCAAAATCCGAGTCAACAAATGGCGCCGTTGCCGGGGAGCAACAGCGCGTAGTTCGGGTCTTGTTTGTGTTTGTGATTTAGTGTCTATTTCGCGGCTTTTATTTTTCGCCATTTTATTTTCTTTATTTTTGATATATCTGTTGAGCTCTCTAACCCCCTCTCTTGTTGACTTTGTGCGAGGAACCGCGGATCGAGGGAGGCGCTCCACCCTAGGCGCCTACGCACCCACGTGAAGCCGGCATCTGCCAACCGAGCACCGAGGAGGCGAAGAGAAAATTTTGAAGACCGCGCTCTATTTTAGTTGCATTTTCTTTTAGTGCATTTATTTTTGTAATTTAAGTGAGTGAGAGACCCATATTATTGTAATAATACAGGTACCCCCGGACTGGACTCTCTTGAGCCTAATTTCCAAGTGATTGTTCACTTGGGGGCTCTCGCGGTTTTTTGTCGGCTTTTCTTCGCATTTTTTTATTTTGTTTTGTTTTTCGATTTTATTTACTTTGTGTGATTGAGCCCTTAGCTTTTAGGATTGCTTGCGATAGATTAGGTCCAAACACATTAACCACCCTTGCATGTGCCTATAGTTTCGTTTTGGGACTTAGTCAAAAATTTAAACAGTTGATCATCACCCTCAATCCATCGCGCCGCGAGCTCTCCCTGTAAAGCGCTTTCTCCTAAGCTCAAGTGTGTTGAGTACAGAGGAGGGGTGAGCCTAGACCGGACTCTAGGGTTGAGGATTGACGGTCAACTTGTGGTTCTTCCCGCTAATAGCAATTTTTGAACTTAGGGCGATTTCATCGGCTTTGCATTTGCATATAGATAGGTTTCAATTCTGCTGAGCATCCTTGCATGTAGAGTGCTGGAGGCAAGGTGAGCATTTCTCTTTAGCATTCATCATCGATTGCCGCTTGCATTGCTTTTCCGCCTCTCCCTCTGATTTTGCCAACCTAGGTGCTTAAAGGAATTGAATCCTCGTTCGGCTCGTGCATTTCTAACTAAAAATCCAAAAATAGTGATAACCAATAAAATTGGGACTGTTAATTTTACTTGACCCTAAAACCGATCAAAAAGAAACATCTTGTATTGGGGCGAGTAATCCCCTCATTGTCTTCGCTTTTACTTGCTCGCGCACACACTAAGGATAGTGCCCAAATCCCATTCAGCCCCCTAAGTGTTTGTGCAATCTTTGACTTTTCACCTAACTCTAAAACAGACAAGATTAAAGGACCGCATTTTGCGGTCTCTACCGAGTTGAGTAGGTGAATTGAGGGTTTGATTTATTTCATTTTTGTCTGTGATTGTTTGTGTGTCCTAGATCATCCCTGCGCATTTGCGCCTTCTTTTCCACTCTCTTGACTTGACCATCGTGCTCTCCCGCTCATTTTCTTTTGTTTCGAGATGGCCGACTGGAGCGTATTTTATCCGGACTTCGCGGATCCCTCCTTCACTCCAGCCGGTCCACCTCCTTTTTTCCAGGAGGACTTTGCTCCTGACTTTTGTACATATCCGCCTCAGCCACAGTATCAGGAATCGGATTTCTACCCACACCCACCTCTATCTCCACCTGTGTATTATCCGCCTCCACCTTCACATCCACCCGAGACTGAGCTGATGGAGTCACCTTTCATGGAGTCCACCCTTGAGCACTTGACCCAGATGATGGATCATATGAGACAGAGGATTGACCACCTCACTAGTACCAATAAGAGCGACCATGATATTCCACCATTTGATGATATGGGTTCATTCGAGGATTTCCATGAGAGCTTGCAATCGCCCAAAATACAAAAAAATGAGAAAAATTTAAAAACACAAAAAGATTTCGGGAGACACACAATCGAGTCAAACTGTGAGGAGGGGTACCACTTGCCAGACCCTTTGACCACACAGCCTTTCACACCTGGTCCCACCTTTGACCCCGAGGATGCCGCTGTACAGACTGCTCTTGGCATGCCTCGTGTATATGCTGATTCTGACTCCCTCCCTTGTATGGAGGAGGTCCAAAAATTCAAAAAAATGCTGACTGAACCCGAAGTGGTGGCCACCATACATGAGATTATCCGTGCCCCACTTCAGCAGGCCATGACCGATTTATCTGCTCCTCTTCCCAAGAAGAGAAAGCGGAGGAGCAGATCTGAGCGTCATATCTTGACCATGGCCACTGCCCACGCCATCACACACCGTCCCATTCCTAAGAAGAGGAACACTGCCACACCTTTCATTAGCTGCACCATCTCTGACCACACATGTGATCACACTCTCCTAGACGGCGGTGCTTCTATTAGCATCATACCCTTCTCGCTGGTACAGTCTCTTCACTTAGGGCCTCTGAAGAAGACCAGGATGATCGTTCAGTTTGCTGATGGATCTATCAAGAGGCCGAAGGGTATCCTTGAAAACGCCGTCATATCGATTCAGGGCACGAGCCACAATGTTGATTTTGTCGTATTGCCCATGGAGACCTCCACAGGGGAGCATTCTCCAATCATCCTGGGACGACCATTCCTCGCCTCTGCGAGGGTCGTTATTGACTATGGATCAGGAGAGATTCGCTTCCGTCCTACTGACGAGAGCGAAGCAGTGATCACCGCACCCACTGCTGACCAGAGACCCGCACCTGATGTGACTTCACCTATCTTGGCTGACCCCGAGGACTATGATTTATATGAGGATATCAGAGAGACTTTCTTTATGACCGATGATGAGACCCGAGAATTCCTCTCCAAGGAGGAAAGCTCGGAAAGCATAGACCTTGGTGTTTCCGCTTCCTGTGATTGGCGATGTATTGATGACATCCGCGGGATCTACACGATCGATACTATTGAGCGGAGGGCAGATATAGAGACTATACAGGACGGACATGCTCTGACTACTTCCACTGATGAGTCCGCTCCTGTCCATGTAGATACTGATGAGACTAAGGCCGAATTTGATTTTGTTGCTTTTCTTCAGAGATTCGGACCTTTTGATGAAAAAGATGATCCAGTTGAGATTATAGAGGACGAACAGAGTTCGACTACTTCCACCGATGAGTTCGTGCCTTTTGGTTTTGACCTGGATGACTCCTCGCAGGACGACTCTGAGTACACTACTTCCGATGATGATGAGTTCGTCCCATTTCACTTTGATATCAGCGAGACTCCCAAGGCCGGACCTAGCCGTACTTCTTCCACTACCCCGTCTGTGCCTTCACACCCTAGGGCCCCTGAGGATCTACTTTCTGTCGACCCTGATCGGCTTCCGTCCACTGTAGACCCCGATGTCGACCTGCACCACACTAGATCTATTCCTCCGCGGTCCCGCAAGAAGGTTCGCTTTCTACCTTCTTGACTCTCTGTATATCCACCTCTGTTGTACATCCTCTTATGTTCATCTTCGTCCTTCTCCCGTATTGCTCGTCCACCCATTCTCGTGTTTGCCTTGCTTAGGACGTACTTTGTCCTAAGTATAGGGGGGTGGACGAGCCGAGTGTTCTTCCATCGTTCCGTGTCATCACTCCTGTTGTTGCCTATACTTAGGGCTTCTCTTACCCTAAGTATAGGGGGAGTGGTGTGTATATCCTCCGATCTCTTCTCCTATTCTCATCTATCTATATCACTCTTTCTCCATCTTCAGGTCTCTTTTCTTCTTTTCTTCTTTTCTTCTTTTCCTCTTCTATCTTCTTCATCTATCAAAAAGGTGCCGCCCTTGTAGACAGTTTTCCATACTTAGGACGTACTTTGTCCTAAGTATAGGGGGGTGTGCACCTCGAGTCCTTCATTCTTTTTCGATCCTCTCCATTGTCTCCTCTTCTTGTCTATACTTAGGGATATCTTACCCTAAGTATAGGGGGAGACAATCTGAGTACGATCTGTTCATTCCCACCCTTGACCCTCCCTGCTTTGTGTACAGTCTGCTATACTTAGGATTATTTGATCCTAAGTATAGGGGGGACGGTCAACTTCTCATTCATTGATTCATTCATCCATTCCTTTATTTATTTATTCTTTAGATTTTCCTATACTCAGTACGAGTTATGTCTTCTCTTTTCTCTCCGATCTATGAGGACATAGCTCAAGCTAAGTATAGGGGGGTCGTATATACTACGTATATACTTTAGCCATAACTCGTACTTTCGTATTTTCTTAATAATATGGCTAAAAATTCTTTAAAATTCATTAAAAATCCTTAATAAAAAGATGTGGTTATTCCTCAAATTCTTTTTGTATTTACTGATTAATAAATCAGGTGAAAATGTTTTTTGCAAAATGTCTGAAAAATAGTTTGAAAATCTTTGTGGACATTTATTGAAAACTATTTTGAAAATATTTTGTTATATGTTTTCAACCTGTGTAAATTGTGTGGATTGTAAAATTTCTTTTCTTTGTGTGAAATAAAATGTTTGAAAAATGATTTGCAAATGGTTTGAAAAATGGTTGCAAAAATGATTTGAAAAACCTATATATACTGTTTTGAAAACCTTTGCAAAATGATTTTCAAATGTGTGTAAAATGTTTGTAAAAATTATTTTGGACTATAGTTTTCAAAAATTGTGTGTAAATTGTTTTCAAATAAATTTGAGGAATACACACATCACACCAAAATCCATCTTATATATATATATGTATAAAATTGACCACTTACCCTTGTAAATTCTTAAAATCCACTTCTTGTATATATAAGAAGCACTCCCGTGTACATATTTTAACCTAATTTTCAGCCAAAATCTTTTTGTTTTCAAAAATTCCCAAAAACATTTGCAAAATTAAAATCCAAAAACATTTGAAAAATCTCTTTGAAAAACACAAAAAATTGCATCTGCATCATCATCATATTTTCAAAAATCCATAAAAGCTCAAAACCTTCGAAAATTGCATCACAAAAATATTTTCTGCATCGCATTGCATAGCATTCGCATTTTTCGGATTAAGTTTGATAGTTGAACAAGTCTAAGTAAAATCCGGAGATTGGAGCTTGATTGGACCTTATAATCTACCTAATAACAGGAACCTTATAGGAACTGAGTTTGAGGTACTTCAGGTCTAGTTGACTTAATTCTTTGAGGATCACGGGACTTGGTTCAATGGATTCTTGACTGCCTAAGTAGAGTATTTCGGAGCACACGCACGACTCTTGTTGATAATGACCTTACTTGGACACCTGCACCTTTCACATGGCTCAACTCAGTTGGAGTGGCGAGGGGATTGGATTTGCCGGTATGAGACGCACACAAGTGGAAACACTTGTCCTCCTCTAGGGAGGGAAGTGCACCCCAACCCGTCCAGTGATTAGGAAGTCTAAAGACAGGAGGCTGTGGGTTGCGATAAAGCTTCAAAAGAGGGATAGTCTACTGGCTCAAGAGGAAAAACTCCTTATGTAAATGCTGTTGTGAATAGTATTTCAAAAAAAAAAAAAAAGTTCAGGCATGTACAAAAATAAAAAGCCTGCAAGTATGTACAAAGTCAATAAGCAAGCTTGAGTTCCAAAGTCATATCATGTGAGCCTGCAGCTGGATGACTTGACTACACTGGTCTTGCATCCTCGGATAGGTAGCTACACTGGCTACCGTCCATTCTTCTCTTCACCCCCTCCTCTTGAGCTGGTTGCCACTTGAACTTAGAAGGGAATACCCCGCTCCTCGAGGATGGAGTTGCTGGATTGGGGAATCATTGGGTTGTCATACTGGAGAAGTCAGTCTCTTTGTCATTCTAGTTGGGGAGAGCCACCATCACTTACACTGTACAAGTCAGATTCATAGTCGTAAGGGTTTGCGTATGAGTTGAGATATTTCTGACCTGGCTATTGAGGAGACTTGGACAGAGTTTTGGGACTCTCAAGGACTGTTGGATTTCAAACACGGTTCTCACTAAGGTTCCGCCCGCACTAAAAATTCCAAAGGTCCGACTTAAGCTCCAAACTTTGATTTTGTGAAGACAAGTTTGACAATTAAATTTAGTCCATCTTTCTTCTTTTTCTTTTCTTTATTTTTCTTTTTCTGCACTTATTGCATAAGTGTTTGCTAGGGACTAGCAAAGGCAAGTATAGGGGGATGAGGAATCCACGTTTCATCATCTTTATTCTATCATTTTGGCCTTAAAAACCCTAGTAAATGCATATAAATAGGCATAATTCAAGCATTTTAGCATTCATGCATATATGTGTAAATATTGTATAAAATGCGGTTTTTAAAGCCAAAATAATAGAATAAAGAAAAGAAAAGAAAAAGAATAAAATATTGTAAATATTTTATGACCCGAAACCCCGAGACCTAGGCATCTTGATGAATAGGTCGACAAGGAATAAAGTAGGGGGAGATAAGGTCAGAAATACAGATAAAATACCTATACATTCTATTCATTCTTTATTCATTTTGGGACCTATTTTTGGGTCCACTTTTTATACATCAAATAAAGAAACTTTGTACATGAAAGTTGTAGATAATTTTATAAAGAAAAATACAAAATTGATTTCACAGAAAAATAATGTACAGATAAAAAGTTATGGTCTGAATAAAAATCCAGAATGCCAACTTCCCAGACCCGTATCTCACAAACGGAAACTCCAAATGCATCAAACTCACCTTTAATTGTATATAGGAGAAAATAAGCTAATTAATGGCGGTGGTTTCGCATTTGGCGGAGCTACGGTTTGAAAGTTGACTTTTGGACCCTCATTGTATACTTGTACATATTAAAATATTCAATTTATTATTTATTTATTATTTTTATAATTTTATATTTTTAGAATGTTGTAAATAATACTTATAATAATTATGTGCATTAAAATCATAATAACAACATAAATAAAATACAAATAAAAATACTTGTATACATTCAATACATAGGTATTATACATACACTTATACCAATACAAAACATACTTGTATTTTATTAAATATACAAAATAAATCAGAAAAATAAAATAAAAATATATTTGTGTATATAAAAGTATTTTATAATTTTAGAAAATAGAAACTAAAATAAAATAAATTAAAAATACCTAAATAAAAATAAAATACTTAAATACATAGATATAGATACCTATAAGGGTATAAATGCAAACTTGTAAAAATATACTTCATAAAAATAAATAAAAATCACCATAAATTAACTTATAAAATAATAAACATTTTTTATTTTATAATCAAAAATTAATAAAATCGTTTACTATTTTTAATCGAATTTAGAAATTCTTTTTCCAGGGATTTTCCTGGTTGGTCCACGTGGACCAACCAGGTGGCTAGGAAAAGTTGACCCGACTGGTCAACTCTCCTGCCTCCTCCCTGCTGTGCGCCAGACTGCCTGCCAACCCACTTTTCCTCGATTTTTTCGCCGCGATCCGTTGCTCGAGGAAACTTTGACCCTTCACGAAAGTTTTAGCCTGTAGATCCTAGATCTCCGCCGGCCTATCAGATCCTCCAAGATCTCCTTCGCCTGCTCGAAATCGTGCCTCGAAGATCGCTCCAGAGCCAACTTTCAAAAGACCACCCTCTCTTCCCATTTGTCTTTGAACCCTCTTTGACCCGTCTTGGCCAACCTTCGTCGAGCTCTGGATCGAGTAAGGTGACAGGGAGCTCTCCAGCTCCTCGTAGGAGCGGTCAGGCGGTCGAGGCGGAGCTTCCACTCCCATCTCCGGCGTCGCCGTCGAGGTACCCATCCTTGGGCTATACAACCCTTGAGGTCTTTTTCTTTTTTTTTCTTTTGTTTTCTTTAGCGTTTGGAAAGCGTAGAATCGGATCCCACAACTATCTTTCTTCTGCATCCACCGGTTCGCTTCTTTCGACACCTCACCGGAGCGAGCTCCGGTGAGCTTTCAGTCCGCCAGCCCCCCCCCCTCGCTTAACGCATCTGGAGGTGCGTGGCACTTTGCCCACGCACCCGCACCATTTTCTCTCCATCTTGCAGGTCCCAGGAGAGGGGGCAACGCTGCAGTCGGCCGGAGGAGACGCGAGCGCCGCCGCCCGCGCGCAGCAGGGTGCGCCGCGCAACCAGGTGGCCTGGACAAGAACGAAACCGAGGGGGAGGGGGGCACGCACAGCTGCCGTTCATCCACCCCCTCCCCTTTGATCTCAGCCGCCCAATTCCAATGGAGCCCCACCGTCGATCACCCTTAGTCCCGGCCATCTGAGACTGCCACGTGGCTTAGTGGGGGGTTTTGCATCTAACCCCCCCACGTTTTTGTGTAATTATCAGAAACTCTTTAAGCTTTCAGTTGCCATTTCATCTTTTTGTAATATTTGCAGCACTGTCCCCCTAACTTTCAAAGTATTTTATTTGTGCCCCCGCCTGGGCGCGTGCTTTGCACGAGACGCTTGGAGTTTTTGCAGTAACCTCCCGGGGTTTTTGCGTATTAAAAGTTTAATATCAAAACATTTACTTGCAGTTCTATAATTTCTGAAAGTTTGCACTTCAGCCCCAGATTATTGCACATTTGCTATTTAGTCCCTCCCAGGCGCGTGCTCCGCACGCGCGTGGGTGGGCTTTTTGCTAAAAAGCCTTGCGAGTTTTGTAAATTAATTTCGGTCCAGAAATTATTTTAGTCAGCATAATTTTTGTTGGAAAAATTGCAGATTTCCCCTGGACTTTTGAATATTTGCGTGTACGCCCCTGCAGGGCCTTGAAATTTTTGTTTGCGTGTAGTATTTATTTGAAGGCTCATTCTAAATCCAAAAATTCCCAAATTTCGAACATAAGCTCCTGGTAACTTGTTCTTACACGCCAACAATTTAATTTTAGATTTTGTTTCATTTTTATATTTATTAAAAATCAAAAACTCTCTTTTTGTGCACTGTCTAGCTTATAAAATACCAAAAAAATATAAAAACTCTTCAGAAAAATCCCAAAAAAATATATTTTGTTCCTTTTGGTGTGTTTTAATTTCAGACCAAAATTCATAAAAAAATATAAAATCAAACTCCAAAAAATTGCAAAACTCTAAAAACCTTCACAAAAATTTATAAAATTCATAAAAAATCCAAAAATAGTGTTTTCTTTTCCTGAATTTTCTTTGTTTGATTATCTTTAAGTGAAAATTAATTTGGAGAATTTTTGTTACTGATTTCTATTTTATTTCTCCATTTTAGTTTCAGCCTTGTATTTTTACCACTGTTTTCTTTATTTTGATAATTAAAAATACCAAAAACATTTTAAAAATTACCCAAAAATCACAAAAACATTAAAAAAGTATAAAAAGACCAAAAAGACTTTATTTGCTTATTTTTGAGTATTTTTATCCCTTCTTATAAATACTCTAGCTTGCCTTTATTACATTGCTTTTATTTTCCATTATTGAAAAAGAATATAAAAAAAATATATAAAATATAAAAAGAAAATACAAAATCAGTAAATTAAAAATCAAAATACAAAAATATAAAATTAAAAATTAATTAAAAAAAATTATAAAATTAAAAACCCACAAAAAAAATAGCTTAATAGGCCTTTGATCACTTTCACACACATTTTTGAGCACTTGTGCCCCGTTCTACCTGTCTGCTCCCTGTGTTCGACCTCTACAATACTTGCACCTATACACATCTTGTTGTAGAGTTATAATAAATTTTAACTCCGCACATTTATTTTCATTGCTTGATTTATCTGTTGTGGGTTAATTGTTGATTAATTCGGGTTTCGTGAGCGGTCGCTCAGCGACACTGTAGTCCCGCCTTGTGTGGACTATTTTGACCCTCGCAAAATCCGAGTCAACACATACGTCCACAACAGTAACACCATCACAAGATTCAGATAATGCCACATAAAAACTCTTCCTTTAAGCTCTCATATTTTTTTCTTTTCTTCCTTTTGTTTTCCATTTTCGTTATTTAAAAAAATGTGTTATTATTGAATCACTTCTTTTTGTCAGACGTATATACTTAGGTCGTACTTTGTCTTAAGTATTAAGGGGGTGTGCATCACGAGTTTGCTCATTCTTTGATCGTCTCCCATGTCTCCTCTTCTTGTCTAAACTTAGGATATCTTATCCTAAGTATAGGGGGAGACAGTCTGAGTACGATCCATTCATTCCCGTCCTTGACCCTCCCTGCCTTGTGTACAGTCTGCTATACTTAGGATTATTTGATCCTAAGTATAGGGGGGACAGTCAACTTCTCATTCGTTTATTCCTTCCTTATTCGATTATTCTTTAGACTTTTCTATACTCGATACGAGTTATGTCTTCTCTTTTTCTCTCTGATCAATGGGGACATAACTCAAGCTAAGTATAGGGGGTCGTATATACTGCATATATACTTTAGCCATAACTCGTACTTTCGTATTTTTAATTATAATTATGGTTAAAATACTTTATAAATACTATACATATACTAGTAAATTCATTAAAAACACTTCATGAAAAGATGCATATTATTCCTCGAACTCTTTGTATATATACTAATTAATAAATCAGGTAGGAATATTTTTGCAAAATGTTTGAAAAATAGTTTGGAAATCTTTTTGAAAAATCTTTTGAAAACTATTTGGAAAATATTCTGTAAAATGTTTTCAACCTTTGAAAAAATATTTTGTTTATAAAAATTTCTTTTCTTTGAGTGAAATAAAAATGTTTAAAAAATGATTTGCAAATGGTTTAAAAATGGTTGAATAATATTTTGAAAAATCTATATATACTGTTTGAGAAACCTTTGCAAAATGATTTTCAAATGCGTGTAAATGTTTGTAAAGATTATTTGCAAAATTTATTTTGGACCATAGTCTTCAAAATTGTTTGAAAATTTATTTTCAAATAAGCTTGAGGAATATATACATCACACAAAAATTCTTTATATACATATTTATAAAACGGATCACTTATCCCTTGTGAATTCTTAAATAACCAACTCTTGTAAATTTAAGATGCACCCCCATGTAAATATGTGTACCTAATTTTTATTTATCCAAAATCTTTGATTTCAAAAATCACAAAAAAACATTTGCAACACTAAAAATACTAAAAACATTTGCAAAATATTTTTGAAAAATACCAAAAAATAGCATTTGCATAGCCCTTTTTAAAAATCCATAAAAAGTTGAAAACTTTTAAAATTGCATCACAAAGATATTTTTCTGCATTATACATGTCATTTGCATAGCATTCACATTTTTGGGATTGAGTTTGATAATTGAAAAAGTTTAAGTAAAATCTAAAGATTGGAGCTCGGTTGGACCTTAACTCTGTCTAATAACATGAACCTTATAGGAACTGGAATTGAGGTACTTCAGGTCTAGTTGACTTAATTCTTTAAGAATTGTCAGACTTACTTCAATGGATCCTTGACTGCCTAAGTAGAGTATTTTGGAGCACACACGCGACTCTTGTTGATAATGACCTTACTTGGATGCCTACACCTTTCACATGGCTCAACTCAATTGGGGTGGTGAGGGGATTGAATTTGCCGTTATGAGACGCACACAAGTGGAATCATTTGTCCTCATCTAGGGAGGGAAGTGAACACCAATGGTCCAATGGCAGAGACGTCTAAAGACAGGAGAGTGTGGGTTGCAATAATGCTTCATAAGAGGGGTAGTCTACTGACTCAAGAGGAAAAATCCTTATGTAAATGTTGTTGTATATAATATTCAAAAAAATGCAAAAAGCAAAAACTCCAAAAAAGTGGATAGGCCTAATAGAAGATAAAATGCCTGCTGGAGTGTATAAATTTGTATAGTCAATAAGAAAGATCGAGCTTTAAAGTTATACCTTGCGAGCCTGCACCTGGATGACTTGACTACACTGGTCTTGCATCCTAGGATAGGTAGCTACACTGGCTACCATCCATTCTTCTCTTTACCCCCTCCCCTTGAGTTGGTTGCCACTTGAACTTAGAAGGGAATACCTCGCTCCTCGAGGAAGGAGATGTTGGATTGGGGAATCATTGGTTTGTCATACTGGAGAAGTCAGATTCTTTATCATTTTGGTTGGAGAGAGCCACTATCACATAAACTGCACAAGTGAGACTCATAGTCATAAGGGTTTGCGTATGAGTTGAAGTATCTGACCTGGCTATTGAGGAAACTTGAGCAGAGTTTTTGGATTCTCGAAGGTTGTTGTATTTCAAATCTGTTTCCTAATAAGGTTCCGACCGCACTAAAATTCCAAAGGTCTGACTTAAGCTCCAAACTTTAATTTTATGAAGACAAGTTTGATAATTAAATTCAATCACTTTCTTTCTTTTGCTTTTCTTTGTTTTTCATTGACTGCACTTGTTGCATAAGTATTCGTTAGGGACTAGCAAGGTTAAGTATGGGGGAGGGGAGTGATGAATCTCCATTTCATCACCTTTATTCTATCATTTTGGCCTTAAAATCCCTATCTAATGCATGTGAATACCACCAATTTGCACAGATTAACATTCATTCTTTGTTGTATAAATATTGTATAAAACACTGTTTTTAATGGCAAAATTATAGAATAAACAAAACAAAAGAAAAAGAATAAAATACTAAAGGTATTTTATGAACCTAAACCCCTAGACCTAGGCATCTTGATGAGTAGGTCAACACGGAATAAAGTAGGGGGAGATAAGGGCCAATAATACAATAAAACCCCCCTTTTATTAAGTCATTATTTATTCATTTTTGGGACAAATTTTATTTTCCATCATTTATACATCAAATAATTAAACCTTAAACATGAAAATTGTAAATAATAATATATAGAAAAATACAAAATTGGGTTTATAAAAAAATTATAACCACTGTTCATTTTATGTACAAAATAAAAAGCCAAAATCTTAAATTCACCGACCCATATCTTCAAAATAAAAACTCAAAATATATCAAAATCACATCTAATTGTATATAACTTTTAATAAGCTATTTAATAAAGATGATTTCATATTTTTTAGAGTTAAGGCGTGAAAGTTCGGTTTTGGACCCTTTTTGTATAGTATACTCGAATAAAATATTCATTTTATTTATTCTTTATTATTTTTACAATTTTATATTTTTAAAAATTCGTATTTATTTTCTATAACTCATGTACATATTAAAAAAAATAAAACCACATAGAAAACATTTAAATAACATGAGTATATAAAATATATAAGTGAAATGCCTATGCTAATACTTATAAATAAATAAAAGTGAAATCTATTCTTTTATTCTTTAATTCATTTATATTTTTATACTCTTGTAAATACAATCTATATTTTATTAAAAAATATAAATATAAAGAAAAACCAAAGAAAACACTCCAAGACAAATAATATGGCTAAATACATAGATAAAATATCTGTATTTATTTCTACATAATATATATCCCAATTTCTTTAAGTGTATATATTATATCATAAAAATGTAATAAAAATATGTCTATGCACCTAAAAATAAGTTGTAAATATATGAAATAAGAGAATAAAATAATAAAATGAAATATGCAAAATAAAAATGAAATAGTCAAAACATACATGAATATACCTATAAATATACCCCTAAAAACTAATTAATAAAAAATACCATCAAATAAATAAATAAAAATCATAATAAAATACTATATAAAATAAATAAACATTTCTTATTTTATAAGAAAAAACAAATAAAATCATTTACTATTTTCAAACTATTTATTTGTGAATAAATATATTATTTTATCATTTAGCGGCTTGTGTGGACCAATGGCATGGCTCCATTCGTTGACCACGTGTCCACTTAGCCTCCAGGTCGTCTGACCTCTGTCACTTGTCTTTTCCCACATTTTCTCCTCAACTTCTAGGGTGCACCATTACTCATCTCGATCTGATTTTTCACAAAAACATTCCTTGATTGACCCTAATCCATGCTGGCCTCAAAATCTCTTGTACATATGACAGATTTCTCCATTATCCTTGGTCAATAAGGGTGCTCGTCATGCCTATAAATAAAGACCTCCGACCTTCTACTCCATTTTGGTCACACTCCAATACTTAAACCCCCTAAGCCTCAGTCTAGTGAGTATCCTCGCGAAAGGAGGAGATCCACTGAGGTCTGTTGGTGGCTAAAGGATGCGGAGGTGCACCCATGGTGGTCATCGTCGGCCAGCTCTGCTCCCTGCCTTCGCCAACAGGTATGAGCTGCACTTTTATGATTTTTAGATATCTGTCTTCATTGCATTTCGTTTCCAATCCTTAGATTAGCTTTTAATCATCTATATTAGTTTCGCATTAAAAATCCACCCTACCGGAGCACTTCAGCTCCAACAGTCTGTTCACTGTGCTCCGTCCTATTCCGACACACTTGCACACTTCCACACCTTCCCCTCTCACTTCTTCACTCTATCCCATGCTCCAATCACCCAGATCCTACACAAGTTTGGAGATCAGAGGCCCTCCTCTGCCATCGCCTGAGGCCTCGCCGACCACCTCACATCTTGCGCATTCCAGCTTCTCCTTTGGTCGAAGCAATTCCCGTAAACCCATACGTTTCCCCTATGCAGGTCCCATGTGCGAAGAGGCCCTTCTAGTCCTAAATCAAATTGCACAAAGGTTCCAAAAGCCCCTTGCAGAACTTGAGCTTGTTGGGACCCTTCTCGAAGTCCTAAAATACTTTGTGGGCTTCACCAGCTACGGATGAGCTCCTCGGAGGTATGGAGCTAACACCATCGACGAAGATGTCGGAGGAAGGAGATAGGATCGATCGAATATAGGGAAGCAAGGTGTTCTTCCCTGTTATTCGAGAGAGCAGATGTCGTCCGATTTGGGGAGGCATCCCAGATTTGATCATGGCCGCCCCTTCACCACAAGCTTCTCCCGTCCGATGGAGGGCCATATCTAATCATGACCACATATCGACAAAGCGTCATCATCCAATGAGGAGACACCATGTGTATCATTGAAGGACGGAGCATCGTCCGATCTTGCACGTTAAGGGGTAAATTGCATACTTAGCCCAGTCTACTTTTGTATTTAATAAATAGTCTTGTAATTAAAATATTCCGTGTAAATAAGATAGTAAAATTGCATGTAGACCCATGTACTCCTTTTATATTACATTTAGGTCCATACCAGGTCACCTCGCATGGTCTCCTACGTGAGGCGACCATTTTGCAAGTATGTCCCTCTTCCGTTTTATATTTACTTTCAATCCAATAAAATGTAATATACGTTGTATATTTTGAAAAAAATTGCAAAGGCTCTCGCATTTTATTTTATTTACATATATGCCCCTTCTAGCAATTGTATTGTTGTATGCTTGTTGGATTTATTTAAAAAGGCTATTGTTCTCCAAAATCACAAAAATAGTTGTAGGCTCCTGGTTGCTTGTAGTTTCACACCATAGTTTCATTTTACAAATTTGGACCTTTTTTCTATTTATTAAAAATCATTTAGTGCACAAAAAGTCCTTGTCAACAGTATAAAATACCAAAAAACATAAAAACATGTTAAAAAATTCCCCAAAAGATATATCTTGTTTATAAGTGCTTTTAGCATTTGGAACAAAAAATACTAAAAATAGAAAAGGAAAACTCTTAAAAACTGAAAAAACCCCAAAAACCTTTATGAAAATCAAAAAATTCTCAAAAACTCCAAAAATAGTTTTTTTGTTTTATAATTTTCTCTATATTATCATCTGTAGATTAAAAATGATATGGAAAATTTTGGACTTAATTTCCTATTTTTAACTTCCATTTCAATTTTGACTTATTATTTTATCCCTATTTTAGGGTATTGTTGATTTTAAAAATCTATAAAAATGAGAAAAAATGCCAAAAATCACAAAAACACTAAAAAATTATTTAATATCAAAAAATATTAAATCTATAATTTTAAGCTATTTTTAGTTATATTTACATCTATATTATCTAATATGGCATATATAGGCTTATATACCTTATTCTATATTAAAAAGATTATATATATATATATAATGTAAAAAGAAAATACAAATTTATAAAACCAAAAACATGAAAAAAGTATATATAAAAAATACATATATATATAATTAAAAACCCACCAAAAAGTTCAATGAATAACATGGTTGTACATAATACTCTTTGGTTAAAAATAACCATAGGCTACCGATTTTGCTCTCTGTGGTTCGACCTCTACATACTTGATTGCTATGCCTTATGTTTTGTAGAGAATAATAAATTTGACTCACATTTCGTGCTATTCATTGCTTGATATAATTTTTGGTTAATTGTTGATCGATTGAGGTTTATTGAGTGGTCAATACATCGACTGCAGTTTCGCCTTGGGAAACCGTATGATCCTTGATAGATCTCTCATCACACAGGTCAAGTTTTTGGATCTATTCCTTAAGGGTCGTGCTTCACTCTATCTGGAGTTATAACTGAAATCAATGTGGGCTTTGTGAAATGCAAACAATGATGTTCGTTATGGATTTTATTTAGGTCAAAGTGAAATTAGCAGTCACTTTTTTAAATTTTTCTATGTTATCACTTTGTTTAAGTAAATTTAGTTGTAGATTTTCTATTTGCCTAGGTTATCAAATTTCGAGAGAGAGGGTGGAAATACAATGCAAGTCGGAAAACAATGATGAATGCTCAGATAGAAGACTTACAACGATTCTCAGCTCTCTCCATGCAGGATGCAAGACAAAATTTTTTAAACGTAGTCTATATGCAAATGCAACGATGAAATCATCCTAAGAATAGGCAGTGTTATTAGCGTAAAGAACCAAAATGTTTCCCTCGAATGATCACCCAAATGTCCGATCATGGAGACACCTCGGTACTCACCACAACGGGTCCTCCAAATGTTGTATATTGCCTTTCTCGACACTCAGTGATCAATTTAAGTTTTAACAATTAGTTTTGAACTAACTCTAATCACTAAGTAATCCTTAGTTACATAAATTGCCATAGGTATGTGGACCTAGTGACCGATCAAGCACATCTATATCTAAGGGCTCAATCACAGAAAACAAAGAAAATAAATGCGGAAAACTCAAAACATAGAAAACAAAAAAAATAAAAGTGGTAAAAATCGCGAAAAACAACAGGTAAGCCCCCAAGTGAAGAAACACTTGGAAATTGGGCCCGAATGTCAAAAGTCCAAGGTACATGTATTATTACAAATTAGGTGCAAAAATAAATTGCTCTCTCACAAAATAAAACATAAATCCTATGCTAAGTCTATCTCTCTCTCTCTCTCTTTTGCTCTCTCATCTTGGTCAATAGATGGAATGACCAAGTCTTTTCGAACTGGGTGCCTCGACCACTTAGGTGGTCGTTGTCATCTCAAAGTCCCTCGCAAGAAAAATAGAAGAGATTGGGGTTAGCACAATAAACAATAATGTAAAATAAAATAGAAAATAAATAAAAAAAATGAAATAAAAATGACCTAAAATTCTATCCTACGCATTGCTCCCCGTCAACAGTGCCATTTTGTTGAGTTAACTTTTGTGAGGGTTCTAAAATTAAATCCTCACGGAAGGCGAAGATAAAATGTCACTGAGGCGACCGCTCACAAATGTCAAATCAAACAATAATTAACCTAGAAAATGTATAGATTGAGCAATGCAAGCAAGTGTGAATCAAAATCTATTATACTCTACAAATAGATGTATAGTGTACAAGTACAGCAGGGGTCGAACATAGGAAACAACGGTGGACAAACAATCAAAAATTGGCAAAGAAAGACAATAAATGATTTTGGGCTTTTTGGGTATTTTGAACTTTTATGGGTTTTTACTTCTATATTTTTTTGAATTTCATTTTTTATATTTTTTAATTGCTTTTATTTTATATTTTTTTATATTTTTTTATTTTAGTTTTTTTAATATATAAGCTAATATAAAGATATAAGATATAATATACACCATAGGCTATTATAGAGATAATATAGATATAAATGCTTAAATATAGTCAAATAAAATGTTTTTGTATTTTATGTAGTTTTCTATTATTTTTTTTTTGATTTTTAAGTATTTTTAAAAAAATTTTATATTTTTAGCTGACTAAATAGAAAAAAACAATGAAGAATGTGATTACACTAGGTTGTTTTGGAAGCTAAAAATATCAAAACGGCTTAAAATTTTCCAAAACTATTTTTAATTAAATAAATATAGTAAATAAAATTTAAAAATAGAAAATACAATTTTCAGATTTTTGTAGGAATTTTATAATTTTAATTTTGGAGCTTTTAATTTTTAATATTTTCCTTTTCTATTTTTAGGGATTTTGGTTTGGAGATACAATATATGAAAATAAACAAAATAAATTTTTTTGGATTTTTTTAAAAATGTGTTATTTTTTGGTAATTGTTATTTCAAACAAAAGATAAAAATGTGCATTTTTGATGTTTAGAAAATAGTTAAAATGTAAAAAATGCAAAAATAAAAATGTGGCGTGAATGTTCATGCTAGCAACACTTAACCCTATTTTTTCATAATTTTTAGAGCACGGATGATATTTTTAATAAATAAAATATAAGTACAAAAATTAATGAACTAGCAAGGGCAATTTTGCAATTAAAATTTAACACAAAGTTATTTATGAAAAAATCCCAATAGTTTTCAACTAATATTAAAAATTGTAATACTAAAACTAAATTAGAAAACCCGCGAGGGGTTCCTCTGCAAAATCACCACCTCACGTGGGACCACACGTGAGGTGACATGGACTGGACTTTGAGGTAATATCAATCAAACTCAGGATTCCTTTTGCAAATTTTGCCAAAAAATTACACTAAAATATTACATGACGTAATATAAATAAACAAAAATGCTAAGGAAAATATGCAAAATACCCCAACTAGGAGCACGATCGAACAACTCCTGGTATTCTCCTCACCACATGTCTGTATGAGAGGGCTTGATGATGCTTCACGCTTCGACATCCCTAATTAGATCTGGCAGGGAATATCAACGATGTTGGAGCCTTTCGATCTGACGTCTCCTGTAAGATCTTGAGTGGGGTGCTTAATCGGACAGAGGAGAAGCATGCTGGAAGAATGACGCATGAACTTCTCCCCCAACATACTTCGATCCACCTGTTCTTGGTGGTTGATCACCTCCAGGAGCTCGGAGGTGGCTCAAAAATCTCCCGGAGGTCTTTTGCTTCGGTTGGTTGTCTTAAAAGGGCACGAGGGGCTCCGCTACGGTCAAACGAAACCTCGATACCTAGAGGGAGTGATGGAGCTTGATGACCCCTGAAAGAGGGATTTTCTCTTTGTTCCCTGTAGTAGCATGTTAGGTGCAAAAATGCAAACCATGGAAGGCTTCTGAGGGCCAAATGGATGCAAAATGGAATGGGCGACGTGTCTCTGGCTAGCGGCAGAGTTTGTACATGGATCTCTCGATTTGTGCAAGATCGAGGAAAATGAGGGTATGAGGGATGATCAATATGTGAAGGGGGAGATATGGGTGTGGACGAAGAGGCAAAAAGTGATGAGAGTGATCGGTACAGGTAAACAAAGCCGGAGCTCTATCATTCGAAGAATTTGGAAAATACAAGAAATAAAACAAAATAAAACAAACCAAGATGTGAATCTAACATACTGCGATTCTAAGGAATTGAAAAAAAACAAGAGAAGAGGAAGCTTACTGGACCAAAGGCACCTAGAGCAGAGCTGTAGGTGGACACGACGGTGGAGCTCCGGATTATCTCGATTCTATGCCAAATTGAGTCGCGGAACAGGCCAAGGGAGTGTTGCTGTCACAAGGATTCAACCTAGGGCTAAGATTAGGGCTGAAATCGACGAAAGAGGGATCAAAAGACGAATTGAAGGATGGTGAGATGTTTTATACAGGGGATTTTTCATCAAGGACTGGAGCTCGATGCAGACACTCATCAACCAAGGAATGATACGCGCAAGAAAGTGCATTGATCGAGGATCAAAATTCAAGCAGAGGTTGAGCTTAATAGATGCATGGATTTGACACGATAAATTGAGGAAAATAGAGTCAAACAAGGTCTTACACCTACTAATTCCTCGGTGTGAGAGTTGAACGAGGGTCAAGGATTGGGTGGCTCCCATTGGTCCAATTGAGACACTACAAAAGAAAATAGATTTGAAATCCAAAATTAATTCAAATAACTTAAGAAATGATTTTACTAATTTTTTTATTGAAACATAAAAAATATTTATTATTTAATATAGTATTTTAATATGATTTTTATTTATTTTTACAAATTTATTTATTACAAGTTACTTTTTTAGGGTTTTTTAGGTATATTTACATATGTTTTGTAAATTCTATTTTTTACGTTTATTATTTTATTATTTTATTTTCTTACTTTATATAATAATAAATTATTTTTATACACATAAATATATTTTTGTTATATTTTTCTGATATCATATGTACACTTAAATGAAAATGTATACTTAATATATAGATATAAGTTTATGTATTTTATTTATGTAGTTTTTATATTATTAAATTTTAATGTATTCTAATGGTTTTATTCTATTCTAAATATGTACATGTATTATAAATAATATTTACAAAATTTAAAAATATAAAATTATAAAGATTATATAGAGTAAATAAAATGAATATTTTATTCAGGTATATTGTACAATAGGGGTCCAAAACCTTACTTTTACATCTTAACTCTAAACTAAGTGAAACAAACTTCATTCAATAGCTTATTAAATGTTATATAAAATTAAAGATGATTTTGGTACATTTCGAGTTCAAATGGAGAAGATATGGGTCATGGAAGCTTGGGATTTGGCTTTTTATTTAGAGTATAAAAAGTACATTTTTTATTATTTTCGTGTGAAATAAAATTTGTATTTTTCTATGTATTTTTATCTACAACTTTCTTGTACATAATTTCTTTATTTGAGTTATAAACAATAGAGAATAAAATAGGTTCCAAATAGGACTTATTGATTAATAAAAGAATGGGAATTTTATTAGATTTTTGGCCCTTATCTCCCCCTACTTTATTACTTGTCGACCCAATCAACAAGATGCCTAGGTCTCAAGGTTTAGGGTCATAAAATACCTTTGGTATTTTATCCTTTTTCTTTTCTTTATTCGATAACTTTGGCATTAAAAACTATATTTTACATACAATAAATGGAATAAGTAATGAATGTTAATTTGTGCAAAATAAACTATTTACATGCATTTAGATAGAGTATTTAAGGCCTAAATTATAGAATAAAGGTGATGAAATGGAGATTCATCATACATCACAGGCTCCTCCAAGACCAAACGTTAGGCACCTCTCATCCGATTGATCAACAATGACAGTGTACTCCATGCCTTCAATCAGTTGAAAAAAATAATCACTTAGGCTCATGTCCTACATATGCCGGATTAGTCTCTTCCATTCAAGATTATGATGGATGCTTCTGATTATGCCATTGGGGTTGCGTTGGGACAGACACAAGATGGATTGCCATTTGCGGTTCATTACACTAGCATAACACTAGATGAAGCTTAGAGAAATTATAATGTCAGTAAGAAAGAGCTTCTAGCAGTATTGTTTGTCCTGGAGAAATTCATATTACATTTGCTTGGATAAAGTTATTGTCTTACTCACCATTCTATTATATGGTACTTACAAAGCAAGAAGGATGCAAAGTCACGATTACTTTGTTGGATCCTTCTACTCTAGGAGTTTGATTTGGAAATGCAATACAGACATGGAGTCAAGAATATTGTGGTAGATCACCTTTCTAGAATTACTGAGTCATATACTCATGACCATAATATCATTCCAATTACTGATACCTTCCTAGACGAAGCCATATTTTCAGTCACCTCGCTTCCTTGGTATGCTAATATTGTGAACTACCTTGTCTCTAAGGAAGTTCCATGAGATTGGCCAAAACTAAAAGTGGACATGTTCATGTCTAAGATTCATTTTTACCAATGGGATGATCCATATTTGTTTCAAGAGGGTGTAGATTGTATCCGGAGAAGGTACATTCCTGAGGAGGAGTATACAAGGGTCCTGAATCATTATCACAAGTGAGAATATGGAGGACACCATTTTGGAAAGTAGATAAAAAGTGCTTCAATTCAGGTGGACGACTCTTTTAAAAGATTCTACTAAATATGTAAAAGATTATACTGACTGCCAGAAGATGGGAGGCACCATCAATATTAGAGATACCAATCCTATCAAGTACATTCAAATATCAGACATATTTGATGCATAGGGTATCGATTTTGTGGGCCCATTTTCGAAGATCCAGGGTTTCGAGTAAATCTTGCTTGTTATCAGTTACATCAATCGATAGGTGGGGTCTATCCCCGCTCGAGCCGCCAAGTATTATCTATCAATTTCTAAAAGATTACATCATTTCACGATTTTAAATTCCAAAGATTCTAATATCCGATGGGGGAATACATTCTGTTAACAAACAGGTCAAGAAACTGACAAAGGAGTATGTCATCAAACACCGTATCTCATCTCCTTACCACTCGCAGACTAATGGCTTGGTCGAGTGTTCAAATAGAGAGATCAAGATAATTTTACAAAAACTTGTGTCCCTATCGGAAGAATTAATCACAATTGCTCGAATTGATTCTTTGGGCTTATCGTACATCGTACAAGTCTCCTTTAGGTATGTCACCCTACCAACTGGTATATGTCTAACCATGTCATTTTCCCATAGAACTCATTCACAAATCATTATGGGTGGCCAGCATATGCAATCTAGACAGAGAAAAAGCAGACAAGGACGGAATGATTGACCTGAACATATTGTTAAAATTCAGAGACTATGCATATGACAACAACCTTATGTACAAAGAAAAAGTAAAGAAATGGCATGATAAGCACATCAGAAGAAATAATTTCGAGCCCAATCATAAGGTGTGGTTGTTTGATACAAAGTTAAAGTTATTTCCAAGCAAAATAAAAGCAAATGGTCATCACCTTTCATTGTGAAAATTTTGTGTGACAACGATAGCTTTGTAATATTAGGCTCGTCATCTAATGCACAACCTTTTGTGGTCAATGGATAGTTGTTGAGACCATACCTCGAGCATGACACTTTCTTATCCATTGTCGATTCGGTTAATGTGATACATCAAGAAGAGCTCCCCGCAGCTAAGGGCTCAAACATCTAAAAACCCAAAAATATCCTTTTTTTTCTTCTTTTCTTTCCCCTTTTCATTTTCTTTCTCCAGTTACTTATGCATCCCTTTCATCACTACTATACTTAGGGTATGCTTCATCCTAAGTATAGGGGGATGAGTTGCTCGAGTATTCATTCTTTGATCCCTCACCTATCGCTCACTTGTTGATAATTCTTTTCTATACTTTGGGTATCTTTGCCCTAGGTATATAGGGTACATGTCAAGCCGATGATGTCATACACGTCAATCGTCGATCATCCCCACTTTGTCTACAGTCTGTTATACTCAGGACTAGTTAATCCTAAGTATGGGGGAAGGGAGGGGGAATTGACTTCTCATTCTTTCAGTCATTGTAGTTTAGGCTTTTCTATACTTAGCACGAGTTATGTATTCCTTTCTACTCTTTGATCAATATGAGGATATAGTTCAAGCTGAATATAGGGGGTCATACATATGTCTATATATGTTAGACATAAATCATACTTGTGTACTTTCAATCAATATGGAAAATACATTGGGTGGGGGTACATGACAAATCAATTGTAAAGAATAAACTCATATAAAATATACACATACCACTAATACACTAACTCTTTTTCTTTTTCAAAAATCCCATAAAAAATTGCAAAAATTCAAAAATATCAAAAAATATGCAAATTTTTTTTGAAAACTCCACAAAAATGTGCAACAACTTTTTGAAAATTCCGTAAAAAGTTCAAAATAATGAAATGTCTTCACAAAAATATTTTCGATCATACACTGCATAAGAATTTTTTGAATGATGCTGGAACAAGTCAAAATTATATCTGAAGATTGGAGCTTGGTCTAGACCTTAATCCACTTAAATCCAGGAGAACATGTGAAGGACTGGAATTGAGGCGTCTCAGGTCACTATGACTTAATTCATTAGGTTCCATGAGACTGTGTTCATGATTCTATTATGTTTGTCTAAATAGAACCATTCATGTCATATGTACGACTCTTGAGACAATGGCTTTACTTGAGATCTCTCACTCAACATATATCTCAACCAAGATGGGTTGCTGAAAGATCTTGGAGTCTAAGTCAGGACAATACTAGGCACTTCGTCAAGGGTGGATCAGGAACCATTCTTGGAGACTACCAGTACTTCAACCCCCTGTTTGTTTGGTAGCATGGACATCTAATGATCGGAGAATGGATTGAAATAAAGATTCGAATGAGGAATGGTCTGCTAGCACTTTTATTGTAAGACCCCAAAACATAAGAGGAACAAAAGATTCTATATATGTCATGATAAAACAAGAATGCAGTGCAATGCTAAACAAAGAAATACCCAAAAGAAACCTATACCAAAAATTCCAAAAAAAT
Organism: Ottelia alismoides; assembly: GCA_037367405.1. NCBI lineage: Eukaryota > Viridiplantae > Streptophyta > Magnoliopsida > Alismatales > Hydrocharitaceae > Ottelia > Ottelia alismoides. The sequence goes on along the minus strand of JAZKJV010009491.1, from coordinate 275,495 downwards.
TCAAGCTTCCAGAAAAGGCCCGCCTCTTGGTGAAGACTTGGTTACATTGGTCGAGCTTCATGAGGAAATATGTCTAGACTGATATGTTTCCACTTCTTTTCTCTTTCTTCTAGCTTCTCCCTTATTCATAGTGCACTAGCATGTACCTGAACTTAGAAGGATATATTCATCTCCCAGAGGATGTGTTACCAGAGGAGGAGACAATTTGATAGTTCAGCTATTCATATGCAAAGAGCTAACACAATTCGTACACATGGTACCAATCATTTCAAGGTTATAGAGCATGTGTCTGGAAGGATGATTCTGACTAGGCTATTGAGTTGAACTACATAGAGGAGCATGGAACCTAAGGGTTGCTGAGTCACAATTCCTAACTTGCACATGGTCCAAACAAACTAACAATCCAATGGTCTTAATTGAGCTTCAAACTTCAATTTTATGAAGACGAGTTTAAAAATCACAATCATTCTACTTTATTTATTTTCCTTTTCTTTAGTGTCTCTTCTTTGCATCACTTATTCTCCTAATAAGTGTTTGCTTGGGACTAGAAAGGTAAGTACAGGGGGTGACGGATACCCATTCATTCACCTTTATTCTTTTATTTTGTCTTCAAATCCCTTGATCAATACATGTAAATATATATAACTTGCACAAAATACACACTGACTATTGTTTGCAAATAGTACATTAAAATTTGTAAATAAATAAAAAATAAATGAATAAAGAAAAGAAAAGAAAAATAAAGGAAGTATTGTGAATATTAGTTGGCCATAAACCCCGAGACTAACTCAGTATTGACTTGGTCAACAAGGAATTAAGTAGGAGAGATAAGGAAAATAGATATAGATGAAAAACACTGACACCTAGAAACCATAGGGGCCCACTACATAGCATATAACCACTCTAATAATATTTCATTATTAATTGTATATACTTCAAGTAAATAAATAACTTACATGAAACTTGTACATAAAATACATAGAAAATTATAAAAATAATTGCATAAAAAATAATGAACAGTGTGACTAGGTAGGGTGGAGCATTGGGAATGATCTAGCCCTACCCGAGAAAGCCTGTCCCAGGACTATAAATTATTTTCGAGCTTTGGGCTGGGTCGAGGCCCACATTTTTTAATAAATCAATGACCTGGGCCCGGCCCAAGACCTGCGGGTTTGAGTTCGGGGTTCGGGCTGGGCTCAACACACTCCTAAGTTGTTGTACGATGCTCTTTGCAATGTGCACTTTCTTTGTGCATGCATTTGTTATTATTGGTTTTATCTCTGTCTATTCCAATTTGTTGAATAATAATATGCTTAATTTTTATGCCAAGTATGTAATTGATATTCCGCTTTGTGTTAATATGCTTCTCATGGTGATCTAATTGTTTGGATGTATGCTTGGGCTTGTAATATGCTGACCTTGATAATTCATAAAAGCTACTGCAAATCGATTAACAAGGGACCTAGTTTTGCAGTATGTCAAAAGGTATCTTTATGCTTTTACTCAGTTTTTAAATTTACTTATGTACTTGCAATAACATCAATATGACATTTTTCTTCTTAAGAATTCTAGCTTCCCTATAAGCTCATTCTATTTAAGTAAATGGTGTTTTAGAAAGAGGGAGCACCTATTTCCTCCCACTACATTGGAAATGTTGTGGTGAATTATCTTCCATGTGGCTTTTGCTCGTGTTAAGATTTGTCATGGTCTCTACCTCATGTTGTTTCTGATTTTGCTTGCCTTAAAGAGAGAATCTTAATGCAGTGAAAGTGCAGGCCACTGAGTAGCTATAAAACAGTAATAAACATATTAAACATGTAATATTTTTTATTGCTAAATATACAGCCTTGGCCCCTGTATGTCATGGATGGCTTCTACAACAAGTGCATTAAAATAAGATGCATGTTATATTCATGCTTTTGGTGGCACACTGCATCTGTTAATTACTGAAAGGAGAGACATTTTGCGGGGCCAAAAATGTATGTGTATCCGAAAAAATCAAACAAAGACCAATTGTCTATGCTACAACGAGAATGTGAGAGCGTTTTGGAAATTGACAACGAACACAACATCTTCAACAAGTATATAGCATATGGACAACAGTGGAATTAAAGATAATAATTTTCTTGGAAACAAAAAATAGTATTAAGAGCATAACATGAGAATGAAGCAAGCTAGGTCGGGCCAACTCGGGTCCCCCCGGGTTCAGGTCGGGCCCGACCTGAAATCAAAATTTGAGGAAAATGTAGGCTCGGCCCGACCCATATGTACATAGGGTCCGGGTCGGGCCCAAGCTTTAACGGGTCCGGTCAGGGCTAGCCCAACCCAATGCTCCATCCTAGGACTAGGACACACAGATGAAAAGCCATATACATAATTTCAATGAACAATATTTCATCCAAATGAATTCAAAATTCATCAAACTCACCTCCATTGATCATTTATTTAATGAAGGTGGTTTCATTAGAAAATGAGTTAAGATGCAAAAGTTGGCTTTTTGGGTCCCAATGTACTATATATTTATACATTTTATCATTTCATTTATTCTTTATATTTTTACTCTTTTTATATTTTGTAAGTATTAGTTGGAACATATTAAAACTACAAAAATTGAAAAAACATATTCAAAATATATTAAAATAAATAATAGATGAGATACATAGGTATACTATACATGTAATATACATACATCTATTTATTTAAGTATATAAATAAAACCAGAAAAATATAAAAAATATGTAATATGTATTTAAATATATTATAAATATATAAAATATGTACAAATAATCATAATACTTAAATACAAAAATAAAAATAAAATACACAATACACAATCATAAATACCTAGGATTACACTTGTAAAAATTAACAATAATAAAAAGTTGGTAAAAATAGATAAAAATCAAAAAATGGTATATAAAATTAAAAACAACTTTCTTGTCTTAAGTTTTATTTAATAAAATCCATTTCTATTTTATTTTCTTTTTCTTTTTATTTTATTTCTATTTTATCTTTTAGTATCTGACATGGACCAATTTGGGGGCAACATTGGCTGACTTGGGTCAACTGACCTGCCCCCCTCTTGGACCGGTCCAAATATTGCACTTGCCTTTTTTGCTAATTTTTGGGCCTTGAATCAGGCCCAATCACTGCTCGATTCCTTCATGAAAATCCTTCACAGAACTAATATCCTTTACGCTAATCAAAGAGCAACCCAAGTCAACCTTTGATTCACGTGAAAACCCTAATCGAAGACCTTCTCCTGAGCATCATGTATAAAGTATCTCCTCCTCCCGTTATTAAAATTTAATACTTTCCATCCGATCCCCCTTCCCAAAAAACTCACCGTCGTAGCTTGCCCTTAGTGACGATGAGCAAAGCCTCCTGATTTACGATGTGGCGGAGGAGAAAATGAAGTGATTCACCATCACCAGAGACCTTTTCCAGGCGGTTCTTCTCCTAGCCTTCCTAGGAAGGTGAGCTCTCTTTTTCTTTGTCTTTTAAGTTCCTAGGAACATCAGTAGCTTACACTTGCATTTTATTTCTTTTGATTCTGTCTATTTTAGCTTAAAATCAGAAACCATAGTTCGCTAGAGATGTAGGCTCCGGCCGTTGGTACACCCCTGATTGACTGTTGACCGACCCACTGACTACCTTGACACCTTGATCTATGCATCCTATGTCATCTCGATCCATTATCCACCCTTAATCGTGCATAAATCAAGGATATCAGTGCTCATTCTTCATCTTTTGTAGGAGCACCTTTGCTGCACCAATCCCCCCTTATTTTTTAGCATCTAATGGGTTGAGGAGCATCACCCTCAACCACGGATTGTTCCCATGTAGGAAAGAGACAAAGATACCTCTTTGCAGGGCATGATTGAACTCAAAATAGGAGCTCTAGGTTGAGATCTGGACCCATTTGAGACCTTAGATCATTGCGGAGCCGACCAAGGATCATTTTGAGCATGCTGGCATCCAGGGAGACCTTAGGAACCAGGAGATAATTCAGATCAAATCTTGATTGATCACCCCAACACTGTCAGATCAAGCACCAAGATCTAATCTTGACCGCTTATCAGTGATGAATCGTCTGTTGCTCGTCGCACGCCACAAGATAAGTGATTACATTCCAGTCATTCGCTAGCTAATATTTTTGTATTTTGCAACTTAAACCCCTAATATTTTTGTATTTCATGTTTAGTCTTTAAAATTTCATTTGCAGTTATAAAAGTTTTGTAATTTGCATATTAGACCCACACTTTATTTACATTAGACTTTAGTCCAGTGTCACATCACCATGCATGCTTGTGCGCATGAGGGAGCAAGCATTTTGCATGGACCTCCTCTAGGTTTTGTGTTGTTATATTATCCAAAACATGGAATATAAGTATAAATTGTATACTTGCCCCTATTATTTTATTTATTTGCATTTATTCCCCTAAAAACATGTATTATATTTTATTACGTGAATATTACATGAATGCCCCTAGATTTTGTTAACTGTTGTTAAATGATTTGATACTTCACAGAAATTACAACTAGGTCCTTGTATTGTTGATTTAATTTTGTACTTATTAATTATTGAAAATATCAATTTATATCTAAAATTTATACAAAAAATTGCTTAAGTTCCTGGAATAACATTTTATCACATATATTTTTCAAAAGGCAATTAAACTTATTTTCTTATTTATAAAAATTCAAAAACATTGCATTTTCTACTATGTAACATTTAAAAATCCATAAAAAAATCCAAAATATTTTGAAAAATTTCAAAAAAAACCACCTCTGCATATTTAGCTATATTTTATTTCCTGACGAAGTAGTTTTGCAAAATATTGAGAAAAAGTCCTGAAAATAGTAAAACATAGGAAACCTAATAAAAAATCTAAATGTTCATAGAAAAATCACTAAATATGTTTTTAGTTTCTAAATTTTCTTTATATTATCTAGTATTTAGTAAAATTGATTTTGAGTTTAATTTGATTTGATTGATATTTATCAAGACCAATTTAAGTTCCTAGATTTTCTAATTTAGTTGATTTATGTATTTCCTTTTTTAAAAAATTCTCGAAAAAATGCCCAAAAATGGTCAAAATAGATAAATTTTTATAAAACCCAAAAACATTTTATTTTTCGAAATTTTGAATTTATTTATTATATTTAAAAAATTCAAAACATCTCTTTTCTATTCTTTTTTATATAATATATTTAATATATCTATATATTACTCAATATTTTATTTCTAAAAGTAAATTAACATTTTGCAAAATTAAAATTAAAAAGTCCAAACTAAAACCCACAGAAACAATTAAAAATAAAAAATCTCTTAGTAATCTATTCACTTTTGCTCTACATTGTGCGCTTCTTTGAGGTTCGACCCCTATTACTTGTCAATTATATACCTATTTATAGGGTTATATTAAATTTTAGCTTACCTTTTCAATTTTCTTTATTATCATTTTGGGTTAATTGTTGAAATTGTCATGTGCTTGTATTGGGTACCTACTACACCGAGAGTGCGATCGATACAACGATTGATGTATCTTATTTGTTGGACACCACATGCCCTCCAAGGTCGAACTTTGGTGACTCCATACTTCGTGCAGTTTTATCCCATGACTTCTAGTGTAGGATTGAGCCTTGAAGACCCCTTTTTGTGGAGTCTTTAACATAGAACAAGAGCTCTAGGTGCAAGCTTCCTTCACTGAGCTCCAGGCCCCAATCAATGGGGCTCAGATCGATTTGAGCACCTCTACCATAAAGGATTCCTCTTAGGAATGTCACGAACCCATCAACATTGTGAGAAGAGGCCGAAGACATGAGATACGCGAGATTGAAACTCGTCCAGCATGCGTTCGTCCCTAATTCTTCCAGGGAGCTTCATCACCGTCCGATCATGAACGGGTGCCAAGCGTACCAACAACCATCCTATGAGGTTCATGCCAGCCATATAGTATAATCCAAGATCTAATCTGGGTGCTACATCAGCAAATTAGTATTGTGCTATCCTAGTTGTCCACTTGTGTAAGTGAAGATTAACCGATCGTTGGATAGTATGCAATAAGGGTTAATTAGCACTTGTGCCCTGCTGTATTTTTCTATCTATCCTTAGTCTTGTAAATATTAAGTATTGTTTAAATATTTTTATATTAATTGCACTAGGATGACAAACTATCTTGATATCGCATGTAGGTCCTCCCACATCACATATGGGGCACGTGTTTCTCTATAAAAATTTTGTGCATACCCCTGGTTTTTCTGGACCGGTTCTGAAATGGTTCAATTGTTTTATTAATTTTCAAACAATTCATTTTCAGTTTTATATTATTTCTTTAATTTTATTTTTTATAAATCACTCATGTGCTCTAAAAAATGTACATAAACTAAAGTAGGTGCCTTGTAGCATGCTTGTGCAGGTACATATTTTTTTAGGTACATTACTCAATTTCCTATTTTCTAAAAATCGAAAAAGGAGCTTTTAGTCCATGATTGATCATTAAAATCCATAAAAATAGAAAAACACCTTTAAAAATAACCAAAAATTTATATATTAGTTACATTATATTACATATTAACTTATATCCGAAAATCACTAAAAAATACAAAAATCCTTAATATTTAAAAAACCCTAAAAATAACATAAAAATTAGTAAAAATTAATTAAAATACAAAAAATGTTTTTATATTTTGTATTTTTTCTTATTACATATAGTACATATTAAAAATAGTTATAGAAAGTTTGGACACTATTAGCTATTTTTAAAATCCAAAACAATCCGGCTATATTATCTTATTCACTATTTTGGACATTACAATACTTCAAATATAAAAATTAGAAACAAATTACTAAAAAGGACCAAAAATAGAGAAAATATAAAAAACACATAAACATTTCATTTTCTAATTTTGAGTATATTTATGTAAATTTTAAAAAAACAAAACCCTATATATCTTATATACTGTTTATATTACATATATAGTTTATAAAATCATCATTATTCTATATAAATATATATTATATTTTAAAAAGATACCAAAAAATTGTAAAATTAAAGAGAAAATAAAATTTAAAACTTTAAAAAAGTGAAAAATATAAAGCATTTAAAAATCTATTAAAATCACATATAATTTAAAACCCATAAGCTTTAGAAAAGGACTAAAAAGACAATAATAATCAATATTAATTATTATTAATTAGTAAAAAATATACATATACTCCATTGATCTCATTGGTTAGATCCCTACTACTTGTCTACTGTACATATTTTTTAGGGTATAATAAATTTCATCTCACATATTTTCATTGCAACATATTATTCATGGCTTGATTGTTAATGAGTTGATTGAGTCATTTACTGAGTGCTAAGAGAGTGTCGATATAGCGATTGCCATATCTGACTTGCCAGACACCGCATGCTCCTCGATGATCGGATGTTACGTACCTCTGCTCGATCCCTTTTATCAATTGGTCAATAGTCACAAGGCTCTGACTGGTCCACCTCATCCACGAAAGACATAATAAAAAATAAAATCAAAAGAAAATAAGAAATAAAATGTTAATGAATTTATTTAAAAAATCGAAATATGAAAAATGTTAATTATTTTTATAATCTTTTTAGTGATTTTTATTTATTTTTACCGCCTTATATGTTATAGGTTAATATTTACATGTACATATATAGGTATATATACATGTATTTTGTATCGTTTATTTTTATTTTTATTTATATGCATATTAATATATTTGCATGTTTTATATATTTATAGCATTATTAAATACATATTTATAGATTTTTATGGTATTTTTATGATTTTGTTTTATGTATTTTAATGATTTGTTTTTATGTATAGATAAATACTTGTATATACATTATAGTTTGTTATATCTATGTATTATAATGTATTATTTTATTGTCTTTTTAATATTTTATTTTTTGTTTATATTTTTAATATGTTTTATATAATATATTTATTTAAAAATATAAAGAGAGTAAAAATGTACAGAATAAAATAACCAGCTATTTCTACAGATACCCCAATACAATAGTACCCCAAAAGCCAACTTCTATATCTTAGCTCCATTTCAATGAAACCACCTTCATAATATAGATAATGAATTTGAAATACAATGGAGGTGAGATTGGTTCAATTTGTGTTCATATGCAGTAGATATTAATCAATGAAGTTTGGTTTATGGATTTTTCATCTGTGTGTTCCATGTGCACTAGGCATGATTTTTATTGGCTATTATTTTTACAATTTTCTACAAATTATTATGTACAATTTTCATGTTGAATACTTTATTATCTGAGGTGTATATAATGAATAATAAAAAAATGTGCAAATGATTATTTATAGTATATATTTGGGTTTCTTGTGTGTATTTTGTATAGTATCGGGCCCTTATCTCCTACTTTATTCATGGTTAACATAGTCAGTACTGACATGATCTCAGAGTTTAGGGTCATCCAGTATCATTGATACTTCTTTTATTTTTTACTTTTTTCTTCCTTTTTTGGCTTTAAATACGAATATTTACATGCTAATTACAACCTAATTACATCTCAATATTAGATGTTAATTTCTGCAAATTAGTTGTATTACATGTGCTTTGCTAGGGATTTAAAGATAAAGTAGAAGAATAAAGGTACATGAATGGCTATTCATCATCCATAAACAACCTTTGCTTAAGATACATGACCTCGAATTGAACCTGTCCTCAAGGGACTTCAATATAAGAGTATTTCCACATTTATACTTGCTTCATCCCTTTCATAAAAATATAAAAAATGTGAACCTCCATGAAGGACTTTAGTAGAGATAGTAGAATGGTAACATTCATCTTATCCACACCCTTTTCAACTCTTACAATTTTTGTTCAAGTAGGTACTCAAACATTTTGAGTGCACCATCTCCTATGGAGCCACAATTCTACATAATGCAGTGAATCTTGTCATTCATGATTACATGATGAGAGCATGTTTCTTTGTCAAAGCATCCCCTTCAATTTTAGAAGGATCTTGAAAATTACTACCATCGTCGACATGTTACTTCCAAAGCACACTTGATGAGATACAGGACTATTGAGACATATAAATCATAGTCCTAATGTCAATTTAATTGTCACTCATTATTATGAGGAAACTTGCACATTACAATCAAATACGTTATGTGTCCAACTGCAAGTACTAAATCATAATCACGGATCCAATCCATGGCACTAGTTATGATTGAGTATACATTTGAGTGGGTTTAGTGAAGCTCATCTAAAAATAATGATAATTTGCATATATATATATTTACTTTAATTAAGGGTAATATTATTTTAAATAAAAGTTGTCTTGCTTTTTATTACCTTGAAAGTTCATTCCCTTTTTAACTCTCAAAACATGAGGTATGCTAACCAAAGTACCTCAAGTGAGATTCAGGATCTCCCTTCCACCTTTGACACACCCCAATAATATGAGAAAATGTAACTCGGGTGAAGGAAGCGACAACTCTTTCCGTCTTGCAAGTCCAACTTGCATTTCCTAATACGGTCTTCAACAACTTAGCCCATCGCCTCTAAGGTGATGTTTACTCCTTGTCAATTGAATAAATCGTTAACATGAATATAACTTGCTATGCATAATGCAATGTTGCCTCAATTATATGGGAAACAACATTGGGGTCACTACGCATAATTTACATCTCCTTCAAGAAGCATAGAGCCCGATCCATGTGGGCATGTACATTGGAGCTATGACTTCACGTAGGATTCTCCATTGTACAATCCTTACCACCATACACTCCTCCTTTGTGGGAGACCATGGATGCCATCTTATGATCCTTTATCTCCTGTTCAAATTTTGATTGCTCATTAGAATTACATTCTCGTAATAACCCTTCAAAGGGAAATCCAGTCTTGTTAATTATAGATTGAGTATTTTAACATGATTATATTAATATAATCATATCAAATCAATATTAATCCAATGCAACTAATAAAAAAAATCTTGCTTGATATTGCTATATAGTATACACCCTCACTTACTACATTTTATTCCAATTTAGTTGTTAAAAGTATGGAGAGACTTCTCATACCACCCTTCCTTGAAATAGATTTGACCGAGTCGTACAGCTATGCTGACAAAAACCACTTCCATTGCCTATGCGGTGCAACGTACTAATTACGTAACTCATCAGCATATATAGGCTCAGACATTATCACCATTTCAATTTGGGACAAATGATTAGTACAAATTATACTAAAAGATTGTTATGAATATTAGACTATATATGATACTATACATTAATCACTCAGAAATTTAAGAATTTAAAACATTTTTCATTTCCCTATGTTTCTATACATATCAAGCAATCAAGTTGTTTAGCATGAACATTTTCGAACAACTATTATAGTTTCCATTTAAAACATCCAATAGGATTTGTCATGAAGCAAGCATTCAATGAAGTTGTTGTTTGTGGAGTACTTCTCTGAAAAATGATACAAAATCTAATAAGTCAAATTATAAGTTTCCATGATTTATATTAAATTAAAAACATAGTAAAATTCACCATCTAAATGATCTAATCATTTTCCAACCCAATCCCAATAAATATTGAATATCTAGGGAAATTTGACTCTGAATTATGCAAAATAAATTCATGATTTTCTGGTTCGATTTATGACATAAATAATTTGCTTTTATAAAGTTTCATGATAGGAAAATAGTAAATAAAAACCATTAGTTACAGTTATGAAATTCGCGCAAAAATAAGATATTACATGAACTTTTTATATCTGAATAAATGCATGATCATCGCCAAATCTTGGAACGACATTTGAGTTCATTTCTTAACATTGTAAACATGATATAGAATCCCAAAATTCATTCATTTCAGGGTGAAAACAACAACCATATCATATATGCATAAAATCGATTTGAAAGTGCCTAAGTGTGGAAAAAAACAATGTTACTACAATCTGATATCCATGGCCATATGTCCCTAGGGTTTGGATCACATCCAATACTTTTGATCGAGGCTCTCATACACTTTATGGGAGGATATTAGGCCTCGCGCATCATGTAAGCATGAGAGTTGACTGATATTAAAAAAAAGACATGTCATACAAGTTGCAGTAGTAGCGAAATTTTCAGAAAAATGATGTAACTACATTGTTTGGGAACATATCGCAATATATTCCATTAAAACCACACAAGTATATGGCTTACCTCTTGAAGCGTGATTGTGATCTTTTAGTCTCTAGCGAAGAAACCTCCTGTCTCAAATTCGATCTGGTGGAGACAACACTAGTAAGTGCAGGGATGAATCGTATGACTCCCGCAATCCATGAATATGATCTGAGTTGTGAAGCTCATGATTTCACCATACGAAATCCTTCTCCTTCTTCAAATAGAGCGGATCACTAAAGAAGCAAACCCTCCACATGTGATAGATCGAATCATCTGGAAGCATGATGGCAATGCAACGATTGACGTAGACTCTAAAACCCTAGTCCATGTAGAGTACCATTGAGTTGATGGAGAGAGAGGATGTGTAGTGTATGGAGAGAGAAGAGACAGTTGTTGTTGCAACAATTGCATGACTTTAAAGAGAGCTAGGCTTAGCCTCTCTTTAATAACTAATTTGATGGTTGATGTACTCCTGATAGGAATAAATGGTTGAGATTAAATTGTATTCTCCGAGATTACTTGCAATCTTCACTATTACAAGTTAAGAGGCAACCTTTAATGATTGCAATCAATTAGCAACACACATAGTAGGATTAGGAGTAGCCTCCTTCCCATTATAGTCTGGACCCATGGTGGGATCCACCATGGTCGTCCACCCATATTAGTAGGAGTATTCTCCTTTTTCTAATATGTGGTGCAATCTAGATGGAATACAGGTGGAGTCACTAAAATCCAAACTGGTTTTATCACTCCCATGGAATGGACGCATCAAGGTATACAATCGATTAAGATCACATAACTCTCAAGTATTCCTAATATCTGTACATCATATATACTAGAAGACTGTGATTAAAAAAGAAGTTTTGATCCCACTTTGGATTGTGTCCTTCATGATTTTATTGGTAAGTGGTAAGTTTCTCATTCGATCATTGAGAGTTGGTATCGATCATATGCTTTCCAAAAGCATATATCATACCTTCAAATCATGTCTTGTTTCCAAAACAAGACGACTAATGTTGGAATTTGGTTTATCCCAATATCTCATGAGCGAGCACATGTCTTTGATAGAGCAGGGTTCTAGCGAGGGTCTTGTCAATCAGTAAGGCGGATCAACAGTCGTCGAAGTGATCGCTCACGAGAATCCAAATAAATCAACAAGTACCCACAACATACGAATCATCAATGAATAACAAAAATGTGAAGTACAAATTATTTTACTCTACAAACAAAGGTGTTAATGTGTAAGCATGTAGAGGTCGAACCATTGAGAGCAAACATGGTAGCCTAATGATTATTTCTAATCAAAGTGAACTATGTACACAAGTGTAATCTTTTTGTGTAGGTTTTTTCATTTTATAAATTTTTATTAGATTTTTACTCTTATATATTTTTAAATTCTTAAAATTTTAATTCTTTTTAATTTTAATTATCGAGATATATATAAGAGTATATGAATATATATATATAGGATAAGGTATATATGATATAAGGTACATATGCATAATATATATAATAAAAATACAAAAACCAGAAAAATACTTTAAGGTACAATCATATTATTTTTTATAAAATATTAAAAATATTTACATGGTATTATAACAATTAATAATAATATAAACTATATATAAACATATAATAATATGGGGTATTATAACTATAAATATAGCTAAAAATAAGAAAAACTTGCAAAATAAATTGGTTTTGGATTTTTTATATTTTACTATTATCTTTGTATTTTTTCTAGTAGTTTTGCTAATTTTGGTATTTTTAAAGTCCAAAATATACAAAATTAGGGACTTGTTAACTAGGTTGAATTGTTTTGAGATTTAAAAATACTAAATAAAGTAAAAAACTTCCCCTAACTAATTTTAATATGTAATAATATATATAAATAAAATTAACAAATAGAAACTCATATTTTTGGAATTTTTGAAGAATTTTTGCATTTTTTATAGTATTTTGGAGTTTTTATTTTTTTATTCTTTTCTGTTTCTATTTTCTAGGATTTTTGGCAGAAGCTAGAAAATATATGAATAGACAATATATAATTTTTGGGGATTTTTCAAAAAGGTTATATATTTTTTAGGGATTCTTATAAGTCAAACATGGGCAAAATGTGCTCTTTTGAATTTTTATAAATAGGAAATTTGCATAATATGCAAAACAAAATATGTAAGGTGAAAGATCAAGAATCTAGATACATTATCCTATTTTTCCATAAATTGATTCAAACATGAGCTATTTTTAATAAATACAATAATATAAAAATATCAAATGCTGGCAAGGATCATTTTGTAAATAAAAACAAGTATACGTGCATTAAAAAACCTTTAAACAAAATCCAAGGGCAAGTATGCAAAATTTCCATGAATATTTATATTATACGTGCCTTGTAGGGGCATAAATGCCATATACAAAAGCTTCAGGTCCTCATTACAAATTACCCACAAATTTTAACATTGAATATACAACCTTTTGGACTAAATACATATTCAAAAACCTGCAATGGCATGGAAACATACGTAAATGCATGAAAAGACAAGGGGCTACATGCAAAATAACCACATTTATTTACACTTCATATCAAAAATATAATATTAAAACAAAATAAAGAAAAGGTGGAAGAATATCTGTGATATTTACCCAAAAGTTGCAGACCATCATACAATGAAGATCTAGACACTTAATCTGATCGTCCGACCCAGACACCACCATACCCCTTCGACGATGAGTGCTCCAAATTAGATCTGGCCCCAGATCTGATGATGTACATGGACCAAGATCATGCAGCTACTATACAAACTGGGGCGAAGGCCCCATTGGATGGCTATGATGTACTTCCCAAGAACAGGGGAGAACATGGGTGTATTCCTCCTTGTTGCATCGATTCCTTGAGCCTCAAGGCTGAATCAGGGTTGCTTTGATGCTCGTTAGCTTCCTATGGCTTGTCAGCATCCAATGGTTCCTCTAGTTGCATCTAGAACCCATATGTTGGGTCCTGGCAGTCGATGAAGAACATGTATTTAAGAATGAGTTTTTAGGACAAACTGACCCTAGTTGGGTGCCATCTCCTCCATATATATGTAGGGTCATCTCCTCCATATATCTGTAGGGTTACAACACGGATGCACAGGAGAAGATATTCTAGCGGTTATTAGGAGAAATAGTTGAGAGGTGAGAAGGTGTGACGACGCTCAGGCGAAGGTGGAGAAGCAGGCATCAATTCGGTGATCTAGAGATGACCAGGTTTAGTCGAAAGGTCTAATGGGTGGAGCAATGAAAGGGGAAGCTAATGGAGCGAAGATGATCGTCGGAACAATGTGGTGTATGATAAGATAGAGGTGGTCGGAGCTCTAGAGCTCCGATGAAGGTAACTGATCTAACTTAGGTTAAAACAAAAACTAAAATGCAAAATAAAGTGCAGAATGAAAAGTCTACAACTAAATTTACTGAGAAATTGAAAGTACGCAGCTCAAACTTGGGTTTAATGCCAAGGAGTAGGAATCCGCCGAAACACCACCGTGGGTCACCTCCTCTCCTCCTTTCTTCGATCCAACATTGGAGGGGAATGCATGCTGTCATCGGGTGACTCTCTTTACTAAGGGTAGAGAAATTTAGGGCTAGAAAAGGGACCGAAAAATCAATGAATGAAAATGGGTTTTATTTATAGATAAGGGTTAGGGCCAACTTTGATCGAGATAATTTTGTGGCTCGATGGAGATCAATGGGATCTAACGAAGGCACATGAAGGACGGTTGTGATGGGAAGAGAATTAAAGAAGAGCTTGAGGCGATTTGGTGATCAAGGCGGCCTGGAAAATTCGAGGAAATGGGACGCTTGAGGTTTTGACAGAAGTTAGAGAGCAAGGACGTAAAGTTGATCGAGGTCAACTAATGAAGCTTTCTGGTTGGTCCAAGTGGACGAACCCGAAAATTTCAAGGAAAGATTGCATTATAAAATGAGTAATAAATAGTAAATGATTTTATTAAGTTCCAGTTATAAAATTAAAAATACATCTAATTTTATGTAGTATTTAATGCCTATTTTTATTTATTTTTATGAGATTATTTATTATAAGTTATTATTTACGTGTATTATCATAGGTATATTTATCTATATTATGTCTATTTTATTTTTATGTTTAATAATTTATTATTTTATGAACATAATTTATATATGTATGGATTATTTGTACACCTAAATATATTTTTATTGTATTTTTCTGAGTTTATTTGTAAACTTAATTAAATATAGGTATAAATCATATAGGTTTGTGTATAGGTAATTCATCTATGTATTTTATTATACTATTTTATTTTGGTGTATGTTTTATGGTTTTGTTTTATTCTCAGTATGTATATATACTATAAATATTATTTACAAAATTATAAACATATAATTTAATGAAAGATATAAAGAATAAAAAATGAATATTTTATTCATGTATAGTACAATAGGGGGTCCAAAACCTAAATTTGACATCATAACTCCAAATTAAATGAAACCGCCTTCATTAAACATCCAATAAAAAGTTATATACAATTAAAGGTGATTTTGATGCATTTTGAATTCATATGGAGAAGATACATGTATGTGAAGTTTAGGTTTTGGGATTTTATTTTGAGTGTAGAATGAACACTGTATATTATTTTTCTGTGAAATCAATTTAGTATTTTTCTTGTATCTTTATCTACAACTTTCATGTACAAAGTTTATTGATTTTATGTACAAATAATAGAGAATAAAGTGTCCCAAATTGAACTTATTGAAGAATTTAAAAAATGTGATTTTTATTGTTCTTTCTGTACAATGTATCTGCCCTATCCCCGCCTACTTTATTCCTTGTTGACTAAGTCATCATGATGACCGAGTCTTGGGGGATAGGGTCATTCAGTGTCCTTAACCCTGAATTCCTTTTCTTTTATTTTCTTAATTCTTTTATTTTGGAAATAAATACATTATTTATATAATAATTTATATAGTATTTTGTACAATTTACAAAGCACTGCGTTTAGTTAGGGAATGAAGGCCAAAAAGAAAGAATAAAGGTGATGAAGTGGAGATTCATCACCCTCATGTACTTGCCTTTGCAAGTCCCTAGAAAATACTTATGTGCATAAGTGCAGAAAGAGAAAATAAAGAAAAGAAAGGGAAGAACTTGGATTGATTTTAACTTTTAGACTTGTCTTCACAAAATCAAACTTTTGAGCTCAGTAGGTCCTTTGGAATTTAAGTTTGGTCGGAACTTTATTGGGAGACGGATTTGAAACACAACAACCTCTGAGAGTCACAAAACAATGCTCGCATCTCCTCAAAAGCCAGGTCAGAACACTTCGATGTCATACCCATTCCCTTATGACTATGAGTCTATCTTGTGCAATGTGTGATATGTATCTCTCCTTGATTGAAGCGGTAAAAGTCAATCTTTTCCAACATGGTGATCCTAATTCTCCAATCCAACAACTCCTTTCCTCGAGAAGGTAGAGAGAAGAATGGACGATAGCCAATGTAGCTACCTATCCTAAGATGCTTGATCGTGTAGCCAAGTCATCCGGCTGCCGGCTGACATGAACATGACTTTGAAGCTCAAGCTTGCTTATTGTCTATACAAATATATACATACTATAGTAGGCATTTTATTTTCGTTCAAGCCAATCCACTTTTTTGAAGTTTTTATTGCATTTTTTAATTCTATATACAACAACATTTACATCAGGATTTTTCCTCTTGAGCCAGTAGGATATCCTTCTTTTGAAGCTTTATTGCAACCCACAACATTCCATCGTTAGACCTCATCGCCACTGGATCGAGTTGGGATACGATGTCTACTGATACGAGACTTCCGATGTGTCCACTAGCTTGTGCCTCATGCCATAAAATCCTTCCCTCTACCACTTCAACTGAGGTGAGCAAGTACAAAGTGCTGGTGTGCAAGGTATGTCACTATCAACAAGAGTCATGTGTGCATTTTGAAATATTCTACTTAGGCAACCAAGACGACACAAAACTAAGTCTCCTGTTCTCAAAGAATTAAGTTTAGTAGACCTAAAGAGCCTCAATTCCAGTTCATATAAGGTTCCTGTGATTAAGTAGATTCAAGGTCGAGCCAAGCTCCAATGTTTGGATTTCACTTACACTTGTTCTATTGTTATTATCAATCTTAAAAATGCAGTTATTATGTATAATGCAGAAAATATTTTGGGATGCAATTTTCTTGTTTTGAACTTTTTGTGGATTTTTGAAAAAGTTTTGCAAAGTTTTATGCTATTTTTGAAAAATATTTTGTAAATGTTTTTGGAATTTTTACTTTCGCCAATTTTAGTGAATTTTTTTAAAAAAAACGTTTTGGCAAATAATTATGTACAGATATTTACATGGACATGAATCTTTATTATTTATAAGACTTTAGGATTTAGGAATTTACAGGTTTGTATATACAAGGTTTATAAAGGATCTTTATTTGCTTGAATTATGTACATAGATCTCAAAATAATTTGAAAATATTTTCACAAATATTTTTAAAATATTATTTTGCAAACTAATATGATAAATAATTTTTAGAAACATTCACAAAAGTTTAAAATCATTTTGTAAAGATTTTTCAAATAGTATGTATAGATTTTTCAAATTATTTTTGCAACTATTTTCAAAACAATTTACAAATAGATTTTCAAAACATTTCATTCACACAAAGAAAAGAAACTTTTACAAACAAAAGTTTTTACAAAGGTTGAAATCATTTTACAAAACATTTACTAAACAGTTTTCAAAAGTTTTTTCACATAATATTTCCAACCATTTTTCAAACATTGTGAAAAGCATTTTTATATGAGTTATTAATCAATCAATACAAAGAACTTTTTAACAAATTTTATACAAGTGTGTTATTTTTATAATTAATTGATTATATTTAAGCCATACTTGTTGAATTATGAAAGTACGAGTTATGGCTAAAGTATGTACAACGTATGTCCGACCCCCTATACTTAGCTTGAGCTATGTCCTCATACAACGAAGCGAAAAGAAAATGCATAACTCATACTAAGTATAAAAGAGCGTATACTACAACGACTGAAGAATGAAGAATGAATCAACGAGAAGTGGACCGTCACCCATACTTAGGATCAACTAATCCTAAGTATAACATACTGCATTCTTCCTGGAGGGAGGGTTTAGGGTGGGAATGAACAGATAAACGACTCGTCCTGTCTCCCCTTATACTTAGGGTAAAATAGCCCTAAGTATAGTCACAAATATCAACAAGAGAGGAGATAGGTGATGGATCAAAGAATGAACAGTGGGACTCACTCATCCCCCCTATACTTAGGATGAAGCATATCCTAAGTATAGCGATGATGACTGAGAAGGATGAAAGTAGAAGGCAAAAGAAAAATAAACAGAAGAAAGTAACAGAAGAAAAGAAAAAAACTATAGAAAGAGTCTTAGAGGACATTATCTAAATATATTGATGTTGCTGAGGCTGTGGAGGCTTTTTCATTGATTACCACTTGAACTGAGTCAACAATGGCCAAGAAAGTGTCATGCTCAAGGTACGGCTTCAGTAGCTAACCATTGACGATGAACGATTGTGCGTCACATGACAATTCTGATATCAGAATTCTTCCATTGCTACACACTTCTTTCACTCTTAATGGCAATATCCATTTACTCTTTAATTTCCTTAGGAATATCTTCAACTTTATGTAGAATAACCACACTTTCTACCCAGTCTCAAAGATCATTCATCTTATGTGCCGGTCATGCCAGCATTTTACCTTCTCCTTGTACATCAAGCTATTATCATATGTAAAGTCTCAAAATTCCAGGAGACTGTTCATATCCACTTTTCTTTGTTGACCACCTTTGTCTGAGTCCAAGTTGAAAATGTTTACTGCCTATAATGATTTATGAATTAGCTCGACGGGTAGATGGCATGGTTTTCCGTACATAAGACTATAGGGTGACATGCCCATAGGAGACTTGTAAGAGATTCTATATGACCAACGGATAGAGTACAAGAGTTGGAACTAGTTCTTTCTATCCGACCCCACATGCTTTTGCAAGATTGTCTTGATTTCTCTGTTTGATAGCTATGCCATGCCATTGGTCTGAGGATGATAAGGAGAAGCGACTCGGTGCTCGATGATATGCTTCTTCATTAATTTTCTGACCTATTTGTTTATGAAGTAAATACCCTTATTTGATATGAGAATCTTTAGTATGTCCCTAACCGTGAAATGATGTTCTCTCTCAAAAATCAGCACATAGTGCGGCTATCAACGGTTCGGGCGGGGATAACTTGTACCTAGTGCCTTACATAATCAACGACAAGAAGGATATATTCAAATCCCTAATTGTTGGGAAAGGGTCCCATGAATTCAATGCCCCAAGCATTGAATACTTATGAAATCTGAATGAATTTCGGAGGCATAGAATCTTTGGATGTAAGGATTCCTCCCATTCTCAGATAGTCATTGCAACGCTTCACAAAAGTTGTGGCATCCTTAAATAGTGTAGGCCATCAAAGGTCACACTACAAGACTTTTGTTGTCATTCGATCTCAGAGTGGTGCCCACCATATTCGAGCGAGTGACAATGCTCGAGGACACTTTAATGCTCCTCTTGAGGGATACACCAGTGCCGAATGTAGTATGCTCCTTCTTTGAATAAGAACTGGTCTTCCCACTAGTAGAAATGGATTTGAGACAAGAACTTGTCCTTCTTGATCTTTGTCCAATCATGTGGAACTACACCCAAGAGGAGGTAGTTCACGACATTGGCATAGCAAGGGAGAGAATCCATGACAAGAATTGACTCGTCAGGAAAGTTGTTTGTGATTGGTGCACTGCTCAGTAGAGGTTCTTGATGTTTAATTATAGAGAGGTGATCTGCTACCATATTTTGTACTACATGCTTGTCCTTGATTTCCAAATTAAATTCCTAGAGGAGAAGGATCCATTTAATCAATCTTGACTTCGCATCCTTCTTTTATCATAGATATTTAATAACAAAGTGGTCAGTATAAATTGTGACTTTAGATCCAAGAAGATTGGATCTGAACTTCTCGAGGGTGAAAACCACAACCAGTAATTCTTTCTCTGTAATAGTATAGTTTTGTTGAGATTTGTCTAATGTTTTGTCAGGATAGTGAATGACATAGGGCACTTTGTCTTTCCTCTGTCCTAATACAGATCCACCTACAAAAGTCTGACGCATTTGTCACGATCTCAAAGGATAGAGACCAATCCAATAGTTGTAGGATAGAAGCTTGAGTGATTAGCTCCTTCAACTGATTGAAAGATACGAGACCCAGTTGATCAACATTAAACTCAGTCTCCTTGCACAGTAATTCAGTTAGAGGTCAGGCGATGCGATTGGAATCTTTGATGAATCATCTGTAGAAACCCACATGCCCTAGGAATGACTTCACATTTCTAACATTTTGAGATGGCTCGAGATTAGTGATCACATGTACCTTTGCTTGGTCGATTTCCATGCCACGTTTGGAAACGACATGGACCAGTATTATCCCTTCAGTGACCATGAAGTGGCTCTTTTCCCAAGATAGTACGAGATTGACTTCACAGTATTTTTGAAGCACTCAGTCTAGGTGTGCAAGAAAAGAATTAAAGCTGTCACCATAGATAGAGAAGTAGTCCATAAACACCTTGAGAAAACTGCCAACCATCTCGACAGAAACTATAAGCATACGCCTCTAGAATGTGGCAGGTACATTGCACAAACCAAAGGGCGTTCTCATAAAAGCATATGTGTCAAAAGGGAAAGTGAAGGTAGCCTTCTCTAGGTCCTCTGTGGTGATTGCCACCTGGTTGTACTCGGAGTACCAATCTAAAAAGTAGAAGAACTCCTTGCTGGCCAATCTTTCCAAACATGATCAATAAGCGGCAAGGGGAAGTGATCCTTCTTAGTTGTGACATTGAGGCAGCGGCAATCAACACTCATACACCATGATGTTGGTACTCAAGTAGAAATATCTCCTCTCCTCTTTCATTTGTAACCACGGTGAGCACTACTTTTTTGGGAACTACATGAAAGGGACTCTCCCATTTGGAGTCTAAGATGGGATATATAAAGCATGCATCACACTATTTCATGATTTCCTTCATGATGACGTCCCGCAAGTTTGGATTCGATCTTATCTGAAATTCTCGAGACAACTTGGCATCATCTTCCAAATAGATGTGGTGTGAACATAGAGTAGGATTTATCCCATGGAGGTATAATACATTCTAACCAAGCGCATTACGATTTTTCTCTAGAACCTTGAAGAATCGAGATTCTTGATCTAGAGTCAGCCTACTGGTGATGATGATTGGATACATCTTCTCTACATCTCCAAGGAAAGCATATTTGATGCATACTAGAAGTGGCTTTAACTCTGGTTCTGATATAGCCTGCTTCTCAGTTACTTCAGAAACTAATCTGGTAGGTGGATGATCTAGCATGAGTTTGGATGTGCTGCTTTCCTCGGTTACTCATGGCAACTAACAATGTGTCGAATAAATCATCAATGAATTCATCATGTTCGGACTAGTATGAATCTTCTGAATCAAATATTGGAGCAAGTAAGAATCATGTCTCCCAATGGACATTGGAGCATGTATCAACTGTGTTTTCTAGGTCCTCCTATGGAGAGAGGATTTCCTTAATCCATGTGTCATTCAAAGAAAATTTTGCATCCCTTATTTCTGCAATAAAGTCATAGTCTGCTTCAGATTGTGCTATTATGCTTTCACCAGATACGACTTTTGGTTCACTGGCCATATCCATTGTTACTTCGTTGCTGCTAAAAAACGAGATCTTCCTAGACCAATAGTCAACCACGGCCTCTACAGTTCGCAAGGAAGGCCAACCAAGAATAATTGGGGTGCCGAGTAAGGGTGCAGGAGATTCCACATCAAGGACTACTAAATCAAAAGGAAACTACATATCTTACAACGTTACGATAACGCCCTCCAACAGACCTTGGGGTCACTTTATTGATCAATCATCTAACTAAAGGTTCATCTTTGTAGATTTCAGTGGAACCAACCTAAATTCTGCGAGCAATGAGGCATGCATGAGGCTGATTGAAGAATTACTATCAAAAAGGGTTCGCTCGAAGACCTGGTCAAAAATCTCGCATCTGATTAAAGGTGCTCCTTTGTCTGGCATCTTTTCTTAAAGAATGACGATGGTTGCGACTGTATCCATGGTGAGGACGTGCTTTTCAACTAGCTGGTGTCTATTATTTTAGTACGACCGGAGCTTGTTCGTACATGCTTCTTTAAAGCCCTTCTTCAAGGCGAGCATATATTCCATGACTTTCATCAAAGGTAATTCAATAGTAAAGTGTTTAATGATCTCTACAACACCTGGATCAGATAATGCGTTTTTTTATTTTGCATTTTTTTGGATTTTTCAATTGCATTAAGAAAAAGAATATGTACATAACTGAAATCAAAAGTATTGTTATTATTTACATCAATATGCATGTCCACAACAATTTACACAAACGGACTGCAAAATGGAAGGGGTGGACATCCAAAAACTGTGTTCTCTGCTCCGTTGGATGGTAGTGGATCGGTTGCTGGAGCTTACTCCTCCATAGTTGGTGCGGCTTCACTTCAACTGCGGTTATTTTTAGTTTTTTTTCCTATTTTTCCGATTTTTTTGTTCTTATTGCTGTAGATAGTGGCTGGTAGCTAGCATCTCTCCTTCTTCTTCTTCTTCCTCACACAAACATGTAGCTGGAATGGGTGATAAAGAAGATGATGATTCACTAGATGAAGCTTTATTCTTCCCTCTAATAATGGCAGATGGAGGCAAGGTCCTACCGCTCCTGAGAGTAACAACATTAGAAAAAACAAAATCACAATCATTTGACTCTAAAAGTACAGACAAAACATCACATTCTACATGCTCTTTTCGCTTAAAATTATTAGGGTTTACCGAAATTGGAGTTTTTGTGGCCGTCAGGTCATCCATCATCGGTGTCATCTGTGCTTACCCTTTACCAACTGGGCCAAGCAATCAAGGCTCGGGTTCACATGAATCAATTTGGAAGATTCAACGTGTTTACCATGCTATGGTTGATGCTGTGGAGACTGAGAAGGGTGTTTCTAATATTGTTGCTGAGGTGGAGGAAGCTGGTATTGTTGGTAGTGAGGAGGGGGATACTGCTGGTGATATTGTTGTTGAGGCGCAACTACATATGAATGATACGGTTGATGCTCATAGTATTGCGACTACTAGTACTTTTGATTCTGTCTCCAATTATCATGATACTGTGGAGATTGGTGGTACTAAAACTGTTGGTAGGGTTGGATAAATCTCCCTCTTTGATGCTGAGGGAACAGACGAGAATATGTTGGCTGGCCCTGTTGAGATCTTCGTTGATGGGCCAACTATGCATCATTAGACCAAACTCAGTTTACCTATTGAATGAGAGATGGTGGAGGGGGGAATGGATCATAAGAAGGCTGGTGTTTTGGTTGGTATACCACCAACTGATATTGTTGGGGTACATGGTTGGGAGTCTGTACGTAATACACGTGCTGGACCATCGGTTGCTATGGACTGGGCTGGGACTGATGCTGTGTAGGCTGCTCTTCTTTCTTTTTATATGTAGTCTCGGACGGTGGAGTCTCCAACTGGAAAGCATTGATGGTACTCACCAGCAACTTGAATTACATGGTGATCTAATCAAACTTATCCAGATGATGGGTTCTTTGTTTAATCACTACCATTTCTTTAAATCTTGTGATCATTTTTCTATGATATCAACCTTGGAGAGATGAGGCCTGAAAATGCTGAGGTTGGAGCTCTCGTCTCTCTACTTCGTGAGACGATGCCATGTGGACTAGCTTGTGGATGACCTGGGCTGTCTATGATAAGCATGAGATGTAGAGAGGACGGCCTCTCCTTCAGCTATCTCCTCGAATATCTGCCAGACTACATCTTCATCCTTATTAAAATTGGGTCGCCCACATGAAGTGTCAACTAATCTTTTACTTTCAATATTCAGGCCTCCGAAGAAATGTTGGACCAAGATGGTCCTCGGTATGTCATGGTGGTGTCATTTCTCCTGCAGATCCATGTATCGCTCCCATGCTTCATGAATAGACTCATGGGTATCTTGGGAGAAATTGGTAATCCAGACTTGCATATGGTTGAGCCAGCCGAGAGGAAAAAACTTGTGAAGGAATGTAGACTTAAGTTCTTCCCACGTCACCACATGCTTCCCTAAATGGTTAACCCAATATAGGACCTTGTCTTGGAGACTTAAGGGAAATGTGGTCATCTTGACTACACATAACCGGATGTAAGGGTAGTGTGTGGTTCTACAGATACGAGAAATCTACTATAGGTGAATGTAAGGTTCCTTCTTGGTGTTCTTGTGGAAGGTAGGTAGAAGAGCAAGGAGCTGAGGTATGAGCTCAAAGTGAGTATGTATCGGTGGGATGCGATTCCACTCGGTCATATGGTTGTCTACATGATTATAAGTCTCTTTCAGAGTAGGTTTAGGGTTTCAATTCTTTGCTCCTCTTCTTCTCGATCATCATAGAGAATCTCATCCTCTCCTCCTCTTGGTTTGTTCCGCATATCATTCAACATGTCTTAGAATGCGGTCAGGACCAATGCTTTCTCAGTTAGTTGTTGTTGTATGGCTTAGATGGATGCTAACAACTGAGCATTCACTAAATTTTGATCGGGTGCATGGCCCTGCTCCAGGTGTGGAGGTTGTATCCTTTCCTTTTTCCCCGAGGAGCAATTTCTGGGTTTGAATATGATGAAATGATCTCCGGATTGGGATCCAGGACTAACTTCTATCTACAATGCAAGAGGTTTCCCAATCAGACAAATGTGAAATTGAATACTAGTTGATGTGATGATCTGATATTAAGTTCAATCCCAGATAGTTGTGAATGGAGTTAAAGATGTAGACTGAAATCATCCTCCATTTTGAACAGGCGTAAATGGGACAAGAGTGGTCCCAGTTTATTAAGAAATAAAGAATATGGAAAGAAGACGAGGAGTCTTGTGATAGATTTGCAAGGTTTGAACCGGGTTCTCAGGAATCACCTAAAATTATTGACAATGTTAAGTCCATGGAATCGATTCAGGTGTCGGCAGAGTCTCGACTAGACAATCCATGGATCGACATTATAGACGAAAAGAAGGATCGATGCAGGAGGAAGGATACGATGGTAAACAAGGAATAAAAAGGAGCGCAAAATAATAGAAAGGCTCGGAATGAGTATGGGGTCAAAGAGGAAACACATTGGACAAAATTTGTACAAATGCATGAGACTTTATCTTTAAACCTTAATCTGGATCCACACAATGCAAAATACAAAATTAGATTCACCAACTCTACACTTGTGAAATTGTAAAGGATTAGGTATTTTTATATTTTCATTTTGAGATTTTATTTCAGGAATATCTTTTATCACGTCCTTAAACGCTAACCCTATAGGAGCGAGAGTACTGTCGGAAAATATCATGTACCTGTCCTCCTCCTTTCTAACATGTAGTCTACACTTTTTGAGATCATTGTAACCCTTAATGAATCCAAACTCAACTATATAATAAGTGGTACGAAGCCGATAGGCAAAACCACAACTTCAAACCATGCTCTCAATGGAATCACCCGTGAGCATGCAAGGTCCAACTCGGATGTGAGACGATAAGACAAACACACTCATGTGAATGTGGCCTAAGCTCAGTACTCCAGACAAGGTCGACGTTCTACACAAGGTGAGAACAACATCGTTGACCCGATCCTACTTGTCCATGTACGATAGAATGTGCCAATATTTCGGAAATCCAGGCCATACACAAGGCAACTACAGACTAGGTTTTGTGCTCTAATCCTTAGTAGGTTGCGCCTTGCTCATGGGAGGGGATTTGGTCCCCTCCTAAGGTACCTTAAAGCAATGAGGGCTTTATGAAACCCAAACAATGCAATCCATTACTTATTTTAATTGAGGTTGAAGTTTTTTAGCAGTCCCCTTGTTTTAGTTTTTAGGTTTCACTTTTTTGGGGCATACAAGTGCCTAACGATTTTCTGAATTTTCATTTAAGTCCTAGGTGCTCAAAATCAGAGGGAAATAACAAAAAAGCTATGCAAGTTGATTCAATGATGGAAGTCTCACCATAGAATCTAATGATGCATGCAAAGTTAGAGGACTTATAATCCTTCCCAACTCTCTCCATGTGGTATGCAAAATAGAATTTTTAAACCTATTTACATAGCAGTGTGCAATCGACAAAATCTCCCTAAGCATTAACTGCTATTAGTTGTGAAGAACCAAATGTTAATTATTCATAAATGAACCCAAAAGTCTGGTCTTGGAGACACCTCGATGCCTGCCACAACGGGTCCTGCTAGCATTGTATGGTGCCTCTCTCGGCGTCTAGGTTCAGGTCTAAATAGTTGAAAATTATTAATTTGACTAGATCCAATAGTAGAAGACTATAGGAAAATGATTGTCATTAGGGTTTGGACCTAATTGGTTACCGATACAAGCAGTCCTAAAATCTAGGGGCTTCATCTGCACAAAACAAAAAAAAAGCAAAAAACTCAAAACATCGGAAAAGAAATGAAAATAAAGTGAAAAAATAGGGAGAAATAGAGTCAGAAGGCAAAGAAAACTACGAGGACCCCCAAGTGAACAAACACATGGTAAAATAGTTCCTAGATTCTAATATTCAAGTCACTGTATTATTAAAAATAATAATGAATAATAAAGCACTCTCTCACTAATAATAAAATAAAATCCTATGCTACAATCTATGCTAGATAATCTCCGTGCTACGCTTGCTGCCACTCCTACTGGCCAAGGCAAGAAGGCCAATGTCCATCAAGCATGGTTGCATTGACCTCTTAAGACGTCATCCTTGTATAGTGGGCCCTCGCATCAAACACCATCCAAAAGAGAAATATAAGCATAGATAATCAAATAATGTGTTTAAATAAATAAGAGCTGAAGTATGTCTATGTTCGAAAAAGGTAGAAAATATGTATAAGCAAATGAAAGAAAATGACAACTATGTAAAAATTAGGTTACAACACATTGCTCCATGGAAACGATGCCATTTGATAGAGTAGGGTGCCTACAAGAAGGCAGATCAACAATCGTCAAAGCGACCACTCACGAGAATCTTAATAAATCAACAAGTACCCAGGACATAAGAATCATCAATGAATAAAAAAATGTGAAGTACAATTTATATTACTCTACAAACAAATGCGTATAATGTGTAAGCATGTAGAGGTCCACTGAGAGCAAACATGGTAGCCTAACGACTTTTTCTAATCAAAGTGATATATCTACACAAGTGTCCTCTTAATCTTCTTGTGTAGGTTTTTTTAGTTTTATAAATTTTTATTTGATTTTGCTGTTATTTTTTTTTAAATTTTAAATCCTTTTTAGATTTAATATTATATAATATTATATAGATACATACATATATTTATATATATATATAAGTATATGAATATATATAGAATAAGGTATATATGATATAAGGTACATATGCATAATAAAAATAATAAATATACAAAAATCAGAAAAATACCTTAAGGTGCAATCCTTTTTATTTTTATTTTTTAAAGTATTAAAAATATTGATAAGGTAATTATAATAGTTAATAATAATATAAGCTATATATATGCATATAACACAATATGGGGCATTATAATTATAAACATAGCTAAAAATAATAAAAAATTGTAAAATAAAATATTTTTGGTTTATTATATTTTCCCATTGTTTTATCATTTTTTCAGGTAGTTTTGCTAATTTTTAGGTATTTTTAAATTCCAAAATATACAAAATCAGTGACAAGTTAAGTAAGCCAATTTTTTTGAGATTTAAAAATACTAAATAAGGTCAAAAATTCTCGAAAATAATTTAATATTAAATAATATACATGAATAAAATAATCAAACAGAAACTCATGTTTTTGGATTTTTTGAAGAATTTTTGTATTTTTTATAGGTTTTGGAGATTTTTATTTTTTTATCATTTTCTTTTTCTATTTTTTGGGATTTCTGGTTTGAAACTACAAAATACAGTAATAAACACCATATAAATTTTTGAGGATTTTTGAAAAAGGTTTTATAATTTTTTTGTATTTTTATAAGCCAGACATGGGCAAAATGCTATTTTTGAATTTTAATAATATGGAAATACGCATAATATGCAAATCAAAAAATGTTTTTTGAAAGATCAAGAATCCAGGTACATTATCCTATTTTCCCATAATTTGATTTAAATGTGACTTATTTTTAATAAAGGAAATAAAATAAATAAAAAAGCAAATGTTGCCGGGGTCCATTCTACAAATAAAAACAAGTATCCACGCATTACAGAACCTTTAATCAAAATCCATGAGCAAGTGTGCAAAATTTCCATGAATATTTATATTAAATGTGTCTGGAGAGAGTGTAAATGAAATATACAAAAAGCTTCAGGTCCTCTTTACAAATTATCCACAAAAAATAACACTGAATATACAACTTTTTAGACTAAATACATGTTCAAAAACCTGTGCGAGTATGTTTGCAGAATGCCCACCTCACATAGGGGACCACATGAGGTGCGCTAGCATGGACACAGATGTAAATGCATGGGAACGCCCCATCGAACAACTCTGTTGTACTTCCCAAGAATAGGGAAAAATATGGGCGTGTTTCTCCTAGTTCCATCGATTTCTTGCATCCCAAGTCTCAATCAGGGATGCTCTGATGCTTGTTAGCTTCCCGCGGCTTGTCCACAGCCAGTGGTGCCTCTAGATGCCTCCAGGACCCATTGGTGGGGTCCTGGCGGGTGGATGAAGGACATGCGCTCAAGACTGAGTTCTTGGGACATCATGACCCCAGTTGGGTGTCATCTCCTCCAGATACCTCCAGGATTAGAACATGTATGCACAAGAGAAAATAACCGAGTTGTTATTGGGTGAAATAGTCGAGAGGTGAGGAGGGGCGGCGACATTCAGTTGAAGGTGGAGGAGCGAGCATCAATTCGCTGATTTGGAGATGATCAGGTTGAGTCGAAAGGTTCAATGAGTGGAGCAGCGAAGGGGTAGCTAATGGAGCAATAATGATGGTCGGAATTGTAAGGTATAGAGCAAGACAGATGTGGCCGGAGCTCTAAAGCTCCGTCCAAGGTAATACTTCTAACTTAAGGTAAAATAGAAATTAAAATGCAAAATAAATTGTGGAATGAAAAGACAACGATAAAATTTAACTAGAAAATGAAAGCGTGTAGCTCAAACTTGGGTTTGACGCCATGGAGCAGGATGATGCCAGAGCATTGTCGTGGGTCGTGTCCTCTCCTCCATTATCCTCTCTAGTGTCGCAGGGGAACACTTGCTGCCACCAAGTGACTCTCTTGACCGAGTGTATGCCTGCTGCCACCAAGTGACTCTCTTGACCGAGTGTAGAGGGATTTAGGGCTATAAAAGGGACCGAAGAAACAAATATTGAAAATGGGATTTTATTTATTGATAAGGATCAGGGCCAACTTCGATCTAGATTATTTTGTGGCTCAATGGAGATCAATGGGATCTAATAATGGCACGTGAAGGACGCTTGTGATGGGAAGATAATTGAAGAAGAGCTCGAGGCGATTTGGTGATCAGAGCAATCATGAAAATTCGAGGAAGTGGGATGCTCGAGGTTTTGACAGAAGTCAGAGAGGAAGGTAGTACAATTTCCTAGGGTCAACAAAAGGATCTTTCTGGTTGGTCCACATGGACAAACAAGAAAATTCCAAGGAAAGAGTCTTTTATAAAATTAATAATAAATAATAAGATTTTATTTAATTTCAGTTATAAAATGAAAAATACTTCTAATTTTATGTAGTATTTAATTTCTATTTTTATTTTATTTTATGAGGTTATTTATTACATGTTGTTATTACATGTATTATCATAGGTATATTTGACTATATTATGTGTATTTTATTTTTTTAAATTTATAATTTATCATTACATACTTTATATATGTGTAGACTATTTTAATACATATGCACATATTTTTAATGTATTTTTCTGAGTATATTTGTATACTTAATTAAATATAGGTAAAAATCATATAGGTCTTTGCATAGGTAATTCATCTATGTATTTTATTATACTATTTTATTTTGGTGTATTTTTATGGTTTTTTATTCTAAGTATGTATATATACTACAAATATTATTTAAAAAATTATAAAAAATAAAAACAATGAACAAAATGAAGAATAAATAAAATGAATATTTATTCAGGTATATAGTACAATAGGGGTCCAAAACCTAAGTTCTACATCTTAACTCTCAATTAAATGAAACAATCTTCATTAAATAAGAATAAAAAGTTATATACAATTAGAGGCGATTTTGATACATGTTTTGAAGTTTACGTTTTGGAATTTTATTCTGAGTGTAGAATGGTTACTGTATATTTTTTTTGTGTGAAATAAACTTTATATTTTCTTTGTATTTTTAGCTACAACTTTCATGTATAAAGTTAATTGATTTGATGTATAAAGAATAGAGAATAAAATAGGTCCCAAATTGGTATTATTGAAGAATTTAAAAATGAGATTTTTAATGTGGTTTATCTACAATTTACCTGCCCTATCTCACCCTACTTTATTTCTTGTCGACTAAGTCATCATGATGATTGAGTCTCGGGGTCTAGGGTCATTCAATGTCCTTGACACTTCATTATTTTTTTTCTTTAATTTAATTTATTCTTTTACTTTGTCAATAAATACATTATTTATACAATAATTTATACAATATTTTATACAATTTACAAAGTATTTATTTTGACAAACTAATGATATATACATGAATTTGGATAGGGAATGAAGGACAAAATGAAAGAATAAAGATGATGAAATGGATATTCATTAGTCTTCCTATTTAGAAGTGAAATTCTATGATTTCTTTGAGAAATCTTATTATCGTATGCCCTCAAATGTACACCATCTCACCGGTGTAAATACCTTGATTAGGTCATCAACATAATGGTCTTCCTATACATAGTTAGACATATAGTAACACATCTGTCTTTGGTCAGAGGATGCGTGCTTGTATCATGATGGCTTACGATATAGGTCTTGGTTATCTTCATCTTCTAATAATGTCAACTCTTTGACTTAACTCATATGACACTGCCGAATCTCTATTCCTATGTAGAGGACCTGCATCAAAAGATCGATTACATTTTAGCCTTTAGGGAAAGGACTGTCATCTCCTTCTCATGCTGGAGATCCGTTCTTGTTAATTACTTGATGGTGCGGTTTGAGTCCTCAATTTAATTCTTTAGATATTCAACCCTGCACCAGTATCTATGATCCAACCTTTAGATCAACAGTTGTATGCTATGAAGATGGCCACGATACATAACCCTAATTGCATTAAGGGGTGTACTATGTAAATTAGTTATTCTTCATTTCATTTTAAGGAGTGATTTGTAATAAATTTTATTGCATAATGATCCGTTGTGGACTCACATATACAACAGATTGGAATGTCAATTAGGTCAATGACATCATATTCAAGTTGTACTTAACTAAAGTTTTCGGAGTGATAAAATGGAGCCTCCTTCTCAAAAGTCCAGAATTGATGGGCTTCCCTGAGAGAATAATCACTTGGTTAGACATTATAATAACTATGACAAAAATCACCAAAAATATTTACAATAAATCCACTCACTTCATCATACACACGAAAATATTAAGGCAGGGAAATCCTCTATCTCCCTTATCATTCTTCAACATATCCAGTGCATCATATACTACTTAAAAGTGGCCTTCAAATGTTGTATTTTGAATTATTAACTTCCTTAAATAGGAAGATTTAAATCACTGACACCCAATTTATGGATGACATCATATTTGTCCAAAACTCTAATTATAGGATTACAAACAAAATGAAGATAATGTTCATCTCTATGCTCATTTTTGTTTTAAAAATTACCCAACATAATACATAATTCATTTACATAAATAAATGCTCTATGGATTAATATGATTGACAAAATCAATATAACATTGAACTTCAAAAAATCACATCTCTCCATGCACAATCAACCAAAGTTTGATCGTTCATCATGCTACCTATTATATGTTTAACATACAAATAAACAAACTATTCATTAAAAATTTCAATCCTATTTTTATTATTCCTAACCCTAATTGGTTAGTCCTAATCATGGTTGCAAAAGTAATTAGTCGTGGGGCAACCCTGATGTATGTGAACAAATTCTATGCATAACAATTGTCCTGAATATGAAGGATGAGCTCATATGGAAACCCCACATCCAAAGGAGTTTGTACTACTAAGTCATCATATTAATTACTCATCAACCAGAACATAGCATTGAACCACGACCAGATCATGCAATGCAAGTATGTTTCGCATGCCATTCAACTCTTGCCAAGTGTTGAGTTATTTTTATGGAGATTGGTAAACAGATATCTAATATTAGGGGCCTTGATAAAGCAATGTATACCCTTTTATGATGCCAGTTGCCCCATCTGTGATGGCCAATTGGATGATGAGTAGCATCTTTTTGCTGATTACCTACTCACTAGAGAAATATGGTTTAAGTTGGAGATAAAAACATACTTTCTATAGGGTACCATTCTGAACATTATTTTCTTGACTTTAAATCAAGCGCAATCTTCTTCCTTTAACCTTGGAGTTGCACAGGCCCTACTCAATAGGATTTGGATTGTCAAAGGTAATCTAAAATATAGGAACCAAAAGGTGATACCAAGTAAACTGACTGTGTCACTCCCATACTCATAATACTACAATTGGTGCCTCCAAGGATGAAACTAGCCCCAAAAAACAAGTATAAGAATGATTTGGAGAACACCAACATCCGACCTCCTAATAGACGTGGATGCATAATTCTTCAACGCGACTATGAATTGCGCCATTATTAGTTTTACTAATGAAGGAGAATTCCTCGAAGCTAAAATCATCCCCACAATGTATACATCCTTGCAAGAGTAAAAAGTATCAGCAATCTCCTAGGCTTTGGATATCGCTGCTAAAGATAGTGCTTATGTCGTCCAAATCATTCTAGACTACAAACAAGTAATGGATTGGATAAACTCTGTTACCCAACCAGATTGGAATATACTTAGAAGGATCCAAAAATGCCAGTAGTCTCTTTGCAAGCACTAGAATATACAACTCTCCTTTCAACTTCATCAAAATATTAGTCATGTGCGTTGAATTTGTACAAAATAACACTCAATAATTGACTTGAAAATACAATATAAGTTCATGTATTTAATTACAAAATAAGAGAATAAAGGAAAGAAAACAAAAATAAATGAAGTGTCAAAGTCACTTAATGAGCCTATACCTCGAGACCTACACATCATGATGACTTGATCGATAAGGAATAAAGTAGGGGAGATAGGGTAGACAAAGTATATAGAAAACACATAAAACCCAAATTCTTTTACCCAATAGTAGCCTATTTGGGCCCTATTTTATTTTCCCATTTTTACATTTCAAATAATAAAAACCTTAAAGTGAAAATTGTACAAAAAATTACAAAGAAAAATACTCAATTTATTTCACACAAAAATAATGCATAGTGCACCTGAGACATACAGAACAAAACGCTATAAAGAAAACTTCCCAGAAATGTATGTCCTCCATACATACTCAAAATTTACCAAATCCACATGTACTGTTCATAAAATTAATTATCCATTTAATGAAGTGGTTTCATTAAAAATGAAGTTAATATGCAAAAGTTGGATTTTGGGTCCATATTGTACTGCATACATGTATATAATATTCAATATATTTATTCTTTATATTTTTAGCTTCCTTAGAATTTTCTATACTTGTAAATATTGTTTGAAATGGTTATGAATAATACACATAAAATAAAACCATGAAAAATACATTAAAACAAAAAAGGTAATAAATAGGTAAAGTATACATATATGATTCATGCACATATTTATTTAAGTAGATAAATAATATAATATAATATAATAAAAATATAAAAATGTGTAATGAAATAAGTTATAAATATATAAAATATCTAAATACAATAATAACATACGAAATACAAAATAAAAATAAAATATACCAAGAACATGTCTAAATACTTATGTATATACATGTAAATATTAAAACATAATAAAAATCATTGTAAAAATAAATAAAAATGTCCTAAAATTACTACAAAAAATTATAAACATCTTTTGTGTTTTTATCTAAAATAATAAATTCATTTGTTATTTATTTTGGAATTAATAATGTATTTGTGGATTCCTAATTTCTGGTTGTTTACGTGGGCCAACCGGGACTTGTCTTTTATTGACCAGGCAGGTCAACTGTCCTTCCCAACTGCCTGCCCATGTCAGAACTCAAGACCTCCTTCTTTCTCAAAATTCTTGGAGATGAACCATTACTTGAGGAGCTTCGATTCCTTCACCAAAGTTGAGCCCCATGCCATCCTCCATCTCGCTCGTATCATATGTTTCACCAACCCTTCCTCCTTACTCCATCTCCTTTCAAAGTCACCCTTCTACGACCTATAAATAATTCTCCATTTCACCCCTTTTGACTTTTGATCCTTCTTCTACCTCCGTAACCCCATAGGGACACCTTGAGTTGAAGCTTTGGTGATAGTGGAGCTCCCAAAGCATGTCGGCGAGGACAAGGAGGAAGAGGAAGAGGTCCACCACTGTCGAAGCTCTAGTGCTTACGTGGTCACCTGCACTAGGTTAAAAACCCTACTTGAGCTGCTAGGAGTAGTCTAATTAGTTGGCATTTTCAATTGGTAGCTTAGATTTATCTTTGGTTCTGCCTAATTTCTAGTTTATTAGTTTAATTTCTAGATTCGTCACTTGTTGTAGCTTTGTCTCTAACTTGAAATCATCATGAATCATTGTTCATTGACATGTCAATCCATTTCACTCTCGTTCCCAGATGTATTCTCTTCTCTCCATCATCCTGATCCACCCATTTATCTTGATTCGTCCTGAATCAGGCCATTGAGGTCTACCATCGCAACCTCATCGGACTTCTTTGTTTCACCTCATCATTGTGCCTTTTCCATCAAATAAAAGCCTAGCCCACATCTCTAATACCTTGCCATGCCTACTGTGTAGTTTCCATAGTTGAAAGACCCCATCTGAGGGATTGTTAACTCGACACAACAACGGCAGGATCCCGAGTGCTCCAGGCCACTTTTGATGGGTCATGGACCATCTTGAAACCTTCTTCAGACCCGGGAGACCTACAAGAAGTTAAATGAATTTTTGGGAGGAGATTGGAGGATGGAACACCGAGAAATCAGCAATCGTTCTTTATTGTCATTCCAGGCAGCCCAAATACTGTCGGATCGAGGATCAGGACCAGATCTAATATGGGCCCTCGATTCCAGCCAAAGTCTTGTGCACCCAGCACCGCACGAAACCACTGAGTACAAGGAGAAGCACTCGATCGGAGCCACTTAAGGGTTAAATTACATCGCCCCTTCTGCACCTTTTTGCATTACATTTAAGTCATGTGAATATTAATATTAGTGTAAAAACTTTTGAATAAAGTGCAAAAGGGCCTTGGACTTCTCAATATTGTTGTTGGGTCCTGTGCTAACTCACCTCACGTGGACCCCACGTAAGGTGGGTGAATTTTGCAGCGAAGCCACTTCGACTTCATTTATTATGTTTTATTCTTAAAAATTGTAATATAAGTGTAATATTTTGGGTTTATTTGCACTCAACACCTCAGAATTTCTTTTTATTAGAGATATACCCATGCTAGTATTGTAATATATTTCATGCTTTTCCATTTTCAGTACTTAGTTCTTATATGCAATGAATCGTAGGAAAAATGTAGAAGAGGCATGATATGATGCTTAATCACATATGAATTTTATTTAGGTTTTCCTTATATCTTTCTAATTATTAAAAATATAATAATATCTAAATATTTCCTATTTATAGAATAAAGTACAAAATATAAAACTAACTTTAAAAATTCCAAAAATAAATATATTACCATATATTATAACTCTAGACCAAAAACCACAACAAATATAAAAGAAAAGCACTAACAATCATAAAACCCTAAACAACTCTATAAAAATTAGTAAAAAATATACAAAAATCTCAAAAAATATTTTTTCAACCCATATTTTATTTATAATATATAATATATATTAAAAATAGTTTTGGGAAATTTCGATATTCTTATCTATTTTTAATATGCAAAATAATTTGGCTCATATATCAAACTCCATGTTTTGATATATTTAATACATTAAAAATACTTAAAATTAGCTTAGTATAAAAAAATCACAAAAATAAAGAAAAATATAAAAATACAAAAATGTTTATTTTCTAAATTTTGATAATATTTAGTTATATTTAAAAATATAGAACCCAAAATATGCTTTTTATACTTAAATATACTTATTATTTTTAATTATAAATATATAATATATATTAAAAACTTTAAAAATGAAAAGGATTGTTCTTGTATAAATTCCTCTATATTTTTATGTTCATATAATTTATATGATTATAATATCAATAATATCTATTATTATATATATTCTATCTTTATAAACAAATGGAAGCTAAAAATTGAAAAATCGAAAAGAAAATAAAATATTGAAAATTCGAAAATATTAAAAAATATATAATAATTTAAAATCCATAAAAATATATAAAAAATAAAACCCTACAAATAAAAAAACAACAAAAACAAAACGTACAAAAATAATTATTATTGATTTTTATTAATTAATAATAATTATACATGTCTAGTTTTCTCTCAGTGGTTCGACCCCTACTACTTTGTCACTATACATATTTTCTGTAGGGTATAATAAATTTCACCCCACATCTCTTTATTGTGGGTTGATTGTTGAACTAGTTGATTGTGGGAGTACCGAGAGTCATGAGAGCGACCACCACAATGATTGTCGGATCAAACTTGTCGGACACCGCACACCCTCTAAGACTGAACGCTATGTGCCCTAAGCCTCCGACTATCAAATGGTGTTGTTGCCAGGGAGAAACGTAGGATAGATTATACTTGTACATATAGCTTGCATGTTTATCTACATTTTATTTTTTTTTTTATAAATAATGGTTTATCATGTCCTAACCAATTCTCTTGGTTGAATTCTTTGTGAGGGACCGCGGAGTGAAGGCATTTTTTCTAGGAGAGTCAGTGCACCCAAGCTACATAAGGGTCAGCTCTTTCTTTATGAGCTGATTAGAGAGAGCAATGAGGGGACGAAGAGAGAGAGAGAGAGAGAGATAGAGAGAAGAATGGCCTAGCAGAAGAAGTTTTATTTTATTTTGTGAGAGAGAGACAATTTAATTGTTGTAGTAATACAGGTTGGAACTTGGACTTTGGACAATATTCAGACCTATTTTACCAAGTGATTTTTTACTTGGGGGGGCGCTCGGTTTTCATCACATTTTCATCATTTTCTACCTTTTGTCCTATTATTTTTTCCCTTATTTTCTTTGTTTTCTACGATTTATGTTTTCCACCTTATTTTTATTTGTTTTATGTGAATAGGTCCATAGACTTTTAGGATTGCTTGACTCGATAATTTAGGTCCAAATCATTTATATTTGCATGCTCATATAGTATCTGATATGTGTAGACCTAGATCAAAATAAATTTATTCTTAATGCTAATATCAATTCCTGCTTAGGGCGATTTCATTAGCTTGCATCTCATATAGTGTATTTTTAATTATGTATTGCATCCCGAATGGAGAGCACTAGGAAGCATTTTGAGTCTAGAGCACTAGGAAACATTATGAGTCTTCTATCTGAGCATACATCATTTTGACACAAGGGTGAGATTTCCATCCTTGTGTCACCTTACATTGCTTTTTATCTATCTCCCTTTTTTTACTTATTTAGGTTTTAAAGAAAATTAAAAAAAAATGTTAGGCGATTATTGCCTTGAAAACTACTCAAAAAATGAAAATTCAAAAATTAAAACAAGAGGACTGATTAATAAACTTTTACTAAAAATAAAATTCATAACAAACATTCATTGTATTGGGTTCGTAAAGCCCACATTATTTTCATGTACCCTACAGACAGAGTAAGGTACGACCTTAGGAAGCTAGAGCTAAAATCCCAACCTGGGTATTGCCTTATTATTAACTGGATTCACGAAGTATTGACATTTCTCTCATACATGGGTAAGTAGGGCTTCGTCTACTTGCAGACTTAGTCTGAAGTACTGAGCTTAGGTCATCCCCTCACCGGGGGTATCTATCTCATCATTCTACATCCTAGTACCCTACCACGGGAAAGTATTGGTTTCACCTATTGGCTTCCTCCTCTATTCTTTGGTCGAGTAGTGGATCCATACCCAATAGCAAGGATTCTCTCAAAAAGTATAGTCTAAATGTTACAAAAGAAGTGGGAAGTACGAGATACTTTTCTTGTAGTACTTACTCTCCTATAGGGCTAGCGTCTAAGGACTTGCTAAAATATTGAATGTAAAAAAATAAAATTGAAAATAAAAAAATAACTGAACTCTAATAGATTCACTTGCTTGGAGTGAGTTGTGAATCCAATGGGTTTGGGTTAGTTTGAATTAGATTTTAGGTCAACGATCCAGTCCCATGAACTTGTGCCCTTTTCTCATTTCATATTTTTTTGCTTCTTTTTTATTTGCTTACTTTGAGCCATCTTCTATTCTCTTGTTCATTTTATCTATTGTTTATTATCATATTCCATTCCTTATCTACTCCACTTCTCTGTCGAGATGTTGACTCTTGAATTGTTTAGTCAGGACTGCACCGACAACCACATCGATTCCATGAACTCGACATCTTTAATAATTCGAGGCAATTCCTGAGAACTCAGTTTAGACTTTGTGAATCGATCCCCAGACTCCTCATCTTCTTCTCCCATAAATCAGGATTACTCTTGTCTTGAAATTTGCCCCATGTGGATGGTGGTCGATTTATCCTCATCAAATGCTTCGTTCACATCTATCTGAGATTGACCCTAATCCCGTATGCCTCACTTCATCTGGTGCTTATTACTGTCATTCTAAATGGGGTAAATTTGAATGTGCAGATGAAGAGCCGAGCCTAGACCATGTTTAGATCAATTCCTCTGAGTCTTATTCATAGATTGCTCCTCAAGGAAAAGCAAAGAGACTACAATAGCCAAATTAGGGTCTTCATCCATATCATAACACCATGAATGTGAAGTTGCTTGCTTCCATACAATCTATCCAACAACAGTTGACAGATCACACTCTCACCCAGGTCGCCTTCTAGGACATGCTCAATGACCTAAGGAGAGAGAGAGAACCGAGGAGGAGGAGGAGGAGGAGGGGGAGGAGATAATGAATAAGAACAAGGATATGGACCATGTGGAGGACCAACAGATAAGGTGAGAAGAGAGGCTGAAAAGCCTACACTCAAGGAGACATACAATCCTAGTTCTGGATTGACGACCAAGTGGATAGAGATTCCTATAGTCCACGAACACTTTGAGATGAAGCCCCAGTTCTTGCCTCTTCTCCCTTCTTTCCATGGGAACATCAATGAAGATCCCTATATCCATCTCCAGTAATTTACATGCATCCATCACACAACTCACTACCCTAAAATCCCGTTAGGTGTAGTCGAAATGATCGCATTCCTCTTCAACCTTCAGGACAAGGCCTTACATTGTATAATCAATTGGGGAAGGTCATGATGACCTAGGAGGAATTGAAGTCTGCATTCCTTCACAAGTTATATCCATTGAGGCATTTAAATCAGATGTGATCTCATATCAGTAACTACTAGAAAGGACTGCATGAGTCCATAAATGAAGCCTGGGAGAGGTTCAAGGATTTACAAGAGAAGTGCCCCACCATGACATTCTTCAGACCAACTTGGTCCAACACATCTTCGGGGGCCTGAGTACTGAAAGTCTGAGGCTCGTGGATGCCTCATGTGGCGGATCTCATTTCAATAAGGATGAGGATGTCATCTAGAAACTATTTGAAGAAATGGTTGAAGGAGAGGCTGCATTATCCGCATCTCGTACTTATCAGAGACAACTAGAGATCCACCACAAGCCAATGAACATGGCAGCATCCCGTGAGTCAGACAGGGATGAGGGCTCCAACCTCAGCATCATCGGGACCCACCTATCCAAAGTTGATATTATTGAGAAATGATCACAGGATCTTGAGTAACTATCTGTGATTGAACAAACAATCTAGTATCTAGACAAGATAGATTAAATCACCAAGCTGTTGGAGCTGTTGGTTAGTACCATCAATGCCATGGCTGCGAGTCCATTAGCTGCAACTCCTACTGAGCTGAAGGAGCCGTCATCGCAACAGCCACCTCAGCCGAGTTCAGGAAAGCCTCAGGTCTAGTACATATACTATGTGCAGGATCTTGACTAAGTACCAATACAGATCTCGCAACAACTTGTCATGTACCAACACGAGCCCCAACCCCCATCTTATGTTCATCCATTTTTTCCCACCACTGCTCCAAATCCAAGAAGTAAACGACATCTGGAATAATGATGGAGAATTGTACCGTCCAGGCGGACAGTAGCATGTGCAATCCTTAGTAATTCGACTATATCACCAACCATCAGGTGCGAAGTTTGTTCAACAAAACCAACCTCTACAACAGTCTCCATCGTATCAGAATACTTGGAGATAGAACATTCATACCAGTAGCTCATGTACCGCTTGTATCAACTGTATAACAATTATACATCGGCTAAGCACCATTAGTATCATCCTCCGCAGTAGTACCAACATTCTCTTCCTCAATACAATTCTCACTTTTCCCACCACCAACCTTCACACTATCACTCCTAATATGGTTAGGACGCTGAACCCAAGGCAACTCCAGTAAACGTCGCTCTCAACTGCTTGGTCCAATTAGTAAAAAGCCTAACAGAGATGAGCTAGAAGCTCGATGACCTCATTACGACAAAAACTCCAATTCTAATGGAGGTCGAGGCCAACCCTAATAATTTCAAGAGTAAAGAGCAGGTTGTTTGTGGTGCATCATCCAATCCCATAGAGTTAGGTCTTCTAGGTTTGTGTTGTCTCATGTAGTGACTCTCAGGGGAAGCAGGATATTGCAGCCATCCGTCCCACATAAGGGGAAGAATAAAGCAGCATCTGGCAAGTTGTCATCTTCTACATTCGTCAGACTAGCAGCAGAGCTGGATGTGGAAGAAGATGATGGAGGAGTAGAACCGAACTACCACCTCCAAGATCAATAATTATAAAATAAATTAGCATAAATAAAATCTCAAAAAATAAAATAAGAGCCAGAGCAAAGAAGATTCTACCTAGGAGAACTAAGTACCACTCGAAGCTCTAGAGACAACCATTGAAGCCCAAGATCCTATAGATTTGTTTCTTCTTATTTTGAATGATTCTCTTCTTCTAGCTGATCATTTGTAAATGATGATGTAAATAAGAAAAATGCACTTTCTTCTTATATTATTTCTTTTTTAGATGCAATTAAAAATTCCAAAAAAAATTAAAATTCATTGTCACGCCATGGTGTTGTGGAGATTATTCAAACTCTTGTTTTAAATATGCCATTAATGAAGGACATGGAATACATGTCAGTTGTTAAGAAAGGTTTAAAATAGGCTTGTACCTCTAAATATCCAAGCCACATGAACAAATGCAATAGAGGAGAAAAGCACATACTAACCGTGGCCATTGTAAATGCTATCGGTTATCTCCCAAAGAAAAAGAAAGATCAGGGAGCATCCTTAATCAGATGCCAGCTTTTTGATCATACTTTTGAGCGAACTCTACTTGATAGCTTCTCTTCTATAAAACTCATGTCCTCCTCGTTGCTTGAAGAGTTTAGGTTAGGACCGCATATGTCCACTCGTATGATTCTATAGTTTGTGGATCGATACATTAAGTGGCCCGGGGGTTTACTAGAGGATGTTATTATGACTGTGCAGGACATGTGCTTCCCAGTGGACTCCGTCGTCTTCGACATGGATTCTCTTGCACCATTGCTTTAGACTGCAATTATTCTTGGTCGATCATTCCTTTGAACTTCTGAAGTATTCATTGACTACAAGTGTGAAAAGATTACATTTTGCTCCAGCAGTGATAAGGCCACCTTGGATATGATCAGTGAACTGAAAATCGCATTTGACACAGGGAAGCCAGAATCAGTACTTGAAGACTATGACATTGTTGATATCATTGATCAACAACTTCCTTTGAATAATATTCTAATATAGGAAATTCTCTCTTCAGAGGAGGAC
The DNA here is from genome assembly GCA_037367405.1 of Ottelia alismoides. NCBI lineage: Eukaryota > Viridiplantae > Streptophyta > Magnoliopsida > Alismatales > Hydrocharitaceae > Ottelia > Ottelia alismoides. The sequence goes on along the minus strand of JAZKJV010009491.1, from coordinate 233,009 downwards.
CTAGAAAGCACAGTCGACCTCTACTTATTTGTAAATTGGGAGACGAAATGTGAGTCCTTGATAAACCTTTTTGAAGAATATTTGTGCCCAACTGAACAGAAAGAATTCATTGTAGATGTGTTCGGTACATTTTTATCGGAGCCAAGGGTGAAAAGGTGGACAACACCTCATTTATTTCAACAAACCATTCACCAACCATCATAGTTTTCGAAGTGTCTGCAAAGCAGACTCAACCATTACCAGAATTAAAATATCTCCAGTAAGTCTAAAGTATGCCTTCCTTGTAGGTGAAGAAAACATGTACCCGGTCATCATCATCAACAAGCTGACCCTGGATCAGAAATCTTGGTTGCTCAAGGTTCTACAGAAAAATCGTAAGGTACTTGGTTGGAAAGTTTCTAATATCTGAGGGATAAATCTGGCCGTGATTTCACACCATATTTATCTGGAAGATGATTGCAAATCATCCTGTGAATTTCATCTAAGGTTAAACCCTAATCTGTGGGATGTAGTATTAAAAGAAATCAAAAAATGGTATGTGACAGGTTTTATTTATCTCATCTCCGACTCAAAATAGGTGAATCCCCTACATGTAGTGCCAAAGAAATCAATAACCACCATTGTTACAAATGACCAAGGAGAGGAGATCTCTACCCGAGTAGCGACATCTTGGTGTGTGTGTTCATGTGTGTTGATTACCATCACATAAATTCTAGTACAAGGAAGGACTACTTCCCTATGTCGTTCATTAACCAAGTTCTTGAAAGATAGGCAGGGAAAGAGTTCTTCCATTTCTTAGATGGGTACTCCAGGTACAACGAAATGGCAATCGCCCCTGAAGATCAAGAGAAAAAAAATTCACCTATCCATTCGACACATATGCTTTCTGAAGAATGCCCTTTGGATTGTGCGATGCTCCTACCACATTCCAAAGGTGCATGCTAGTTGTCTTTGCTGATAAGGTCGGGAGTTTTCTCAAAGTTTTCATGGATGATTTCTTATTCTATAGTGATAGATTTGATTTCTGTCTTGACCACCTAGACCGAATACTGTAGAAATGTCGTGAAGTGAATTTGGTATTAGCATGGCAGAGAGCCACTTCTTGGTCACTAAATGCATTATGTTGGGCCACACTATTTCCAAGCGAGGCATGGAAGTTGACCTAGTGAAGGTAGATGTCATTGCCAAATTAGAGCCACCTCAAAATGTGGATAATGTGAGGTCATTCCTAGGGCATGTTGGATTTTATCACAGATTCATTATAGACTTCAGTAAGAATTCCTGACCTCACACTGAACTCTTATGCAAGGAGACCAATTTCATTGTTGATTAGTAGGTTCTCCAATCTTTTTGTTAATTGAAAGAATTAGCCTCTCAGGCTCCAGTCCTACAGCCACTCGATAGGTCTATATCCCATTCGAGATCATGACGGATGCATCATATTTCGCATTTGGGGCTATGTTAGGATAAAGAAGGGAAAAGTTACCCTACACCATTCATTATGCCAGCAAAACACTAGATGAAGCACATAGAAGTTATACAGTTATAGAGAAAGAATTGATGGCAGTAGTTTTTGCCTTAGAGAAGTTTTGATCCTATCTTCTGGGATTTAAGGTCATTGTTTTCATTGACCATTCTGATATCAGATATTTATAGCAAAAGAAGGATGCCAAATCATGCTTACTCGGATGGATCCTTCTCCTATAGGGATTCGACTTGGAATCAGAGATAATCCTAGATTTCAGAACGTGGTAGCAGACCATCTATCCAGATTTGAAAGCCACGATACTGATGAATCCATGATTCATTAACTTTTCTGTCGCATTTTGTCTTAAAACCCTTAACAAATACATGTAAATATTCATTTATTCCCATCTTTTAATAAATCTTCATTTATGAATAAATAGTCACTTTTAAGCATTCAAATCATGTAAATAAATAAAGAACAAAGAAAAAGAACAAAAGGCAGATTGGATATATGTATATATGTACAATATGACTTATAAATATAAATATAACTGCAACGTATATTTATAGCCTAACCCCAGAGTCCAAGTCAGCATGAATTGGTCGACAAACCAACAAGTAGGGGGAGATAAGGAAAGAAAACCATAAAAATAAATTAAGTCACACTTCATACACCTTTCACTATTTATAAAATAAATAAAAATCTTCAAAGAATTTTAATAAATTCATATGTATATATTTTTCACCAAATTCTTTTCCTAATTATTTCTAAAAATGTATATAAAAATATAAAAATAAGCTAAAAATATTACCCTGTATGTATGCCAAGAAATCCTACTTATAAATTGTCAAAATCTCAACTTCCGAGCATCATAACTTCTTCATACGAACTCCAATTTCACTCTACTCACATTTAAAGTTCATAAAATAATATTATCTAATTAATAAAGGTGGATTCATCAAATTCGGAGTCCGTTTGCAAAAAGTCGGTTTTGGGACCAAAAGACAACGGGGTTTCTGGGCTATTTATTTTATGTAGAAAATATTATTTATATTTTTCTTAATTTTATAATTTTTAATTATTTTAATGATCTTGTAGTTTAACCCTAATTTATTTCATAATTTTTGGAGTTTATTTATTATTTTAATAAAATCAAAAACCCAAAATTATAGGTAAAAATGAACTGTCTAGATAATAAATGTATTTATTAATATATGTAAATTAATTTATTAAAATCCATAAAAATTCAAGCAATCCTTTTTATTATTCTAATAATTAAGAAAATATAAAATTAATATTTATTTATTTATTTATTAAATTAAAAATTCAAAATCTTTTTATATATACATATTTATTGATATAATATTTATATTTTTAATAATATTTATTGTTTATACAAAGTAATTATGACATAATTTAGATAATTAATTTATTTACATTTCTTGTATTTGTACCTATTTAAAATAATGATATTTATTTTTTAATAATGAATTTACAAGCATTTTAAGCATCTGGCCTACCAGGTGCTGACACTTGTCAGCACCTGGTGCATCTTCCTCAAAGAAGTTGTTCTGTAGTCTGTTCTGATGAGCCGACTTCCACAATTTCTCTCGCACGCATCTCAACTCCTTCCAACAATCTAAACCTTTGATTTCACTCCCCTAACAACGAAGAACCTCGCCAGCCACTCGATCTATCTTGGGAAGCACTGAATCCATCTATAAAACCCCTCAAAGATCCCACATTCCAAACCAACTTTCCTATAACCACATACAGCTACCAGCTCCAGTGGCCGACCCCCATTCTTCTCAGCCTCGCTTCGTCGGATTTGGAGGTGATAGCTCCGCCCAAGCAAGCTCGCGTGGAAGAGGGATCATCAGAGGAGGTTCCAAGGCCACTTGCTGCCTTGCATCGCCGCCACAGCGCCACGTTTAGCTCCGGTGAAGGTCATCCGTCAACAAGTTACCAGAGGTAAATACACCTCTTTTCCCAGACCTATTCATCCTTCTTTTTCGAATGTTTTTCATCGATATTCGTGTATTCATTAGCGAGGTTAAGACATCATTAGGACGCTTACCCATTCCTCTTAGACGCTCAATCGAAACACACTTGCAAATCGTTTGAACTTCAACTCAAATTGCAATTCATTTTTTTTTGAGGTTTTCACGCATGTTCTCATTAAGTCTGGAAGCCATTGATTTGATCTTGCAAAAACTAAAGTTGTAGCCGATTTTATCATAAATCGAGCATAGAAATCTCTTATTTGCAGATCAATCTTTAATCTGGAGCAACTTAAAGCCATCTGGAACCATCGGTCTTCTCAGAAATCACATTCAAAGGAGGTGCTCCAACCTCCTTCAACCTCCTGAGCAGTGCGCGCCTCCACCTTCATCGAGCTGTAGCCACCGCCTCGAGCCTTTTCCGATCGCCATCTACCGCGGGCGAGATCGAGGGTTAGAGGAGCTAACCCTCTGGCCCCGCAGGAGGCCCCAACTCGCCACCGATCGTCGGAGAAAATTAGTTGAAGAAGCTTCCGACAGCAGCCTGCATAACAACTTCAAGAACTTGAAGAACGCTAGGTCGCACAACCTTGCGACACGTGGCGCACCCAGAATCGTTCGATCAGCGCCTCTCCGTTCTAATCCTGGCCGTGCAAACTGAACCAGTGGAATATTTGCATCATAAGCCCTGAAAGCTTCCAGAATTCATTCCCGCTCCAACAGTTTTCAGTATTTGCATTTAGGTCCCCCGTAGGGACCTAAATGTAAAATTCTTTATTTTTTTTCATTTCTATCCCTGTAAAGGACCAAGTTGCAGAACTTTTTAATATTTTTTTCTTGCGCTTATACCCTTGGGCTGTTGGGAATTTTTGGACCTATTTTTGATCTCATTTTTCGTCGATTTCTTTAGGGTAGTTACGCAACTACCCCAGCAAGTTGTTATTAATTTTTCGTGTCTTTTTCTCGTAGTTTTGTCGTGTTTTAATTATTCGCAAATTGCCTTCGTTTTGTTTTGTTATCGTGTGCTTGTTCGAGCATGTTGCTCGGCTTTTTACCTACTATACCATATCATCTATTTTTACCTATATTCCACCTATTACTTAATAAATAAATCTTTTGAAAAATATCACTTTGAAAATTAAATAAAATTATGAAAAGATTAAAATCAAATAAAAAAATTAAAAAAAATAAAAATTCAATAAAACTTGAATCTTTTCGTTGATCGCTTTTAAGAAGAGATAAAAATAAATCACAAAAATATTTTCTTAAAAAAATCAAAGCATTCTATTCTGCCTCCTTGAGTTCGACCCAAGCACACTTACCTGGAAAAAAATAGTGTAGGTTTTCTTTAGAAAACTGAATTCATTTGATTGGAGTTAGGATTCGGATTGCGGCTTTCTACATCGACAACTTTCTTTTTTAAAAGTCGTAAACCGACTCTAGCGACTGTTATCAGATACTCAGCTAAACAATGCACCGATTACAGAGACTTTCCCGATGAATCAATTCTCAACATTGGCTCTCTCCCTTGGTGTGATGATATTGTGAACTACCTCATCTCTCGAGTAGTCCCACAAGATTGGACGAGAATCGAGAAGGAAAATTTCAAGTCTTATATCCACTTCTACTAATGGGAAGACCCATACCCATATAAGGAAGGAGCAGATTGCATATGGCGTCGGTGTATTCTTAGGGAGGAGTACACAAGAGTCCTCGAGCATTATCATAAGCTTGAATCTAGTGGACACCATTATGGAAGTAAAACGGTAGCAAAATGCTACAGTGTGGCCTCTAGTGGATGACACTACTTAGGAGGCTGACAAGTATGCCAAAGCATGCACTGAGTTTTAGAAGATGGGAGAAACCCTCGGTTTTAAAGACCCCATGCCCCTCAAATGTATACAGATTTCTGATGTGTTTGATGCATGTGGCATTGATTTCATAGGTCCATTCCCTATTAGTCAGGGTTATGAGTACATCCTAATTGCCGTAGACTATGTGAGTCGATATGTGGAAGTTATCCCTGCTTGAGCTTCCTATAGACATACTGTATCGGTTTCTTAAAGATAACATCATCTCACAGTTCGGGATACCGAAAATTCTAATCTCAGACGGGTGTAGCCACTTCATCATTAAAGAGGTTAAGAAATTAGTGATGGAGTGTGACATTTATCATCGTGTCTCTTCTCCTTATCATCCTCCATCCAATGGTCTGGCTGAATTATCGAACAAAGAAATGAAGACGATCCTGCAAAAACTTGTGAGGCCAGACAGAAAGAACTGGTCACAACTTCTAGATTCAGTTATATGGGCTTACAAAATCGCCTACAAGTCCCCCTTGGGCATGTCGCCCTACCATCTTTTCTATGGAAAACCTTGCCATCTACCCATGGAACTTATTCATAAATCTCTCTGAACAGTAAACATCTGCAATCTCGACTCACAAAAAGGTGGTCGTAATAGAAATTTGGATCTAAACACGCTCCTGGAATTTCAAGACTACATGCATGACAACAGCTTGCTGTAAAAAGAGAAGGTCAAACACTACAATAGATAAAAGACCTTTGATCCTAGACAGAAAGTGTGGTTGTTCGATGCGAAGATGAAGATATTCCCAGTCAAATTGAAAACTAAATGGATATGGTCATACATCGTGAAGACAGTGTGTGATAATAGATGCATCTTGATATTTGAATTGTCATCTAACGCACATCCATTCATCGTCAATGGTCAGTTGATGAAGCTGTATCTAGAGCATGACACATTCCTGGCCATTTTCGATTCTATTCAAGTTGTATTTGATGAAGAGCTCACAACTCCAGCATCAGCAGAGTCAGACAATGCAGCTCAAAATATTTTCAATTGATTTTCTTCTTTTCTTCTTTTCATTTCTAATTTTTAATTCTTTCATTCTTTTGTGTGGTACTCATCCCATTCATCTATGCTATACTTAGGATATGGTTCAACCTAGTTGTAAGGGGGATGAGTGTATTCAGATTATTCCTTATTTATCCTCTTACATATCTCTCAACTTGTTGATTCTTTATATATACTTACGGATATTTTACCCAAAGTATAGGGGGGTAAGCCGAACTATTTGAGTTCATAAATTTTGATACTTGATTATCCCTATTTTATATACAATTTGATATACTTAGCATTAATTGATCCTAGGTATACTGGGAATGACCGACTTCTCATTTTTTTCGTTAGTGGTTGTAGGATAGACTTTCCCGTACTCAACACGAGTTATGTCTTCATTTTTTTCTTTGATCACTATGAGAACATATCTCAATCTAAGTATAGGGGGGTCGTATGAACAATGTATATACTTAAGCCATAACTCGTACTATCGTATTTTTTAATATAATGGCTATGATACTATATGGGTAAGGGAATATGATGAATCAATTATAAAGAATACACTATAACTATGTATACAGTTTTTTTCAAAAAATTCTTTGTAAATATGTTAAATAAATTGGTTTAAAAATGTTTGACAAAATGACTTGAAAAATGGTTGGAAATTATCATGAAAATCTTTGAAAACCATTTGGAAAACTTTTGTAAAATGTTATCAAACCTTTGTAAAAATCTTTGTAAATGCTTGCAATATTTTATTTCATGTATTTGAATAAATTTTTTGAAAACCTTGTAAATGGTTGTAGAAATATTATGAAAAATCTATCAATAACTTTGAAAAATCTTTGCAAAATAATTTTAGAATTTTGTAAATGTTTGTAGAATGCTTGTCAAATTATTTACATTTTTTTTAAAATGTTCGTAAAAATGTTTCCAAACTATTTTGAGAACCATGTACATAATTATATCAAAAAAATCCTTCATTAAAATATGAATAACCCTTGTGTATATATATAATTGTAAATAATGAATGACCACTAGCACATGTATAAATTCTGAGTGTAAAATACACACCCAACTCTTGTAAATAAACATGCACTCTCGTTTAAATATATGTATACACTTATTTCACTATCCTTTTTTAAAAATCACTAAAAATCACAAACTTTCAAAACCCATAAAAATTTGCAAAATATTTTCAAAAATTACATAAAAATTTGTAAACTATTCCCAAAAATCCATAAAAGGTTCAAAACCAGAAAATGAGCTTCACAAAAGATTTATTGCATTGTATAACATCTACATTTTTCGAAATAGTATAGACAATTGAATAAATATAAATAAAGTCTGAAGATTAGAGTTTGGATTAGACCTTAATCCTTTAATTAGAGGAACCCATTAAGGACTGGAATTGAGTTGCTTCACGTAACCTGACTTAATTCTTTAGATTCCATGAGACTTTGTTCATGAGTCAATTCGATGTCACTAACTAGAACCCTTCATGTCATCCATACGACTCTTAAGACAATAGCATGACTAGAAACCTCACACTTAACACTTAGCTCTACCTAGATGGATTGTTGAAAGATATTGGAATCTAAATCAAGACGATGCGAGGCCACTTCATCAAGTGTGGCCCAAGAACCATTCTCGGGGACTGCTGAAACTGATACTTCAACCCACTTCCTCTGGTCACATGGACATCTCACGACTGGAGATTGGATTGAAACAAAGATTCGGATGAGGAATGATCTACTAGCGTTACTTTTTCCAAGACCACAAAACATGGGCGGAACAAAAGATTCTATATTTATCTGGGCAAAACAAGAATGCAGGGCAATTCTAACAAAGAAAATGTCCAAAAAGAATCCTACAACAAAAATTCAAAAATATTCAGCTTCCAGGAAAGGCATACTTCTTGGTGAAGATTTGGTTACATTTGTCGAGCTTCACAAGGAAATGTGACTACACTAATCCATTTCTACTTCTTTTCCCATTTCTTCTAGCATCTCCCTGTTTCAATTGTTAACTAGAATGCACCTGAACTTAGAAGGAGATATCCATATCCTCGAGGATGAGTTTCCAAGGGAGGAGACAACTCGATAGTTCAGTAATTTATTTTGGGAAGAGCTAACCCAATTCACACACATGGCACTTGTCATTTCAAGGTTGCGAGAGCATGCGACTGAAAGGATAGTTCATACCAGATTGTGAATTGAACTGGATAAAGGAGAATGAAACCAAAGGGTTGTTTAGTCACAATTCCTAACCTTAATGTGATTTCAAACAAACCTAAAATCGAAAGGTCTTATCTGAGCTCCAAACTTTGATTTTATGAAGATAAGTTTAAGTGTTAAAAATTATTACAATTCCTTTCTTTCTTTTTTCTTTTTTTATTTTCTTCACTCATTATCATAAGTGCTTGCTAGGGACTAGCAAAGGCAAGTATAGGGGCGATGGATCTCCATTTCACCACATTTACTCTTTTATTTTGGCCTTGAATCCATAGCTAAATGCCTCAATACAAGACCTGAAAATACTGTACGAATTCATGTATTTAGTTCTAAATTAAAAGAATAAAGGGAAGTAAAGAGGGAAGTAAAGAAAATGCAATGAAGTGTCAAAGACATTGAATGACCCTAGACCCAGAGACCTAGTCATCATGATGCCTTGGTCAACAAGGAATAAAGTAGGGTGAGATAGGGCACACAAAGTGTACAGAAACCACACAAAACCATAATTCTTTTACGCAATAATAGTCTATTTTGGCCCTATTTTATTTTTCCCATTTTTACATTTCAAATAATAAAACCTTAACATCAAACTTGTACATAAAATTATAAATAAAAATACAAAATTTATTTGACACAAAAATAATACATAGTGCACCTAGGACTCAAAGAACAAAAAGCCATAAAGAAACTTCCCAGACCTGTATCTTATCCATACAAAATTAAAATTGACAAAACTCACCTTTATTGTTCATATGAAGGTGGTTTCATTAAAAATAGAGTTAAGATTCAAAAGTTGGCTTTTGGGTCATTATTGTACTATATACATGTATACAATATTTAATATATCTATTCTTTATATTTTTAACTTCTTTATAATTTTCTATAATTTTAAATATTATTTCAAATTCAAATTATTACTAAATATAAAATAAAACCATAAAAATACATTAAAATAAAAAGTAATAAAATGTATAGGTAAACTATACCTATATAATATATGTAGATATTTATATGTAAATAAATAAAATCAGAAAAATACAATAAAAATATAAATGCATTAGTAATAAAGTATTAGATATATAAAATATATGAATGGAATAATAAAATATAAAATAAAAATAAAATACTCTAAGTACAAGTATGAATACTTATGTATATACATGTAAATATTGACACCTAATAAAAAGCATTGTAAAATAAAATAAAAATGCCCTAAAATACTACATAAAATAATAAACATTTTTTCCATTTTGACCTAAAATTAATAAATTCAGTTGTTATTTATTTTGAAATTAACAAGGGATTTTTGTATTCCTATTTTCTAGTTGGTCTGCGTGGACTAATCAAGACTTGTCTTTTGTTGACCAGGCGGGTCAACTGTCCTTCCTAGACGCACGCCCATGTTTGAACTCGTGACCCCCTACTTTCTCCAAATTCTTGGAGATGGACCACAATCGAGGAGCTTTGATTCCTTCACTGGAGTTGAGCCCCATGTCATCCTCTATCTCACTAGCATCATAGGTTTCACTGACCCTTCCTCATTCTCACACCATCTCCTCTTGATGTCGCCCCCTCTTCTATCTATAAATAATTTCCCATTTCACCCCTTATGAGTTTTAATCCTTCTTCTACTAAGTAACTAGAAAGGTACCTGAACAAAGCAAAGTAGTCGTGTGGTCCACACAAGCCGAGACTGCAGTCACCGAGGTAACTGACGTAGAGCTCGGATAGACAAATTCAATAATTAACCAACAAAAGGAAATAATTCAACAATGAAAATCAAGGTGTATGTGGATCAAAATTTATGACAACCCTACAATTAAATTTGTATAGTGGACAAGTAGAAGTAGGGTGTCGAACATAGGGAACACGTTGGTGTAGCAGTATTATTATTTATAAATAGATAAAATGTATATGTGCACAATATTTACTCACTTAATATTTTTATGAGTTTTTAATTAATTAATATCTTATTTAAGTTTTTAGTTATTTTTATTTTTAATTTTCATAAAATTTAAGTTATTTTAATAATTTTTTATTTTTTATTTCTTTTTTTTCAATATATAATAAAGGTAAATATATGCTAATATATATAATAAGTAAAATATTGGGTATATAAAAGAATATATATAATAAATATACAAAACTCATAAAATGCTAAAAATAATAATATTTTTTATTTTTTAAAAGGTTTTAAATTATATTTAGGTATTTATAATATTTAACAATGATAAACTATATACAACTTTGTATATGTCTATTATATAATATAGGATAATAAATTTGTAAATATAGCTATAAATAGTCAACATTCATAAAATAAAATATTTTTGCAAAATTTAAATATTATCAATTTTTGATAATTTCTTTATAATTCTTACAAAAGTCTAATGTATTTTTAATATTCAAAATATCCCAAATTAGGGATTAAATAAATAGGTCGAATTGTTTTGAGATTTTAAAAATAATAAATAGGTTTAAATCTTTCTTAAAACTAATTTTGTATGTAGTGAATATATATAGAGAAAATTATAGGATAGACAAGTAATTTTTGTGGATTTAAAAATATTTTGAATTTTTTTTAGCTAGCAAGGGTTTGTTATTTTTAGGGTTTTCTCTTGATTTTTTTGTGACTTGTGGTGTGTAGTGATAAAATACAATAATAAATAGTTGATATTTTTTTGATATTTTTAGTTAAGGGTTTTTAAATTTTTTTTGTGTTTTTCAAGTCAAACAAGGAATAAAATGTGCTCTTTGGATTTTTAATAAATAGAAAATGCAAATGAAATGTCAAATAAAATATGAAACATTAATAAGCATGCAAAAGTCATTTATCCCTTATTTTTCATGATTTTTGGAGCACAACTACTATTTTTAGAATATAGAAATGCAATAACTACTATTTTTAGAATGCGAGCAATTTGGAAAGTAATCTTAAGTGTTAAATATTTAATGTAGCAACTTGTAGGATAATTATAATGAGTTGATGCACAGACCACAACAAGACAAAATTTTACAATGAAATTAGGTGAAGACAATAGTGAATAAATACAACGAAATAAACACATAAATTTGTGTTGATCCAGTCCTACGCAATGTTGAAAGCAATTTAACGAAATCTTAACTTATTATTTCTCTATAATGCTTATTAGTTTCAGTAAATAATTAAATCATCTTATACTTAATGGCAATTATAAAAAATGTCCAAGAATTAATAATTAAGAATCAGTACGACTAACAAGTTCAACTACATACTCACAGGTTCATTCTTACTTTGATTTAAAGGTCTAAATAAGCACTCAGAAGAGAAAACAATTCATGCATGAAATTTAAATTTAAATTAAAAAAAAAAGCATGCTACAAGATAAAGCATCAAATTAGCTTTCAAACGAGACCAAAATTACTTTATTTGGATAAATGGATAAAAAGATATTAGATATTCACTCTATGGGCATTTTTACCAGAAAAACTACAAGTTTTATTACAAAACATGACAAAATAGGACTAGAATGCAAATACAATAACTTGTGTGGTCCAACTTCCATAATTCACACAGGTGAGAGGACTTATATGCAATTACGAAAAGTTGGAAGTCGGCGTTGCAAATTACCCAGCGACATGCACGCTGCACATGACTCTGACAGGTTCGGGCAGGGAGGCTAGGTTGCACGTGGCAGACTCTAGTTCTTCATAATAGGCTCAGATGCTGGCATGATACACTTGTTGGATTATGCCCTATAAAAGGAATCCAATGGTCACTATTAATCTTACGTTCTTCGTCGCCTCCGTGATGGATAGAGCTTAAGCCTACGCTCTGGCAAGTCTAGTATATCTCTCCTTCCTCTTATCTCACCTCTGAAGGTCAGATGACCTTCATCAATTCTAGATGAAGTGGAGGATAAACTGAGGATGATGAAGGATCCATTGAAATGACTTGTCGATGAAGCCTTGCTAAAAAAAGAAATTGGAGATCAGGGCACCAATTTATTCTCCGATCAATGAAGCTCTTAAAAACCTGTGAGGTTAGCTGCGAAAAACCACGCACATGCAAACATATTAGGGGCATTGTGAGGCGAAATGGAGGTTCCTATGGGATGAAGGAGAAGAACCTTACTTGGGTTCCAAGTCTGAAATCTTCCTGGAAAGTATAGAGGTGGACACACATGTGGAGAAATGGATCTATCACGAAGAAGGTAATGCATGATATCTGGATGAACCAAGATGCAATCAGAGTTTTTAGATGAGAAATTAAAGATGAACTCAAATGATGTAAAATTGTGAAAACTAGAAGAAAAGAAGATAGCGAAAGTACCTGAAAATGAAAGGATGAATAAATGATTTTTGAAGAGGTCTCACATGCCCGATTAAAGCTCGAGAGCTTTAGATCTTCGATTCGCATTCGTGGCTAGAGAGCGGAGCTCGAGCTGAATGTGTTGCAACTTGGCTAGGAAGCCAAGGATCTCGCCGGAAAAAAACTTCCATTATCTCTCTTGAATCCAATATCCTACAGTCACTGGAAGATGGATAAGGCTAGGAGACTTCACCCGAGGTGGCGAATAGCTGGAGCCGGTGGCTGGATGTTGACTATTTACAAGTGAGGGTCAGAGGTTATCTTTCAAGGTAGTGGTTTCAGCCACCGCCAGTTAACATAGAAGTTAGGATTATGGTTCGAAGGGAGTTAGCGTGGAAGAGGATAGTTAGGAGAAGGCATTGGTGGTGGTTTCGAGGGAAGAGGTTGTATACGACGACCAATATAAATGGGAGAAGTTGCATGGGGACAAAAGGGTGCGACTTTTGGAAGAGGTGGTAGGAGGTTGAAGGTGAAGCAGATACCGTTGGATCATATGATCTAACGACTCCTGTGAAGGTGCGGATGAACGAATATGATTGAATAGATAAGAGCAGATCGAATAAGTCACGATGAGGTGCGAAGTAACGACCCATATTGAAGGAGTATCAGCCATCTAAAGGCCAGAAATGTGGATTGGTGGTGGAACAGGAGCGGGCCATGTGGCCGAGTACAGAGTCACCATGTGGCCCAATCAGAATTAGTATAAATAGAAAATTCAAAGAATATTAGAAAATAATTACATAGAAAGGGAATTAGAAAAAATAGTAAACATGAAACTTGTAGATCTCGATTAGATCTATAACTTTTATGTAGAAGTCAAAGAGAGGTCATCTAATAAAAACCATATAAAACAATTTTCTTTGATTTTTCTTTTGCTTATTTTATTTGTATTTTTATTTTGTTTTATAATAATTTATTTATTTATAATATTAATCAAATTTTTATTTGATCTTTAATAAGAAAAAATACATTAAAGATTACATCATAGTTGGGTTATATTAATATAATGTAATTAGTGACAATTATATAAAACACATAAAATATAACTGATGTTAGTTAGTAAATGAATCTTGTTAATTTACTTAATAAAGAGAGATAAATAATAATGATTAAGCTAATAAATCTGGGATTTATCACCCTCTGTACTTAAGCTAAGCTCGTCCTCGAGCTAATAAATAAAGAATTTGTTATAGAGTTAGTTTAATTAGTGAGATTCCTGATATGTGCAAGTGAATATACAAGGCTTGATTTGTCCTAGAACACTAAGGTTTAGGAATCCTAAAACTCTAAGTTGATCCAAGTATTAATCAAAAGCAATTCAACTCCTCTAATTGTAAGATTCTCAATGTGTGTGTGTATATATATATGACTTAGACTGGACTACACCATGAAAGTAGAGTCAGAATATCACCAAAAATTCCAATCTCGAAAGTTTTCCCAAGGACCCAACCCACAACACTAGGTAATAATTCTAGTCTTGCTTCAATACACCTTCTCTTTAGTTTCTCGAACTTCAAAACAATAGACGGAAGGCCAGATTATGGAAGATGTAGGTTTGTGTATTTATTTTCACTTCCTCTCATTGGAACATGATTGTCTCAAGTGACAATACTCAACACAATTTTCATTTTAAATTTGCTAATTAGTGTGTCCATCAAAACAGATTGAGTCGTTCGCACTTGTTTTCCGGGGAGTACACCAGGATGCATCTTTTTAAGTCTAATATACTTACACCAGTACTTGTAGCACTAATGATGCAGAGTCCTTTTTGTGGTACTGGCCCGACTCATGAAAGGCTAATGATTTTGTCCTAGTGGACACTTAAAGATTGGGAGCTCTCGCCTCTGAATATAGCTCATTGATGCTGCGATTCGTCATCTTTTTTCATTTATTTTAGCTTAAAATCCCTTATAAAACACTTGTATATAACACAATCCATATTCTTACTAACTTGCATCTGCGTGTAAATATTGTACACTTCTTACTAATTTTAACCTAAAATAAATAAAGAAAGAAAGAAAGGAAAAATAAAGAAAATAAAATAAAAAGGAAGACTGTATATATGTAACAAATACATGATGACATGAACCCTGAGAGAAGGTCAAGACTAGACCTGATCGACCAAGAATAAAGTAGGGGGAGATAGGGGTCCTTAAGTAGAAAATCCAAAAAAAATGTGTGCGTGTGTGTTGTCGTAAATACTTCTCACTTATTTTGTGTATATCTATATAAAACTGATACTAATTTATTCATGCATTAATTGACCTCAAATTAAAAAACTTCAAAACCAAAGTTGTAAATAAAAATGTGTTCTAATTAATAAATATAATTGCACAATTAAATCATGTACATAATAAAAGCAACCACACTTGGAAAAAGCCACTAAGCACTAATTGAAAGACCAATTCCGGCTCCATATGAACTCAAATTGAAACAATCTCACTTCCACCAGATTCTAAATTAAATTATCTCTAAAATGGTTGTATTTTCATAATTTTTAGAGTTACGGTTGAAAAGTCGATTTTCTGGTGTGATTTGTGCAATTTTTCCATGTATTTTGTGAATGTTGTATTTTATATATTTGTAAATTATTTTTACTAATTATTTAAAATAAAAATAAAAAAATAATAAAAATTTTAAAATAAAAAATTTTCTTTTTTACCCATGTAGATAATGTCATATTTGTATATAATATATGTATATAGTTGTTATTTTTAATTAACCATCATAGAAAATAAATAAAATATTCAAATAAATAATGTGACGATAATTCAAAAAATAATTAGTTAATTTTGTAAATACTTTTATCTCTCTTTTACTTTATCTCATTTAAAAATTTCATCTCTCTTATCTCTTCCACCAAAACAATTCAAAAATTCAAATTTCATCTCTATATTATCTATTTACATGGCTCCTTCTCCATCATTCCAACTTGATCAATATTTAGAGAGAGGAGCCCGATCTCCGAGAGCAAATTTCGTCGAGAAAAGTGCCTAGGCTCTGAGCCGTCCGGTGACAGCGAGTCGGCCTTCGTCGAGGCGATCACGGTCCATTTCCGCTCCTAAGGTGAGATCCACATTTTTCTTATTTTTATCTAGGTTAATAGTAGTTTTATTTCTCGCATATTTATTTCGTCGTCAATTTCTTTATTTAGATCATTAATTTCATTACGATTTAATCCGCTTCGACTTGATTTTTCATCTCATGTTCTTGATCTCTCCACATTCAATTTCTATCATGCACGATCTATCAACTCCAACCATGCACGATGGTTGGAGAATCGAGTTCGATTCCTTTCACTTTTGTCGGATCCCAGTTAATTTTATGAGTTGTAAATAAATAACAAATATACAAAAAAATATATTTGTTTTCATATCTAACCTTTGTTTTACAGGTTCATCTAAAGAAATAAAAAAATAATAAATTATTTAAAAAATTAGTTCCTGTTCGCAGTTTACTATTACAAAAAAACTAAAAAAAATATTTATTATCAGTTCTGATTACATAATAAACAAAAAATAAAAAAAACGCAACAGGTCAGCGGTGGGACGTCACCCCCGCCACCTGCACTCGACCGTACCAGCGGCTCCCCTACGCGGCCTCCCGTCGCACAGCAGCACCACCGCCACCGCCTCCTTCGGCCAAACCGCATCATGGTGTGTAGTGATAAAATACAATAATAAATAGTTGATATTTATTTGATATTTTTAGTTAAGGTTTTTTTATTTTTTTGCGTTTTTCAAGTCATACAAGGAATAAAATGTGCTCCTTGGATTTTTAATAAATAGAAAATGCAAATGAAATGTCAAATAAAATATGAAACATTAATAAGCATTTCATAAGGCATTTATCCCTTATTTTTCATCATTTTTGGAGCACAACTACTATTTTTAGAATAAAGAAATGCAATAACAAAATTCAGTCAAGCTCGTAGGGGCATTTATTCAATATAAAATAAAGGAAGGGGGTATATGTAAAAACACCACAAAATTTGTACTGCAACTTGATTTTTTTGTACAAAAGTGAAATACATAAATCTCGAGGTATACAAGCATAAATTACCTAGCTCACATCGGGGCCACGTGAGATTAGCTGGCAATGGACCTACATGCAAGTCACGAAAGTTTCAGGGGCTTTGATACAAAATTTCCACAAACTTTTACACTTCCTTAAATATTTATAATACTATTCGTAAAATACAAATAGGTAGAGGAGGTATTTTGTAATTTTTACCACTTACAACCCTTACATTGGTGATGAATCGCTAAATGCATGTAATAATATGGATACATTGTAGCACGAGCACTTAACATGTCATACAGAACCAAATGGATAATCTCTATGAAAAGTATTCTACTTTAATTTTTAACTTGGGAAGTCCAGGGTTAAACACAAGGATGCGAGCAATTTGGAAATTAATTTTAAGTGTTAAATATTTAATGTAGCAACTTGTAGGATAATTATAATGAGTTGATGCACAGATCACAACAAGACAAAATTTTACAATTAAATTAGGTGAAGACAATAGTGAATAAATACAACGAAATAAACACATAAACTTGTGTTGATCCAGTCCTACGCAATGTTGAAAGCAATTTAACAAAAACCTAACTTTTAATTTCTCTATAATGCTTATTAGTTTGAGTAAATAATTAAATCATCTTATACTTAATGACAATTATAAAAATTGTCCAACAATTAATAATTAAGAATCAGTACGACTAACAAGTTCAACTACATACTCACAGGTTCATTCTTACTTTGATTTAAAGGTCTAAATAAGCACTCAGAAGAGAAAACAATTCATGCATGAATTTTAAATTTAAACTAAAAAAAAGCATGCTACAAGATAGATCATCAAATTAGCTTTCAAACGAGACCAAAATTACTTTATTCGGATAAATGGATAAAAAGATATTAGATATTCACTCTATGGGCATTTTTGCCAGAAAAACTACAAGTTTTATTACAAAACATGACAAAATAGGACAGAATGCAAATACAATAACCTGTATGGTCTAACTTCCAAAATTCACACAGGTGAGAGGACTTATATGCAATTACGAAAAAGTTGGAAGTCGACGTTGCAAATTACCCAGCGACATGCACGCTGCACATGACTCTGACAAGTTCGGGCGGGGAGGCTAGGTTGCACGTGGTAGACTCTGGTTCTTCATACTAGGCTCGGATGTTGGCATGATACACGAGCCTTATAAATGAAGCATTGTTTGAGATGGACAATGTGGATTGATAACACTCGTTGGATTATGGCCTATAAAAGGAATCCAACGGTCACTATTAATCTTCCGTTCTTCATCACCTCCGTGAGCGACAGAGCTGGAGCCTACGCTCCAACAAGTCTAGTATATCTCTCCTTCCTCTTATGTCACCTCTGAAGGTCAGATGACCATCACCAATTCTAGATGAAGTAGAGGATAAACTGAGGATGATGAAAGATCCATTGAAATGACTTGTCAATGAAGCATTGCCAAAAAAAATTGGAGATCGGAGCACCAATTTATTCTCCGATAAATGAAGCTCTTGAGAACCTGTGAGGTTAGCTGCGAAAAACCACGTACATGCAAACATATTAGGGGTATTGTGAGGCGAAATGGAGTTTCCTATGGTATGAAGGAGAAGAACCCTACTTGGGTTCCAAGTCTGAAATCTTCCTGGAAAGGATAGAGGTGGACACACATGTGGAGAAATGGATCTATCACGAAGAAGGTAATGCATGATATATGGATGAATCAAGATGCAAACGGAGTTTTAGATCAGAAATTAAAGATGAACTCAAATGAAGTAAAATGGTGAAAAGTAGAAGAAATGAAGATAGCGAAAGTACCTGAAAATGAAAGGATGAATAAATGATTTTTGAAGAGGTCTCGCATGCCCGATTGATGATTGAGAGCTTCAGATGTTCGCTTCGCGTTCGTGGCTAGAGAGCGGAGCTCGAGCTAAATGTGTTGCAACCTGGCTAGGAAGCCAAGGATCTCGCCGGCAAAAAACATCCGTCGTCGCTCTTGAATCCAATATCCTACAGTCACTGGAAGATGGATAAGGCTAGGAGACTTCACCCGAGGTGGCGAATAGCTAGAGCTGGTGGTTGGATGTTGACTATTTATAAGTGAGGGTCAGAGGTTATCTTTCAAGGCAGTGCTTTCAACCACCGCCATTTAACATAGAAGTTAGCATTATGGTTCAAAGGGAGTTAGCGTGGAAGAGGATAGTTAGGAGAAGGCTTTGGTGGTGGTTTCGAGGGAAGAGGTTGTATACGACGACCAACATAATTGGGAGAAGTTGCATGGGGACAAAAGGGTACGACTTTTGGAAGAGGTGGTAGGAGGTCGAAGGTGAAGTAGATACCATTGGATCATATGATCCAACGGCTCCTGTGAAGGCGCAGTTGAACGAATATGATTGAATAGATAAGAGCAGATCGAACAACTCACGATGAGGTACGAAGGAACGACCCATATTGAAGGAGTATCGGCCATCTAATGGTCAGAAATGTGGACTGGTGGTGGAACAGGAGCGGGCCATGTGGCCGAGTACGGAGTCACCATGTGCCCCAATCAGAATTAGGATAAATAGAAAATTCAAAGAAAATGAGAAAGTAATTACTTACAAAGGGAATTAGAAAAAATAGTAAACATGAAACTTGTAGATCTCGATTAGATCTATAACTTTTATGTAGAAGTCAAAGAGAGGTCATCTTTACATATATAAAAATTTAATTCTAATAAAAACCATATAAATCAATTTTCTTTGATTTTTCTTTTTCTTATTTTATTTGTATTTTTATTTTGTTTTATGATAATTTTTTTATTTACAATATTAATCAAGTTTTTATTTGATTTTTAATAAGAAAAAATACATTAAAGATTACACCATAATAGGGTTATATTAATATAATGTAATTAGTGTCAATTATATAAAACACATAAAATAGTAACTAATGTTAGTTAGTCAATGAATCTTGTTAATTTACTTAATCAAGAGAGATAAGTAATGATGATTAAGATAATAAATCTGGGATTTATCACCCTCTGTACTTAAGCTAAGCTCGTCCTCGAGCTAATAAATAAGGAATTTGTTAGAGAGTTAGTTTAATTAGTGAGATCCCTGACATGTGCAAGTGAATATACAAGTCTTGATTTGTCCTAGAACACTAAGGTTTAGGAATCCTAAAACTCTAAGTTGATCCATGTATTAATCAAAAGCAATTCAACTCCTCTAATTGTAAGATTGTCAATGTATACATACATACATACATACATACATACATATATATATATATATATATATATATATAAGAAGTATGACTTATTGTGGACTACACCATGAAAGTAGAGTCAAAATATCACCAAAAATTCCAATCTCAAAAGTTTTCCCAAGGACCCAACCCACAACACTAGGTAATAATTGTAGTCTTGCTTCAATACACCTTCTCTTTAGTTTCTCGAACTTCAAAACAATAGACGGAAGGCCAGATTATGTAAGATGTAGGGTTGTGTATTTATTTTCACTACCTCTCATTGGAACAGGATTGTCTCAAGTGACAATACTCAACACAATTTTCATTTTGATTTTGCTAATTAGTGTGTCCATCAAAATAGATTGAGTCGTTTGCACTTGTTTTCATGGGAGTACACCGGGATGCATCTTTTTAAGGTATCTAATATACTTACACCCAGACTTGTAGCACTAATGATGCAGAGCCCTTTTTGTGGTACTGGCCCGACTCATGAAAGGCTAATGATTTTGTCCTAGTGGACACTTAAAGATTGGGAGCTCTCGCCTCTGAATATAGCTCATTGATGCTGCGATTCGTCATCTTTTTTCATTTATTTTAGCTTAAAATCCCTTATAAAACACCTGTATATAACACTAACTCCATATTCTTACTAACTTGCATCTGTGTGTAAATATTGTACACTTCATACTAATTTTAACCTAAAATAAATAAAGAAAGAAAGAAAGGAAAAATAAAGAAAATAAAATAAAAAAGGAAGACTGTATATATGTAATAGTTACATGATGACACGGACCCTGAGAGAAGGTCAAGACTAGACCTGATCGACCAGGAATAAAGTAGGGGGAGATAGGGCCCTTAAGTAGAAAATCCAAAAAAATGTGTGTGTGTTGTCGTAAATACTTCTCACTTATTTTGTGTATAACTGTATAAAACTGAAACTAATTTATTCGTGCATTGATTGACCTCAAATCAAATAACTTTCAAAATCAAAGTTGCAAATAAAAATGTGTTCTAATTAATAAAACTAATTGCAAAATTAAATCATGTACATAATAAAAGCAACCGCACTTGGAAAAAGCCACTAAGCACTAATTGAAAGACCAATTCCAGCTTCATATGAACTCAAATTGAAACAACTCACTTCCATCGGATTCTAAATTAAATTATCTTTAAAATGGTTGTATTTTCATAATTTTTGAAGTTACGGTTGAAAAGTCGATTTTTTGGGGTGGTTTGTGCAATTTTTCCATGTATTTTGTGAATATTGTATTTTATATATTTGTAAATTATTTTTACTAATTATTTAAAACAAATAATAATAATAATAATTTTAAAACAAAAAAAGTTTCTTATATACCCATGTAGATAATGTCATATTTGTATATATTATATGTATATAGTTGTTATTATTCATTAACCACCATAAAAAATAAAAAAATATTTTTTATTTAAATAAATAATGTGATGATAATTCAAAAAATAATTAGTTAATTTTGTAAATACTTTTATCTCTCTTTTACTTTATCTCATTTAAAAATTTCACCTCTTATCTCTTCCACCAAAATAATTCAAAAATTCAAATTTCATCTCTATATTGTCTATTTATATGGCTCCTTCTCCATCATTCCAACTTGATCAATATTTAGATAGAGGAGCCCGATCTCCGAGAGCAAATTTCGTCGAGAAAAGTGCCTAGCCTCTGAGCCGTCCGGTGACAGTGAGTCGGCCTTCGTCGCGACGATCACGGTCCATTTCCTCTCCTAAGGTGAGATCCACATTTTTCTTATTTTTATCTAGGTTAATAGTAGTTTTATTTCTCGCACATTTATTTCGTCATCAATTTCTTTATTTAGATCATTAATTTCATCACGATTTGATCCGCTTCGACTTGATTTTTCATCTCATATTCTTGATCTCTCCACATTCAATTTCTATCTTGCACGATATATCAACTCCAACCACGCACGGTGGTTGGAGAATCGGGTTCGATTCCTTTCACTTTTGTCGGATCCCAGTTAATTTTCTGATTTGTGAATAAATAAAATGTATACAAAAAAATATATTTGTTTTCATCTATAACCTTTGTTTTGCAGGTTCATCTAAAGAAATAAAAAAAAATAAATTATTAAAAAAAATAGTTCATGTTCGTAGGTTACTATTTCAAAAAAAACTAAAAAAAATATTTATTATCAATTCTGATTACATAATAAATGGAAAAAAATAAAAAAATGCAACATGTTAGCGGCAGGACGTCACCCTCGCCACATGCACTCGATCGTGCCAGCGGCTCCCCTACGCGGCCTCCCGCGGCACAGCGACACCACCGCCACCGCCTCCTCCGGCCAAGCCACAGCATCCGCCCAGCGGCCTCCCTCGTGAGGCACTCCTCCTTCTGCTGACGCATGGCGCAAACCACAACCGCCTCCACGAGCCCCCTTCCAACAGCTCCGACCCTCGCGCTGCCTCACATGCGCCCTCCACCGACCATTTGAGGGGCGTCACCACCACCACACACCCATCTCCACATGGCCAAGCGCCGTCGAGGACCCGTCTTCGCTGCCGTGTATGCGCTGGCCGCCTCCTCCATTCTCGATCTGCCATGGAAACGCCACCCGATCCTCCGCCGCACCTGCATCGGGTCGTACCTCCACTATCAGCCGCGTTGTGCCGAGTGCTGCCCATCCCTTTCCCAAGGCCAACATCCCCTTGGTCCCTTCCCATCTAGCTTTTGGAAACGAAGGCTTCAAAAGAAAAACCTAGGAGGGTTTAAAAAATTGGAAAAGTTGCATATCCTCCCATCAAGGTTTTTTTGAAATTGCAGAGACACCCCTGAGGTTCAGAAGAGCACGTTCTGAGCACGTGACATTCGGGTAAATTTCACATTTCTTCTCCCAAGTTTGTGTTCTTATTTTTCAATACAGAACTTTTGCATAATTACATTTTAGTCCTTGTATTGCAGAACTCGAACATTGCATGATCTTCTTGATAGAATAAATGTTTTTATTATTTAAAAAATTCTCAAAAAAATGGAGGATGTTCCTGCTATAGTTTTTATCATTGTATAAATGTTTCATAAATTTTTATTGCAGTTTAACATATTTTGAAAATAAAAAATAGTGTCTTTTTGCCTGCCTAAACATTGAAAATTCATAAAAATTCAAAAAATTGCTTAAAAGTCCAAAAAAATTAGTGTAGGTATTTTTTGTCTTTTAATTTCTATCCAATTTTCATGCATTAATTATTTATAAAACCCTAAAAATTGAGAAATACCAAAAATCTTATAAAAATCACAGAAATTCTACAAAAATTAAAAAATAGTGATTTCAGTTCCTATTTATAGACAATTGCTTCTATTTTGTCATAGAAATAATTACCAGGAGTTTTGGCACTTGGAATATTTTTAAGTTGCAAATCACTCTAGACTGTTTACAATTTTGCATTTTCGCACTGTTTGATTTAAAAAAAAGACATCTAAAAATTTCATAAAAAAATCCCAAAACATTTCAAAACTTTAAAAACCCAAAAATATTTTCTCTGAATTTTTATGAGCATTTTTGATAAATTGAAAAATTACAAAAAGAGTTAGTGTGCGTACATCTGATCTTGTGAATATTACTCTATATTATTTCTGAAAATAAAAAAATTGCAAAATCAAAATCACTAAAAATCTGAAAATCAGAAAATACAAAAAAAATAAATTAGAAAATAAAAAAATTAAAAAAAAATAAAAAAGATAAAAAATAATAAAAACCAAGTACAATTATCCTTTGAGATTCCTTTTTTTCTCTTAATTGATTTTTGTATTAATTGAATAACCCTCGAGATTTGTAGCCTCACTGAGTTCGACCCTATCTGCTATACAGGTTAATAAGTAGTAAAAAAATTTGTTTGTCGCAGGATTTTTGGGGATAACGACTTACTTACCATTAATTTTCGATCCTCAAGATCCAATGAACAACAAAATGGTGATCTCTGATCCTAGACTATCTCTACCCGAGCCGCAGATAGTCGTACAGTGTGTTCCTTTCTTAAGGACCATATTATTGTGCGGTTCGGTATTCCCAAAATACTGATTTCAGATGGGGAAGCCATTTCGTTAATAGAGAAGCAAAGAAGCTTGTGACGCCATTGAGCACAGAGTTGCGTCTCCTAACCACCCTTAGACTAACGGCTTGGTAGAAATTTCAAATAGGGAGATCAAGACGATATTGCAAAAACATGTACGTCAAGATAGGAAGAACTGGTCCCAGATGCTTGATTCAGTTCTATGGGCTTATTGGATGGTGTACAAGTCTCCTTTGGGTATGTCTCCCTACAGTTTGGTGTATGGAAAGCCTTGCCACCTGCCAGTGGAATTAGTTCACAAATCTTTATGGGCACTCCGTGTATGCAATATAGATTATGAGAAGGCAGGAAAGAACAAGAAGTTGGATTTGAACAAATTATTGGAATTCTGAGACACTGCATATGATAACTCACTTATGTATAAGGAGAAAGTCAAGCGCTGGCATGATAAACACATTCGAAGAAAGACTTTCTCTCCTTATCAGAAAGTTTGGTTATTTGATGTCAAGTCGAAGTTGTTTCCAGGAAAATTGAAAAGCAAGTGGTCAGGACCGTTCATCATGAGAGCTATGCATGACAATGGCAGTATTGTCATATCTGGGTTGTCATCTGATGCACAACCATTTGTTGTGAACGGACAGTTGCTGAAGCCATATCTAGATCATGATACGTTCCTGTCCGTCGTTGATTTGATATCTGTGGTATCAAATGATGATCTTTTGATTCCATCTTCTGTGTCTGATACATGATCATCCACTCCTCTTGTATATCCTTTCGTTTCACTCTTTCTTCTCCTGTTTTATCATTCACCCCTTTTCCGTGTGTGTATATATGCTATACTTAGGATGTGCTTTATCCTAAGTATATGTGGGGTGAATGATTTGTGTTGTTCATATTCGTCCTATTCATCACTCTTGTTGTTGCCTATACTTAGGGATACTCTATCCTAAGTATAGGGGGGTGATGTTGTTCATATCATGACTTTTTATTTTTGAGTCTGTACATTCTTTTCATCGATTTTTCCCCTTTTGTACACTGTACTATACTTAGGATTATTGGATCCTAAGTATAGGGGGATCACCAACTTCTCTTCTTTTTATCTTTTCTTTGAGTCGTTGTAGCATAGGAGTCATTTCACTTTTCTATACTTAGCACAAGTTATGTCTTCCCTTTTCGCTCTCTGATCACTATGAGGACATAGTTCGAGCTAAGTATAGGCGGTGTCGTATATAATTTATATATACTTTAGACATAACTCGTACTTTTAAATATTTTTATTTGGGGAGTTATGTTTATAAACCACATTTTAAAACAAAAAAAACAAAACAACAGAAAAAAACAAAAGAAATTCGTGTATGAATATTTTTTTACTAATCCTTTTTCCTTTTAAAAAAACTACAAAACCAAAAATCCCTAAAAACTTTCATAATTAAAAAAAAACCTTTTCATTTACATCTGCATTTTTCTCTAAAAATCTATAAAAAGTTCAAAATTAGAAAAGTGTTTAAAAAATGTTCTTTTCACATGCGCATCATTTTTTTCCAAAAAACCTTTGCATTGATCATCTTTTCTTGCATTTGCATGTGCATTTTTTATGATAATATTGACATTTAAACTATGTATGGAATGAAAATGAAAAATGGAGTTTAGTTGGACCTTAATCCACCTAATTCTCAGAGGAACTTCACCGAGAAATAGGATTTTAGAAGCTTCAGGTCTTTGACTTAATTTTTTGAGTTCCACATGACAATGTGCAGTGTCTGACTCTTACCGGTCTCTTCATTTTGGGTACAACTCTGGAATAAGGAATTAATTTGTACTCTTGCACTATGCACTTAGCTCAACTCAAACGGGATGTTGGAAGACTGTGTGAGTTTCTTTTCTGGTAGCGTGGAAATCTAAAGACTAGAGTACGGGTTGAAATAAAGCTTCGGAAAAGGGATGGATGGCTGGGCACAATTTTTTCTAAGACCCCGAAACATGTACGGAAACAAAAAGATTCTATATCCGTAGGGGCACAACAAGATCCAAGCAGAACCACCAAAAAATCAAATACAAAGAAGCTACTACCAAATAAATATCTGACCAAAAAGATCCAAGCTTCAATAAAACCTGCAGATCTTGGTGGAGACTCGGCTATACTGGTCAGCTTCACAAGGAGAGGTGACTACACTGGCCACCTTCCAGTTCTTTTCTCCTTCTTCTAACTTCTCCCCCAATTCGATTGTGAACACAACGTGATAGACCTTAGAAGGAAATACCTGACTCCCCGAGAACGAGTTACTGGAGAGGAGATTTGCATGGTAGTCCGACATTCTAGATGGGAAGAGCTAAAAACTTTCACACACATGAGTCGATTGTTCAATGTTCATAAGGTATGCTTTGGGAAGAGGATTGCTCTAAGATGACTTCTGAGCTGAAACCGTGACAATAGTGTGTAGAACTTGAAGGCTATCGATTTTAAAATTCTAAGTCTCACCAAAGATCTGACACGCTAATAATCCAAAGGTCCGACAGAGCTCCAAACTACAATTTCATGAAGATAAGTTTAAAGCTCAATATTGTCCCACTTTCTCTATTTCACCTTTCTTTTTCTTTTTCTTCACTTATTCTTTCAAATAAGTGTTTTCTAAGGGATTCGAAAAGGTAAAGCATAGGGGGATGATGAAATCTGCGATGCGTCATCTTTATTCAATTATTTTAGCTTAAAATCCCTTATAAAACACCTGTATATAACACTAACTCCATATTCTTACTAACTTGCATCTGTGTGTAAATATTGTACACTTCATACTAATTTTCACCTAAAATAAATAAAGAAAGAAAGAAAGGAAAAATAAAGAAAAGAAAAAAAGGAAGACTGTATATATGTAATAGATACAAGCTGACCCGAACCCCGAGAGAAGGTCAGGACTTAACCTAATCGACTAGGAAAAAAGTAGGGGGAGATAGGGTCCTTAAGCAGAAAATCCAAAAAAATGTGTGTGTGTTGTCGTAAATACTTCTCACTTATTTTGTGTATATCTGTATAAAATTGACACTAATTTTTTCGTGTACTAATTGTCCTCAAATCAAATAACTTTCAAAACCAAAGTTGTAAATAAAAATGTGTTCTAATTAATAAAAATAATTGCACAATTAAATCATGTACAGAATAAAAGCAACAACACTTGGAAAAAGCCACTAAGCACTAATTGAAAGACCAATTTCGGCTCCATATGAACTCAAATTGAAACAATCTCACTTCCATTAGATTATAAATTAAATTATCTTTAAAATGGTTGTATTTGCAAAAATTTTGGAGTTACGGTTGAAAAGTCAATTTTCTAGTGTGGTTTGTGCAATTTTCCCATGTATTTTGTGAATATTGTATTTGTATATATTTGTAAATTATTTTTACTAATTATTTAAAACAAAAAGTTAAAAATTTTAAAACAAAAAGTTGCTTATTTACCCACGTAGATAATGTCATATTTGTATATAGTATATATATATATAGTTGCTATTTTTAATTAACCACCATAAAAAATAAAAAAATAATTTTTTTATTTAAATAAATAAAGTGACGAAAACTAAAAAAAATTTGTTAATTTTGTAAATAGTTTTATCTCTCTTTTACTTTATCTCATTTGAAAATTTCGTCTCTCTTATCTCTTCCATCAAAACAATTCAAAAATTCAAAAATTCAAATTTCATCTCTATCTTGTATATTTATATGGCTTCTTCTCCATTATTCCAACTTGATCAATCTTTTGAGAGAGGAGCCCGATCTTCGAGAGAAAATTTCGTCGATAAAAGTGCCTAGCTTCCGAGTCGTTCGCTGACAGCGAGTCGGCCTTCGTCGAGGAGATCACGGTCCATTTCCGCTCCTAAGGTGAGATCCATATTTTTCTTATTTTTATCTAGGTTAATCATTGTTTTATTTCTCGCACTTTTATTTCGTCATCAATTTCTTTATTTAAATCATTAATTTCATCATGATTTGATCCGATTCGACTCGATTTTTCATCTCACGTTCTTGATCTCGCCACATTCAATTTCTATCTTCGAGGATCTATCAACTCCAACCACGCACAATGGTTGGAGTATTGGGTTCGATTCCTCTCACTTTCACCGGATCCCCATTCATTTTATGATTTTTAAATAAAAAAATATACAAAAAAATATATTTGTTTTCATCTCTAACCTTTGTTTTGCAGGCTCATCTAAAGAAATAAAAAATAATAATATTATTATTAAATTATTATTGTTTTTAATTCCTATTCACAGTTTATAGCTTCAAAAAAATTTTTAAAAAAATCTTTATTATCAGTTCTGATTATATAATAAACAAAAAAAATGCAGCTGGTCAGCAGCGGGACGTCACCCCTGCCGCTCGCACTCGACCGTGCCAACAGCTCCCATGCGCGGCCTCTCGCCACACAACGACACCACCAACACCGCCTCCTCCGACCCAATCGTGGCATCTGCCCAGCGGCCTCCCTCATGAGGCACTCCACCTTCCGCCGACGTGTGGCGCAGAGCACAACCGCTTCCTCGAGCCCTCTTCCAACAGCTCCGACCCCCGTGCCTGCCGTGCTACCTCACATGTGCCCTCCACCGACCATCTGAGGGGCATCACCACCACCACACCCCCATCTCTACGCGGACAAGTGCCGCCGAGGACCCGCCTACGCGGCCACGCACGCGCTGGATGCCTCCTCCATTCCCGATCTGCCACGGAAGCGCCACCCCATCCTCCACCGCACTCGCGTCGGGTCGTACCTCCACCGCCAGACGCACCGCCTCGAGCGCCGCCCATCCCTTTCCTAGGGCCGGCGGCTCCTTGGTCCCTTCCCCTCTGGCTTTTGGAAACGAAGGCTTCAAAAGAAAACCCTAGGATGGTTTAAAAAAATTTAGAAAAGTTGTGGATCCTCCCCCCAAGGTTTTTTTGAAATTGCAGAGACACCCCTGAGGTTCAGAATAGCATGTGCGGAGCACATGACATTTGGGTAAATTTCATATTTCTTCCTGCAAGATTGTGTTCTTATGTTTCAGTGCAGAACTTTTGCATAATTACATTTTAGTCCCTGTAATGCATAACTCAAACTTTGCATGATCGTCTTTATAGAATAAATGTTTTTATTATTCGAAAAATTCTTAAAAAAATGGTGATGTTCCTGCTATAGTTTTTATCATTGTATAATTTTTTCATAAATTTTTATTGTTGTTTATTATATTTTAAAAATAAAAAATAGTTTCTTTTTGCCTTTCCAAACTTTGAAAATTCATAAGAATTCAAAAAATTGCTTAAAAATTCCAAAAAATCTAGTATAAGTGTATTTTGTTGTCTTTTAATTTTTGTCCAATTTTCGTGCATTAATTATTTATAAAACCCCAAAAAATTGAAAAATACCAAAAATATTATAAAAGTCATAGGAAATTCTATAATAATCTAAAAATAGTGATTTCAGTTCATGTTTGTAGATAATTGCTTCTATTTTGTCACAATTATAATTGCCAAGAGTTTTGGGCATTGAAATATTTTGAAGTTGCAAATTACTCCTGGCTGTGCATAATTTCGCATTTTCTCACTATTTGACTTTAAAAAAATAGAAAAAAACATCTGAAAATTTAACAAAAATTCCCATAAACATTTCAAAACTTTCAAAACCCAAAATCATTTTCTATGAATTTTTCTGAGAATTTTTGATAAATTAAAAAATTACAAAAAGAGTTGGTGTGCGTATTTTTGATCTTGTGAATATTGCTCCGTATTATTTTTGAAAATATTTTTTTTTGCAAAATAAAAATCAATAAAAACTTGAAAATCAGAAAATACAAAAAAACTAAATTAGAAATAAAAAATTCAAAAAAAAAGATTACAAATCACAAAAAGCAAATATAGTTATCTTTTGATATTCCTGTTTTTCTCTTAATTCATTTTTGATTAATTGAATAACCCTCGGGTTTTGTAGCCTCCCTGTTCGACCCTGTCCGCTACAGGTTAATAAGTAGCAAAAATAAAAAAAATATTTTTTTGTCGCGGGATTTTTGGCGATAACAACGTCTTACTTACCATTAATTTCCGATCCTCAAGATCCCCTCAACACTCATATGATGTAGCTTTGTAATGTGATGAGCTTTTTATTTATATTTTTGTATCAATTTTTTTATTTTGAGGGAACTTCCCTTCTTTTTGGCTAGTTCCATTGCTTTTACCAAAGATTGACGCATACTAGTTAACTTTTTTAATTATTCTCATCACACCCTAGAACTTTAGGTCAAAGTCAAGAGATAGCATGAGAAGAGGTCCCATATTGGTTAATATGCTATCACTCAGGTTTCATTAAGTCATCATTAATCTTATCCCATCTTCGAGCATCATATAGATCAAGTCCAAACTCAAACTTCCAATCGGTCTCCTCAGTGATACTTTGACTCATCTCAGTAATAAATGCAGTCGTGCATGTGATTGATAGTCAAAT
Organism: Ottelia alismoides; assembly: GCA_037367405.1. NCBI lineage: Eukaryota > Viridiplantae > Streptophyta > Magnoliopsida > Alismatales > Hydrocharitaceae > Ottelia > Ottelia alismoides. Next base: position 202,304 of record JAZKJV010009491.1, on the reverse strand, counting down.
TCTTTTAAGTGAGATAAAGCATGAATGCGTATCTTCAAACTAGAAGAGTGCGAATTTTTAAGTCTAAGACCCTGATGATTAGTACAAGATAACTCTAAGTCTAGGGACTCCTTAAATCAAGTGATAAAGATCATCTCAAAAATTGAGTGCATAGTGAAAGTGTCAGAAAGTAACGCCAATTAGAAAGTTAATGTGTTAGTTATTTACAAAAGAATTATTAATTTAATTAGGAAAAGAACAAGAGAATGTGAACCCTTGACAAAACAAAACAAAGGCAATGATACAATATGGTACCCCTAACAATCATTACAAACTACAACTCCTTAACAATCAAGATTTGATCTTAGAAGTTTAAAATCACAGGTTGCCTTATGTTTCAAGTGATTCTTCCTAACAGAGAATACTTCAAAATTTGAATAAGAAATATCTTCCTCAACTTGTAATTTCAATCTTCTAGAATGCTGCCATTCTTCCTCAAAAGTGATATCCATATCTACATGGGAAGCCACAAAATTTTTCGAAATCATGGGAAGACGAATCAAACCTTGATTTCCTGCAACAGCCTTTTAGGTTTTCCTTATAATAAAAAAACCAGACAAAGAGGGATGACCCAACTTACAAGAAGATTAAAGATCAAATATCTGAACATCATCAAGAAAAGGTAAGAGTACCTTCATATCTAATTCTTCTATCAATAGATCATCTTCCTCAATCAACATCACTCTTTTCAGAGAGCTCTTAATCAACTTGATCTTCCAAAATATACAATCAACATTCAGATTTTCCTCCATGTTGGGCTCTGTAAGAATCTAAGGAAGACATCCTTATAAAGGATAACGACAAGACAGTTTAGGGAAACGTCGTAACCTCTTAGAAACCTTAAAACACTAAAGAATACTGAAGAGACACAAAAGAGTTAATGATTTTTTTGCTTTTTATTGGATTTTGAATGAAATTAATTAGTTAGACTCATTTACACTCAGCTTTTGAAAAGAAGTTTGAAAACTTTTTGCAAACAAAGTCACATAGATATAGGTTTTCAAAACAATTTTCACATGATTTTTAAAACAATGTAAATAGGAATTTTCACAAACTATGTAAAACACTTGAAAACCATGTCAAAAATGTATATATTTTTCAAAAATCATTTCGAAATATTTTATACTAAACTCAGTTCAAAAATATATTACATAGAGTATATATGTAATATATACTGTAGATCTCCTATACTTAGCTTTTGCTATATCCTCATAGTATAAAGTAATATGAAGCCACAACTCAACAAAGTATAAAACAATCCACAAGAACTGAGTTTAGAATAAGACAAGGGTAATCATGAGAAAGAAAAATTCATGATGAATATTCAGGGAAGATCCCCCCTATACTTCGGTTGTGAAAAACCTAAGTAGAGGTATAAAGATAATACAAAGGAGAGATCGGAGCAAAGGAGAAGGTAAGGACAAATCCCCCCTTTACTTAGTATGAGAATAAAAGGCGAATAAAATTAGTATGAATCTTCTAGAAATGAATCTGTTGATGTGAATCTGTCATGATGATCATGCCTTTCCTGAGAAATCTGAAACTGAATCAATAGCATCAATTCAATTAGCTCTATGGGATGTAACCTTTCCTTTAAATCTACAAAATGCTGAAGTAATTGCCCATTAACCAGATAGGAAGCCGCATTCTCTGAAATCCTTGAAATCTCTACAGTACCATTTCCATACACTTACTTACTAATAAAAGGACTCGTCCATTGACTTAAGTTTCCCATGGAAAATCTTTAACTTTTCATTAAACAACCATATATTTTGTCCAGGTACAAAGTTCTTGCATCTAAAATGCGCATCATGCCACTTCTTGACATTGTACTTATAAATCATGTTGTTGTCATATGCTCAGTTGCGAATTTCCACTACTTCATTTAAGTTAAGGTCTCTACACAACTTCCCTAAGTGACAGTTCCAGTTTATCTTCTCTATTGCCCATTCAGATTTATGCACTAATTCAACGGGCAAATGACATGGCTTGCCATAAATTATCCTGAAAGGTGAAGTGCTAAGAGGTGTCTTGTAGGTCATTCTGTAAGCCCACAAAATTTGGTCCAACAACTGAGACAAGTTCTTCCTATCTGGCCGGACTAACTTTTGAAGGATGATCTTCACCTCCCTATCTAAAACCTTTGCCATGCCATTTGATTGAGGGTGGTAAGGACTAGTTATTCTATGCTCAAATCCATAGTCCTTTGATAATGATTTATCATTCTATTCACAAATGGTTTCCCCCATAAGATAGTAAAACCTTTGGTTACTGAGATCTGTTCAGGATATTGGGATTAGCCTCAACTTGGGTGGGAATGGATGTAGTAGATGCAGTGTGTTCATCATGCAAATGGGATAAACGATTGAGATCAACCGTCAAATCCTGCACTTCATTACTATAGGAATGCAACTCCTCTAAAATTTGTCGCTGAAAATCCATGTGACCAGAAGGGACTGTTATGGCTGTGAAGAAGAAGGAAAGGAAGGATGAGAAGACTGGCCCTGATTTCCATAGGAAATGCTACTACTGTTGGGTATGATGTTGATTATGTGGTCTCTGTTGGCCCGACTGGTACGTCTGTTGACACCCATATTGTTGATGTTTCTACCTTGGTTCCTGGTAAGGAACGGCTCCAAAGCTCGGCGCTGGAAGAAGTGTAGGAATAAATGATGTGTTATAAAAGGTCGGGGATGCTGGAATAAGAAATGGTCCCCCAAACTCCCCTCTTTAGAAGGGTCATTTGTGTACCACACACCATTTACCTCCCACACATGGGAAGACTCCACAATGACTGTCTCCACAGATGGTGGTTGCTGCTAACAGGACTGAGCTAAAGGTCGATCCTCTACCCATGACTGGGGTGGCCTAACATATGTGCTCCTGAATATGCTCATGAATATGATGAACACGATAAATAGGAGCAGTAGATGCAGTCATGGCAGGTACCCTCATCTTGGATACCTTCCCAGAAAGTTTTGCCATCTCCTTAGGTATTTTAGATAAGTTGGTATCCAACGCATCCATTCGTTTATTGATCCATTCAACCATTGTAAGTTTGTCTACTATTAAAATCATGTCAAAAGAATTCATTGTATCCTTCATTCTCCTACTGGATTGGAATATATTGGGGGTTTCTAACTGAGCTCTACTAGCGACTTGTGCCCTACTTGTCTCGACCATTCTCTCAAACACTTTCCAAACAATGTTCACATCTCTTGATGTATATCTACATCCACAAGCAAAACTAACCAAACCATGCACCTCACGTTGTAAACCTCTATATAAAGATTGAATTAAGATGCTAGGCTCTAAATCGTGGATGGGACATTTTTGCAAGAGGTCCTTGAATCTCTCCCATGAGTGACAGAAAGCTTCATTAGGAATCTAGGAGAAACTCGTGATGCGTGAACACATCAAGTTGGTTTTATCAAAGGGTAGAACTTCTTCAGGAAGATGTCCTTGAATTGCACAAAGGTAGTTACGAATACCCCCAGGTTCTTCAACCAGTAATCTGCATTATCCTTCAAGGCGAAGGAAGAGCTTTGAGCATAATATATTCTTGATGAACCCTAAGATCTCTAAGATTAGAACAAACCAACTCAAAGTCCTTAAGGAATGCATATGGATTCTCATGCACATTCCCATGAAAATGTGGCAGCAAGCTAAAGAACAGCGACTTCAATTCGTACTCGACTTCAGGTTCTACTAGGCTCAACCAATTAATCATCTAAAATTACCCATGGTTATATGCCACATCCATTGGTGCATCTCGACCCAATTGCAATTTGCCTAATTGTATCTCATAAGTGCTTGATTTTGTTCAGATTTTGCCAACCTAGCCAACACTGCATGCAACGGGTCCTTTCGTTCTTTCTCCTCTCCGTTCCCATTCTTTCTTTTAGGAGGCATCTTTAGTGTGTTTTTGCCACCTTCATAATACAATTGATTGGAGTGAGAAGCATAAGAAGATAACAAAATCAAATCTATCTCACCAAGGCGACGATCTTCATTAGTGAGTAAAGAAGGAAGATAGGAATTGGTTGGGATGTAACCAACCCTAAGGAGTGAATCATGATACTCCAGTTCGAAAAGCAGATTATTTTCAAATAGGGATGGTCCGGCTAAAGAAGGAGAAGGAGAAGACTGGACCGGTGGAGACATGACACTTGGGCGGTTCAACGACAAGCTCGCAAGATCCTAGCAAATATCCTACCAATTATCCATATTTGAATTTCAAGAGATAGGAAATTTGAGCACGCTCGATACAAGAGAATCAAGTTCTGCTAGGCACTTGAAATGTGCAGAGTTTACTCACACAAAATAATCAATACAAACCCTTGTAAATTCACCAACTCAAGGCTAAAGACCGAGATGATGGCCATATTATCTTGTCAATTTTTAATTGGTGATCAAATGCAAATATTGACAGAGTTACGAGCTGTTAGGTACCAAAATTTCCTTACAAACTGGACTAATTCTTATAACTAGTTGTATCCAATTTCAACCAATATGGAAGTAAGTAATAAATAAAGAATTGGTTAGAGAGTTAATTTAATTAGAGAGATCCCTTACATGTGCAAGTGAATATACAAGGCTTGATTTCACCTAGAACACTAAGTTTTAGGAATCCTAAAAATCTAAGTTGATCCAAGTATTAATCAAAAGGAATTCAACTCCTTCCTAATTGTCATACTCTCAATGTATACATATATATAAGAAGTATGACATAGTGTGGACGACACCATGAGAGTAAAGTCAAAATATCAACAAAAATTTTAATATCAGAAGCTTTCCCAAGGACCCAACCCTCAACACTAGGGAATAAATCTAGTCTTGCTTCAATCCACCTTTCCTTTAGTTTGTCGTACTTCAAAAGGATATATGGAAGGCCGATTATGGAAGATGTAGGATTGTGTGCTTATTTTCACTTCTTCTCATTAGAATAGGATTCTCTCAAGTGCCAATACTCAACACAATTTTCATTTTGATTTTGCTAATCAGGGTGTCTATCAAAATAGATCCAGTCGACTGTACTTGTTTTTCTGGGAGTACGTCGGGATGCATCTTTTTAAGGCATCTAATATACTTGCACCCAGACTTGTAGCACTAACGATGCAGAGCACTTTTTATGGTGCTAGCCCGCCTCATGAAAGCCTAATGATTTGTTCCAAGTGGACACTTAAAGATTGGGAGTGCTCACCTTTTAATATAGCTCATATGATGTAGCTTTGTAATGTGATGAGCTTTTTCTTTCTATTTTTATTAGTTTTTTTACTTTGTGGGATCTTCCCTTCTTTTGGCTAGCTTCATTGCTTTTACCAATGATTTGTGCACATTGGTCAACTTTTTTAGTTAATGTCATCACACCCTAAAACTTTAGGTGGTTGCGGTGCAGGCGGGTTGAGTCAGGATTTGGTTAAAAGCTTGATTTTGGGGCCCTTGTGAAAGATATCAATTGGGCCTCAGCTTCACCTATTTCCTGATTTTCTTTCTTATAGGTCGACATAGCTTCAATGTTCTCTAGCCACCACCACCTCGATTTTCTTAGAACAGAAGAAGCATATGTAGAATAAACGCTTGTCGAGATACGCTCACACATTTCCTACTTCACCTTTCCTTGTATGCTACTAACTAATAAGAGGGCTAAAGCACATTCAAGCAGAAAGGGATAGGAAGAAGTAATGAGATAGAGGAAGGCATCTTTTCCTACTACGCACATTGGTCAACTTTTTTAATTAATGTCATCATACCGTAACACTTTAGTTCAAAGTCAAGAGAGAATGAGAACATGTCCCATACTGGATAAGATGCTGACACTCAAGTTTCATGAAGCCGTCATTAATCTTATCCCATCCTCGAGCATCACATAGATCAATTCCAAAATCAAACTTCCAATCTTAGTCTCCTCAATGATATGTTGACTCATCTCAATCATAAATGCTGTCGTGCATGTGATTGATAGTCAAATTCTTTTAAGGGAGATTAAAAATGAAATATAGCATGCATATCTTCGAACTAGGAGAGTGTGAATTTTTAAGTCTAAGACCTTGATGATTAATACATTATAACTCTATGTCTAGGGACTCCTTAAACCAAGTGTTAAAGATCATCTCAAACCTTGATGCATAGTGAAAGTGTCGGAGAGTAACACCAATTAGAAAGTTAGTGTGTTAGTTATTTACAAAAGAATTATTAATTTAATTAAGACAAGGACAATAGAATGGGTACCCTTGACAAAACAAAACAAAGACACTCAGTGATACAATAGGGTACCCCGAACAATCGTTAAAAACTCCAGCTCCTTAGAAATCAAGATTTGATCTTCAAAGTTTAAAATCACAGGCTATCTTATGTTTCAACTACTTCTTCCTAATACTTAAGAATCTGAATAAGAAAGATCTTCCTTAACTTGTATTTTCAACCTTCTAGAATGCTGTCATTCTTCCTTGATATTCTGCAATAGACTTTTGGATTTTCCTTATAATAGAAAAACTAGATAAAGTGGGATGACCCAACTTAAAAGAAGAGTAAAGATCCAATATCTGAACATCCTCAAGAAGAAGTAAGGGTACCTCCGTATCTAATTCTTCTATTAATAGATCGTCCTCCTCAATCGGCATCACTTTCTTCAAAGAACTCTTAATCAACTTGATCTTCCAAAATGTAGAATCAACATTCAGATTTTCCTCCATGTTGGTCTAACTAAGACACCCTTATAAAGGATAACAACAAGACGGTTCAGGAAAATGTCGCAACCTCTTAGAAATAATAAAACACTATAAAATACTGAGAGACACAACAAAGATAATGAATTTTCTGATTTTTATTAAATTTGAATGAAATTAATTAGTTAGACTCATTTACACCCTTAGCTTTTGAAAAGAATTTTGAAAACTTTTTGCAAACAAAGTCACATAGATATATGTTTTCAAACATTTTCAAGCGATATTTAAAAACAATGTCCATCCAAATTTTCACAAACCGTGTAAAACACTTAAAAACCATGTCAAATATTTGTATAATTTTCAAAAATCATTTCAAAATATTTTATACAAAACTAAGTTCAAAAATATAATATGATACCCATAACTCCAATAGTTTGAAAAATTAAAAATTATGAGCTATGGCTAGAGTAGATATGTAATATTTACAGTAGACCCCTTATACTTAGCTTTTGTTATGTTCTCATAGCACAAAGTGATATGAAGCCATTGCTCTACTAAGCATAAAACAATCCACAAGAACTGAGTTGAGAATAATACAAGTGTAAGCACGAGAAAGAAAAACTCATGATGAATATATAAGGAAGATCCCCCACTATACTTAGGTTGTGAATAACCTAAGTGCAGATATAAAGATAAATACATAGGAGAGAATGAAGCAAAGGAGAAGGTAAGGACAAATCCCCCCTATACTTAGGTTGAGAATAGCCTAAGTGTAGGCAGGATAAAGAAAAGGAGGCGAATATTATTAGTATGAATCTTCTAGAAATGAATCTACTTACGTGAATCTATCATGATGATCATGCCTTGCCTAAGAAATCTGAAACTAAATCAATAGGCATGAAGTCAATAAGCTCTACGGGAGGTAACCTTTCCTTTGAATCTACAAAATACTTAAGTAACTGCCCATTAACCAGAAAGGAAGGCGCATTCTCTGAAAGCTCTGAAATCTGTACACTACCATTTCCATTCATTTACTTAACAATAAAGAATTCGTCCACTTTGACTTAAGTTTCCCATGGAAAATCTTTAACTTTGCATTAAACAACCATACCTTTTGTTCAGGGACAATGTTATTGCATCTAATATGCGCATCGTGCCACTTTTTGACTGTCCTTATAAATCATGTTGTTGTCATATGCTCGGTTGCAGATCTCCACTAGTTCATTTAAACTAAGGTCTCTACAAAACTTCCCTAAGTGAGAGCTCTAGTTTATCTTCTTTGTTTCCCCTTTAGATTTATGCACTAATTCAGCGCGCATATGACATGGCTTGCCATAAATCATCATGAAAGATGAAGTGCCAAGAGGTGTATTGTAGGTCGTTTCGTAAGCCTACAGAACTAGGTCCAACAACTGGGACCAGTTCTTCCTCTCTGGCTGGACTAACTTTTGAAGGATTCTCTTCACCTCCCTATCTGAAACCTCTACCATGTCTTTTGATTGAGGGTGTTAAGGAGTAGTTATTCTATACTCAAATCCACAGTCCTATGATAAAGATTTCACCATTCCATTCGTAAAATGGCTTCCCCCATCAGATATTAAAACCTTTGGTATTCCGAACAATGAATAATATGGTCCTTAATAAACTTGCAGACAATCCTACCATCTGCTTCTTGGGTTGGAATTATCTCCAAGCATCAAAAACATCACAAAAGATCACGGGCTACATGGGCATGTCATCTCCAGAACCAACAACCCCTCCCATCCTCTGGCAAACATGGCACGACCGTACAAAATCTGCAACATCTCTAAACAAGGTCGGCCACAAGGTACCACACTGTAACAACTTGTGAGCGACCGTTTTCCGGAATGGTGTCCTGTAGCTTCAAGTGAACGACGGTACATGATGACACTTTAGTATTCCTCCTGAGGAATACACCTTCTCTAGATACAATCCGAACCTTCAAAGAAAAGGAACAGATCCTCCCAATGATATTTCCTTGAATTCGACTTAAGTTGGTCTATACTGCTCCTAGTCCTACCATGAGGAACTTGCTTGGAGACAAGGAAGTTCACCATGTTGGCATACATGGGTGTGAATCTATGACACAAATAGGCTCATCTGGAAAGTTCTCTCAAATAGGCTCAGTATCAGAGGAATCCTTTGTTTTAATCCTCGAAATATGATCAACCACTACATTTTTTACTCCAGGTTTATCCTTAATTTCCAAATCAAACTCTGAGAGTAATAATATCCACCTAAGAAGACGCGCATTTACATCCTTCTTTTCCATACGATACCAAATGGTTGAATGACCTGCATAAACTGTCACTTTTGAGTCAAGAATAACAAACCTAAACTTCTCGAAATCCCGGACTACAACAATCATCTTTTTTTCGATCACTGTATAATTTCTCCGTGTTGGATCCAAAACTTTATGTAGTATATAGCAAACGGAATCTGATCTCACCTTTGACCCAATACTGCTCCTAAAGCAAAATTTGAAGCATTAGTCATGATGTCATAGGGAAGAGAACAATCAGGAGCCAACAATATAGGTGAGTCACAAATCTTTTTTTAAGGAGCTTGAAGGCCTCAAGACGCTTGTGATCTACTGATGAATCTCCATTTTTTCGCCTTTATTCTATCATTTTGGCCTTGAAAACCCTACTAATGCATGTAAATAACATTAATTTGTCCATAATAGCATTTATGATTTATTATATTTCTTGCACATAAAATAAGGTTTTTAATGCCAAAATTATAGAATAAAGAGAAGAAAAGAAACATGAATAAAATATTGCAAATATTTTATGACCCTAACTCGAGACCAAGTCCAGAATGGAATTGGTCGATAAGAAATAAAGTAGGGGGAGATAAGGGCAAAAAATACAATAAATACCTCATTTATTCATTCTTGATTTATGCATTTTTGACACATATTTTGTATCTAAGTAGTTATTCATCAAATAAAGAAACTTTGTACATAAAAGTTGTAGATAATAATGTAAATAAAAAAACAAAATTGAGTTTGTACAAAAATAACACATAGTGTACATTTTATACCCAAAATAAAAATCCAGAAACCAAACTTCACAAACCCATATCTTCCAAATAAAAACTCAAAACATAGCAAACTCACTCTAATTGTATATAACTTTTCGTGAGCTATTTAATGATGGTGGTTTTGTATTTTTTGGAGTTACTGTGCAAAAGATAGGTTTTGGGACCCTATTGTACATAATACCGATTAAAATATTTAATTTATTCATTACTTATTACTTTTACAAATTCATATTTTTATAATTTTGTAAACATTATCTATAATATATATATACATCAAAATCAAAATAAAACTAACAAGAAAATGAAAAATAAAATAAAGTTATATAAAAACATAGATGAAACACCTATATGTATATAAATAAAAAGGAATTATATTCTTTAATATTTTATTCTTTCATATTTTTAGAATATTGTCAATATCATATATATTCTATTAAAAATACAATACAAAAATAAAATCTCATTAAAATGCATTAAAATAAAAAGAAGTATACAAAACACAGGCAAAATACCTATACATATTCCTATACAATTCATATACCTGTTTATTTAAATGTGCAAATAAACTCATAAAAATCAAATAAAAATATATTTATACTCACAAAAATAAGTTATACTTATATTAAATAAGAAAATAAAATAATAAAATAATATATACAAAGTAAAAATAGAAATGCACAAAACATATATGAATATACCTATAAATACACTCATAAAAATTAACTACTAACAAATCAAGCCAAAAAAATAAATAAAAATCATATTAAAAGACTACATAAAATAGTAAACATTTTTTTATTTTATACTCGGAAAATAATAAAATCATTTACTATTTTAAATTAATTATTTTTGAATAAAACCTTCTGTTTTGTCCTTTAGTGGCTGACGTGGACCAATCTGCGCGCGGCCTTCATTGACCTTTGGTCAACTGTCCCATCTGCTGCTCTGAGTTGTCAGACCTGTTGAATCCCCGATTTTCTTGCATTTTTTCATGGGCGTCTCCTCCATCGATCGCACTTGCTTCCTTCAAAAGAATTGTTCCTGACACTTTGTACAAACACACCTACACCTTGGATAGCTTGTACATACACCAGATCACTCGTTAATCGCCGGTTAATAAGGGTGCCTAGAAATGTCTATAAATAATCCAGCTCCTCCTCCTTTGCAAATTTGGTCAATTCTACCCTTCTCCCTTCATTGTATTCGGTCCTAGGAGATTCCTTGTGACAGGAGGGACCTCTTGGCGCCTTGAATCGATCGGAGGAGGTGGGAGCTGCACCCACGACGGAGCTCCGATGACGCCATGCTCCCTAGTTCCCACCACGTATTAGAGCCCCCTTTTCTTGCTTTATTAGGTAGATTTCGATTCTAGTATTTATTTCCCGCATTTAGTTTAGTTTTTAGCCCAGTAGTTAGACGTGAATCGGTTGAGTCGTAGTTCACCGGAGCTCCGCTCTGGTAATGACTCCCGAACGTTCCAGTGACTTTCCGACCCTCATACCGCCCCTATATCGTTCCTTATCACGTTCTCTATCTCCCTCACATCCCGGATCAATCGGAGCCCACGTGGCTTCGCGAATCGAGGTTCATCTCCGCCGCTCGTCGTAACCTCACCACCCCTCTTCATTTTTTGCGCAAAAGCTTCAAACCCCTGGTCGAGGGTGAAGCCCTCGAGCCGTGTATTCTTTCTGTGCAGGTTAGGAGCCAAACGGAGCCCTCTTGGGCTTGATTTAACCTGAGAAGAGGTTCCTGGAGGTCCTCCCCTTCCTCAAGCTCACCTGATCGATTGGGACCTCCAGGAGCGAAGCAGAGACCATCAATAGACGCTGGGACCTTCCAGACACGTGTAGAGACCTTCGGAGGCGATGGAGGAGGCCGGAGGCACCGACCATCCACAATCTAAGCTCGCGGCTGTTCTTCCACCTTGCTCCATCACCGTCCGATCAAGATGAAGATCCCAGGCGTAGAATCAGCCGTTGGATGCCAAGCACCAGAGCCGTCAGATCTCATCAGGAGATCTAATCTCAGCACTCCACCATCGAAACGTCATCGACTATCGGATGGAGGCCACATGTATAAGAGGTTGCATCATCACCGTCCACCAGCGCCTAAGAGGGGTAATTTACACTTTGAGCCCCTACCTTTTTTATATTTATTGTTTAGTCCCGTAAATATTGTGTAACATTTAAAATAAAGTGGATATTTTGTAAAAAGACCCCTAAGTTTCTTGTATTTATATTTAGGTCCAATCCACGCCAGCCCACGTGCGGTTCCACGTAGGTATAGAAAAATTGCACTGGAACCCCTGTATGTATTTGTATTTCGTAAAGGTCCATTAAATAAAATTTACCGTGTTATATTTTTGTGGAATTTGCACGTGGACCCCTATACGTTCTGAAATTACATTTTGGTCCTTGTGTGTTTGAGTTATGTGGTCCCACATGATTTGTAAAATTGCAAGGGCCCCCTAGTGGGTTTTGAAATTTGTATTTGGTTCTAAAACTTTGTGTTAACATTCAAAAGTTTTGGTATATTCACAGAACACCCTAGATTTTATTTTATTTGCAAAAATACCCATGCTAGTATTGGAATTTCTTTTTGTTTCATCTATTTATTTCATGCATCTATAAAACTCCAAAAATCACCAAAAAAATATCATAGTTTCCAACTGCATTGTATTATTAGCCATATTTTTATCTCGCATTTTATTGCATTTTCATATTTATAGAAAATCAAAAACATGCATTTTTGCTACTGTTTGTATTATAAATCATAATAAATTATAAAAACTTCTCGAAAAATTCCCCAAAAAATATATTTTGTGTATTTTAGTGTGTTTGATCTTCTATCCAAAAATCACTAAAAAATATTGAACAAAACTCCTAAAAATTAGAAAACCCCGAAAACATTCATAAAAATATTAAAAATCCCACAAAATCTTAAAAATACAATATCTGAATCGGAATTTTTTGTATTTTATTATCTTTGTTTTAAAATTAATTTAAGGAATTTTTTACACTATTTGATATTTTTCATCCTCATTTTAATTTCGGCCAGCAATTTGTTTTACTATTTACTAGTATTTTTGACTTTAAAAATACCAAACAAATTATGAAAAATCTAGAAAAATCACAAAAACATTAACAAAATATAAAAATCACAAAAATATTTTATTTACTGTATTTTGAGTATTTTTCCCTATTTTCATCTCTCTTTTATATCTCTTTTATTATATATTCTATATGGCTTTATATCTTATTTCAAAAAAAAAGAAATATAAAACATAAAATATGAAACAAAAAAATTAAAATTAAAAATCAAGTAAAAATTCTAAAACCAAAAATCAAATAAAAAATGTAAAATTTTTAAAAAAACCCACAAAAAGACTTGTGTGCATGCATGACTCGCTTTGTATATGAATAATTGTAGGCTACCAGTTTTTTTGCTCTTTGTGGTTCGACCACTACATACTTACGCACTATGCATCATTATGGTAGAGTTAATAAATTTTAATCCACATTTTTGGACTTAATTGCTTTGTTTTGATTGTGGGTTAATTGCTGATTAATATTGGGATTTATTGAGCGGTCACCGCATCTACTATTGATCCGCCTTGTGGATTAATAGGACCCTTGATTTTCCCGTGTTATCATCTACAAAGAACTAAGTATCCTTTCCTAAGAGCTCGGCCAAGGGTTGGGTAATCTTAGAAAAATCTTGAATAAATCTTCTATAGAATTTGACATGCCCTAGAAATGACATCACTGAGTTAATGTTGGTTGGTGGATAAAGTTTCTTGAACACGTCCACCTTAGCGCGGTCAACCTCTATTCCCTTTTTGGAGATGACGTGCCCCATCACGATACCCTCCTTTACCATAAAATGACTTTTTTCCCAGGAGAGTAGTAGATTAACCTCTCTACACCTTTGAAGAACTCTTTCCAAATGAGCTAAACAAGAATCGAAAGAATCACCATGGCCCGAGAAATCTTCCATGAAGACCTCTAGGAAATCCCCAACCATTTTGGCGAACACTGCAATCATGCATCTCTGAAATGTAACTGGGGCATTGCATAGACCAAAAGGTATGCTTTTGAATGCGTATGTGCTGAAAGGACATATACAAGTAGTCTTTTCCTAGTCCTTAGGGATGATAGTTACTTGATTGTAGCCAGAGTACCCGTCAAGAAAACATAAAAACTCTTTCCCTGCTAATCTCTCCAAAATCTTATAAATAAAAGGTGGGGGAAAGTAATCTTTCTTGGTAGCAGCTTTTAGGCACCTGTAATCAACACATACACGCCGTGATGTAGGTACTCGTGTCGCAATATCAACTCCCTCCTCATTGGTAACCATCTGAATTCCCTACTTCCTTGGGGCAACATGTAAATGTGCCACCCATTTGGAGTCATAGATTGGGTAAATAAAGCCCGATCCACACCATTTCTCTATTTCCTTCTTAACTACTTCCCATAGATTTGGATTAAGTCTCCTCAGGAACTCATGGGAAGGTCTAGTATTATCCTCAACAAAAATATGATGTGAGCAAAGTGAGGGGCCGGCACATTCCATCTTATAGTCTTACAGTTCTTCTCTAATACCTCTAATAACCTAGTCTCATGATCTACAATCAGCATAGAACTAATGATGACAGGACACTTATTCTTAGGTCCTGTAAGGAAGGAATACTTTAGTGTTGGAGATAACAGTTTCAACTCTTGTAAATATGAATCATCAGTTACATCAGGCTGAACTACCATTGAATCTGGATCTGTGCTACTTAGTGGAGATGATTTGTCTGTATTGTTGTCCACCAAATGAAGTCAAGAATAAAGAGTCGGATCACCAAAGATAGACGCTATGTCGGAGAAAGCCACGCCCGAATCAACAACTATTTCCCTCGATTGTTCCAAAGGAGGAGGAACTGACAAGTCCAAAGGGGCTTCTAAGTCGTCAAGAGAATAGGGAGATGCATTATTTAAGAACTCTGGAAATGTACCAATAACTGCTCTATCTACACTATCCTCTCCATATGAGAGGGTCCCGTTTTATGGTTGGGTTCTGTGACTAAATCCCAACTATGTTGATTACAGGGCAGTCTACCTCAGAAAAGGAAGAGAAATTCGATGCTAAATTCGGAATTAGGTCACTGCCATTTCGTTTGCTTCATCTGTAGTTCCACTTCCCCGTCAGGAGAACAGAGCTTCATCATTCCTATCTGATAATCGAATGAAGCTCCAACAGTCCTACGAAAGGCTCACCCAAGGATAATCCGTGAATCTCTCCAATGATGAGGAATATCCATATTAAGGAAAATGAAGTCCACTCTGTAGTCTTGTCCCTCAGTCGAGATAATGACATTATTGACCTCACCCTTATACTTTTTCTTTGATTTATCCTAAGATGATGTAAATCTCTAAATCGGTGTAAAGGTCCCAACATCAATTTCTCATATAAGGCAAAGGGTAATAAGTTGATCAAAGAACATTATGTAGGTAAGTACGTGCAAACAATGTCATTGATATGACTCACAACATAATGTGCACCTAAATCTCATTTCTTCTGAAGCAACTTTTGGTTCTTAAGACAAAATGTAGTGGCAACCGATAAAACATGGGTCCTAACATAGTTGTTCGGTTTCTTCCTACTAACTCTGATAGGTGTGCACCTCACCTGTAAATACTTTTGGAATGCAGGATGGCTAGCCTCATATTCATCAAATGTTACTTTAACCATGATATTATCTCTACAAAATCGTGCCATTTATGGATCATCTTTCTGAATCTTATTAATGATGTTCTTTCCTATTGTAAGAGCATGGGGGAAAGGGATATGCAAAGAACGATGTGGATACTCAGAATTATAAACAGAAACATGCTCTTTATTGTTTAAAGAAACTGAGTTTTTCACACTTGGATATGTCACAATTGGAATATCAACTGAATTATCTACTATAGATAAGGAATGCGTACTGAATGTGCATTCTCCTTATATGAAGGTGCAAGGTCCTTCGTAGATTCTGAATCTCCTGCGGCCTGCTCCTCTCTTATACTCCTCCTTGATTTCTTCCTAGAAATCTTCATCTTCGGGTGATCTCTCTACAGATGCCTAGCATCCTCCTCCTCTGAAGTCTCCTCAGGTTGAGCTTCAGAGTCTGTCCTCTCAGTGTCCCCAGACCGATTAGGTATGACCACAGTCCGTCCACTCCTGAGAGACATATGATTAACACAATCAAACAGAAAGATCTCTACCTAGATTGATGAGATTCTGAGTATTTTACCTGATCTAATTATTGTTGTTGCTGAGATTTGTTTAGGCCATTAGGATTAACCTGAACCTGGGCAATAATGGATGTATTAGGTGCAATGCGTTCATCATGCAAATAGGATAAATGGTTGAGATCAATCCTCAAATCCTACAATTCATTCCTATAGGAATGCAACTCCTCTATAATCTATCGTTGAAAATCCATGGGACCGGAAGGTGATTGTTGTGGCTGTGAAGAAGAAGAAGGAAAGGAAGGACGAGAAGACTGGCCCTGATGGCCATTGGAATATTATTGCTATTGGGTATGATGCTGATATGTGGTCCATGCAGGCTTGACTAGTATGGCTGCTGATACCCATACTGTTTTTGTTGTTGCCTTGGTGCCTTGTAAGGAACGACTCTAGAGCTTGGTGCTACAAGAGTTGCAAGAATAAATGATGTGTTCTAGAAGTTATGGGGACACTAGTATGAGAAACTGTCCCCCGAACTCCCCTGTTTAGAAGGGTCATGTGTGTACCACACACCATTTATCTCCCACACTTGGGAAGGATATTCAGTGAGTGTCTCCACATATGGTGGTTGTTGTTGATAGGAATGAGCTGAAGGCCTATCCTCTATCCATGGATGAGGTGGCCCTAACATCTGTTGCTCCTGAATATGATGAACATGATAACAGGATAGCAGATGCAATCACGGTAGGTACCCTTATCTTGGATACCTTCTCATAAAGTTATTTCATCTTCTTAGGTATTTTGGATAAGTTGGTATCCAACTCATCCATTCTTTTATTAATCCGTTCAATCATTGTAAGCTTTGTCTGTTATTAACTCATGTCAAAAGAATCCACTATTGCCTTCACTCCCCCACTAGATTGGAATGGATTGGGGGTTTCTAACTGAGCTCTACTAGCGATTTATGCCCTACTTGTCTTAGCCAATCTCTCGAGCACTTCCCGATAGTGTTCGCACCTCTTGATGTATAGCATCCTCCACAAGTAGCACTAACCAAACCCTACACCTCAGGCTGTAAACTGCTATATAACGATTGAACCAAGATGGTAGGCTCTAAATTGTGGTAAGGACATTTTTGGAAGAGGTCCTTGAATCTCTTCCATGAGTCACAGGAAGCTTCATTAGGAAGCTGGGGGAAACTTGTGATGCGTGAACACATCATGTTGGTTTTATTCAAAGGGTAGAACTTCTTCAAGAAAATGTCCTTGAATTACGCAAAGGTAGTGCGACTACCCCAAGGTTCTTCATCCAGTAATCTACCTTATCCTTCAAGGTAAAAGGAAGGTCTTTGATCCTAACGTAGTCTTGATTAGCCCTAGGATGTCTAAGAATAGAACAAACCAACTCGAAGTCCCTAAGGAATGCATATGGCTCCTAGTGTGCATTCCCTTGAAAATGTGGCAACAAGCTTAGGAACTGCAGCTTCAATTCGTAGTCGACTTCTGGTTCCACTGGGCTCAACCAATTAGTCATCTAAAACTGCCCACGGTTATATGTCACATCCATAGGTGCATCTCGACCCAACTGCAATTGGCCTAATTGTGATCTCATAAGTGCTTGATTTTGTTCGGATTCTGCCAACCGAGCCAGCTCTGTGTGCAACAGGTTCTCTCGTTCTTTCTCCTCTCTATGCCCATCCTGTCTTTTAGGAGGCATCTTTAGTGTGTTGTTGTCACCTTCAACAAACAATGGATTAGCGTGAGATGTATAAGAAGATAATGAAATCAAATCTATCTCACCAAGGCGATGGTCTTTCTCAGTGAGTAAAGAAGGAAGAAAGGAATTGGTTGGGATGTAACCATCCCTAAGGAGTGAATCATGATACTCCAGTTCGAAAAGAAGATTATTTTCAAATACGGATGGTCCAGCTAAAGAAGGAGAAGGAGAGGACTGGACCGGTGGAGACATGATACTTGGGCGGTTCAACGACAAGCTCGCAAAATCCGAGCAAATATCCTACCAATTATCCATCTTTGATATTCAAGAGATAGGAAATTTAAGCATGCTCGATACAAGAGAATATATTTCTACTAGGCACTTGAAATGTGCGGAGTTTACTCACACAAAACAATCAATACAAACCCTTGCGAATTCACCACCTCAAGGCTAAAGGCCGAGATAATGGCCTTATTATCTTGTCAATTTTTAATTGGTGATCAAATACAAATATTGACAGAGTTACGAGATGTTAGGTACCTAAATTTCCTTATAGACTGGACTGATTCTTATGACTAGTTTCATCCACTTTCAACAAGTATGGAAGTATAGAACCAGTAATCTATATGAAAAATCCTAGCTTGGCTCCATCCTATTGTCATCCCTCTCTCCCTTGATAAGTACCTGCAAACAAATGAGGGCTTTATGCACCTATAAAATAAGGTTGCTTTTATTCCAATTTATGTTGGACAACTTGCATTAATTCATTCCTAATTTTAAGAGTTTTTTATTATCGTTTAAATTTAAGTGACCACAAACATCGCCTAACGTACAATCCATTTTTTCCTTTCTCCTTAAGTTGGTGAAAACTGAGGGATAAAGCGAAAAATGAAATGCAGTCAAAAATAAATGATGCGTGCAGTCGTTAGAAATAATTACAACGCTTCCCATCACTCTCCATGTGGATGCATAACATAATTTTCAAATCTAACTATACATGATGCAAATCAAAAAAGTCTCACCTAAGAAGTAGTTCTATTAGCAGTGAAGAAATCAATTAATTTGACTAAGTAGAACGTATGTTACGTACGTCTATAAATCTCTTAAGATTTTTGCAATTGTGAATCTTATGAGATTTCTGTAGTATGTCCTAATTTATGAAATATATCAAGAAAATATGACCTACGATCTTTCTATTTGGCGCAAAGCATTGATCTAAAACGTCACTCAAGTCGAGAACCACTCTCGACACATACACACAACGAATAATAAAGTTGAACCCACTTTCTTTGCATGCGTGAGATCTCAATCAAGAACTATTGTAATTGGGAAATTAATTACAACACAATGAAATGAGCTTAATTAATCTAATTTAATCAACAGAAAATAAATTTCTTCATGGGCTTCTCCAGCAAGCAACTCCAAGCTCCTTGCCTCCGTGGTCCTTCGAAAGTTGTCAGCTCTACGAGCCTTCGACAAAACAATATATTTCTTAGAGAAAGAAATTCTCGAGATATTGAAGAAATTAATTAAGTATGAAACATAATGCAAGACAACCTCAATCAAAACAAGCTCAAAAATAATTAATCCTAAAAATTACTAAATAAATATTTGACCCTAAGAAGTAATCACAAAATGTGATGCATCTCCGGCAACGGCGCCATCTAATGAATTGCTAAATGCATGTATTAATATGCATCTATTGTAGCACATGCACTTAGCATGTCATATAGATCTAAATGGATAATGTCTATGAAGAGTATTCTCCTTTAATTTTTACCCTAGGAAGTCCATGGTCAAACACAAGGATGAGAGCAATTCGGCAATTAATTTTAAGTGTTAAATATTTAATGTAGCAACTTGTAGGATAATTATAATAAGCTGATGCACAAATCACAACAAGACAAAAAATTAACCCATTTTTATGCAACTAAATTAGGTGAAGAGAATAGTGCATAAACACAATTAAAATAAACATAGAAACTTGTGGTGAATCAATCATAAGCAATGTTGAAAGCAAATTAACAAAATTCTAACTTTTAAATTCTCGGTAATGCTTATTAGTTTTAGTAAGTAATTAAATCATCTAATACTTATTTACAATTATTAAAATGTCTAACCATTAATAATTAAGAATTAGTACGAGTAACAAGTTCAACTACTTACTCACTCGTTCAGTCTTACTTTGATTTAAAGGTCTTAATAAGCACTCAGAAGAGAAAACAATTCATGAATGAATTTTAAATTTAAATTAAAAAGAAAGCATGCTACAAGATAAAGCATCAAATTAGGTTTCAAACGAGACCAAAATCACTTCATTTGGATAAATGATAAAAAGATATTAGATATTTACTTTAGGGGTACTTTTGGAAGAAAAATTACAAGTTTTAATACAAAACTAAACAAATTAGGACTGAAATGCAAATATAATAACTTGCAGGGCTAATTTGCAAAATTCATATAAGCAGGAGGACTTATCTACAATTACGAAAAAGTTAGGCATCGATGTTGCAAATTGCCCAGTCACGTACACACTGCACATGACCCTAATAGGTTCAGCTGGGGAGGCTCGGTTGCATCTGGCAGACTCTAGTTCTTCGTATTAGGTTCGAATGCAAGCTCGATACATGAGCCTTAGGAATGAAGCGTTGCTTCAGATGGATGATGTGGCTTGATGGCAGTCGTAGGATACGCCCAATAAAAGGAATCCAACGATCACTGTTAATCTTCTGCACTTCATCGCCTCGGCGAGCGGCGGAGTTTGAGCTTGCGCTCTGACGAGTCTAGTATATCTCCTCCTTGCTCTTATGTCACTGCTGAAGGTCAGATGACTTTGACAAGACTACGTGAAGTAGAGGATGAACTGAGGATGATGAAGGAGCCATTGAAATGACCTATCGATGAAGCCTATCCAAAAAAAGAAATTGGAGATAAGAGCACCAATTCATTTTCCGATCAATGAAGCTCTTGAGAACCTACAAGGTTAGCAGCAAAAACCCACGTGCATGCAAACTTACTCGGGGTATTGTGAGGCGAAATGGAGGTTCTAATGGGATGAAGGAGAGGAACCCAACTTGGGTTCCAAGTCATAAATCTACTGGAAAGGATTGAGGTGGACACACATGTGGAGAAATGGATCTATCATGAAGAATAATGCGTGGTATATGGATGAATCAAGATGCAATCTGAGTTTTCAGATTATAATTTAAAGATGAACACATATGAAGTAAAATGGTGAAAACTGGAAGAAATGAAGATAGTGGAAATTACAGGAAAATGGAAGGATGAATCGATGAATTTTTTAAGAGGTTTCAGGTTCCTGATTGAAGCTCGAGTTCTTCAGATATTCGCTTCACATTCTTGGCTAGAGAACGGAACTCGAGAAGATCCCAATGTGTTGCGACTTGGCTGAGAAGCCAAGGATCTTGCCGACGAAAAACTTCCATCGTCATTCTTGAGTCCAATATCCTACTGTCATTAGAAGATGGATAAGGCTAGGAGACTTCGCTCGGGGTGGCGGATAGCCGGAGTTGGTGGCCTGATGTTGATTATTTATAAGTGACGGTCAGAGGTTATCTTTCAAGGCGATGATTTCAACCACCGCCAGTTAACATAGAAGTTAGGATTATGTTCAAAAAGGAGTTAGCGTGGAAGAGGATAGTTAGGAGAAGGCATTAGTTGTGGTTTCGAGGTAGGGGGTTGTATACATCGGCCGGCGTAATTTGGAGAAGTTACGTGGGGGCGAAATGGTGTGACTTTTGGAAGAGGTTGTCGAAGGTTGAAGGTGAAGCAGATACCGTTGGATCATATGATCCAACGACTCATGTGAAGGCACGGTTGAACATATATGATTGAATAGATAATAGCCGATCGGACAGCTCACAACGAGGCACGAAGGAACGGCCCAGATTGAAAGAGTATCCGCCATCAGAAGGTCAGAAGTGTGGACTAGTGGCGGAACAGGAGCGAGCCACATGGCCAAGTATGGAGCCACCACGTTGCTATATCAGAATTAGGATAAATAGAAAATTCAAAGAAAATTATAATCTAGATAGTTAGAAAGGGATTTAGAAAAAAAATAGTAGTTTTAGATCTCGACCACGTAGAAATCAAAGAGAGCAGAGGTCATCTGTACATAGATAAAAATTAAATACGGATAAAAATCTTATGAAACAATTTCATTTGAATTTCCTTTTCCTTATTTTTTTGTATTTTTATTTTGGTTTATTTATATATATTTTATTATTCTATTTTTTTTATTCTTAATAAGAAAAACATAAAACATTACATCATAATAAGGTTTTATTAATATAATGTAATTAGTGTCAATTATATACAACACATAAAATAGTAATTAGTGTTGGTTAGTCAATGAATCTTGTTAATTTACTTAAGCAAGAGAGATAAATAATGATGATTAAGCTGATAAATCTGGGATTTATCAATTGGGCCTTTCTTCTGACTTCGCATGGAGGATCGGGGGGTTGTCGTCACACGCCATTTCGATAAGAACAAAAGGACCATATTAGATCTAGGTCGTGTTCTTGATATAACGATTGGTGCAGGGTCTGCAAGAATGCGAATGAACTCTGGCTTTGGCGAACGTCGACCTTGGATATCTCCTTTCTCCAACGACGATTCTTCGATTTGAAGGCTACCAAACGTCGTTGGGGCACATCCGCATGTTGGGCTACTCCGATGAAGCCAAAAGGGCCTCGAGGAGGATATGGGTTCCCTTCATGCTCCAATTGATCTAGAAGTGCTCCATGCCTTCGACTTGGCTCCAAACTACTCCTCAAGACTTCTTTCTACGCAAAAAATGTTCTTGGGCTCGAGGGCTACTCCCTCGATCGTTGGATGAAGCTATAAGCAAATGGAATCCGGATGGCATGTAGGTATTTTATAGGGAATTAGAAATAGGGAATCAGAAATATATTGTAAATTCACTTAAAAGTATAAAATGAAGTAACTAATGCTTGTTATAAAATAAAATATTCCTAATTTTATGTAATATTTAATTTGTATTTTATTTATTAGTTCGAGGTCATTTATTATACATCATTTTTTACATGTATAGTTATAGGTGAATATACATGTATATTGGGTATTTAATTTTTAATTTGCATTACATAGTTTATTGATATATACATGTATTTTATTTATTTTAATTTATTTAATTTCTTATTCAGGTATTTTTGTTGTATTTTTATGAGTTTATCTTATATGTATATATAGGTATATTTCATCTATGTATTAAAGTAATAGATTTATTTTAATTATTGTTGATGGTTTTATTTTATTTTAATTATGGACATGTGTTTACAATTTTATAAAAAATATAAAGAATAAATATATTGAATATAATATACAATTATATTGCACAATGAGGGCCCACAATCTAAATTTTGCATCATAACTCCAAATTGAATGAAACCATCTTTGTTAAATAGCTTATTAAAATTTATATACAATTAAAGATGAGTTTGGCCAATTTTGATATTGTATGGAGAACATATAGGTATGCAAAGTTTTCTTTATGGATTTGTATTTGTTATGTCTTGGGCACATTGTGCATTATTTTTTAGTGAAATCAGTTTTGTATTTTTCTTTGTATTTTTATCTACAAAATTGATCTTCGAGGTTTTGTTATTTGAGGTGTAAAAATAATAAAATAAAACAGCTCCCAGAAAGAAATTATAGGGCAAATTAAATTAGGGTCTTAATAGTTTTTTTTGAGGTTTTCTGTACAGTTTCTCTACCCTATCACCCTTGCTTTATTCCTTATCAATCAAGTCATCATGATGACTGAGTCTCGGGTTCTAGGGTTACTCAATGTCTTTGGCACATCATTCTTTTTCTTTTCTTTCCTTTATTTTTTTTATTTTGGAACTTAATACATAATTAATACATACACTATATTATACAATTTATAGAGTGCTTATTTTTTATATTTTAATGATATAAACATGCATATAGATAGGGATTTAAGGCCAAAATGAAATAATAATGGTGATGAAGTGAGAATTCATCACACCCTCCCCCTCTATACTTGCCTTTGCTAGACCATAGCAAAAACTTTTTCCTATAAGTGCAGAAAAGAAAATAAATAAAAGAAAATTAAATAACTTAGAATAATTTTTGACTTTTAAATATATCTTAATAAAGTCAAAGTTTGGAGCTCAAAGAAGACTTTTGGATTATTAATTTTTTCGGAACCACATCGAGGTTAGGAAGTGTGATACAATGGCACTTAGCTCCATAATCCTATTATCCATTCCAATTTATAGTCAAGTTAGAACCATCCTCTCAGTCGCATACTCTTGCTACCTTGAAGTAATAGAACCATGTGTGTGAGTAGTTCGGCTCTTCCAAAACAAACCATTGAATAAAAAAGGAGTCTACTCTTCCAGTAACTCATCCTCGTGGAGACATATATTCCCTTCTAAGGTCAGGTGCGGTTGATCTTTACAATCAAGTGGGGAAGAATCTAGAAGAAAGGGAAAAGAAGTGGGAATGAGCCTGTGTAGTCTTCATTCCCTTGTGAATCTAGGTCAGTGTAACCGAGTATTCACCAAGAAGCAGGCTTTTCTGAAACTCAAATTTTTGGGAGAATTTTTGGTGTAGGTTTCCTTGGACATTTTCTTTGACTTTGCACATCTTATGCATTCTTGTTTGTACCTCGATGGATATAACATCTTTTGTTCTGCCCATTTTTTAGGATCTTGGGAAAAGGTGCACCGATAGACTATTCCCCATCCGAAGCATTGTCTTAATCCATCTCTAGTCTTTAGACTTCATTGTTACCAAAAGATGTCGTTATAGTACCAGTTTTGGCAATCCCCAAGAATGGTTCCTGAGCCACACTAGACAAAGCGGCCTAGCATCATCTTGACTTAGACTCCAAGATTTTTCAACAATCCATCTAGATTGAGCTAACTGTTAGGTGCAAGGATTCTAATCAAACCACTGTCTCAAGAATCTTATGGATGAAATGAATGGTTCTAGTTAGACACATTGAATCCACTCATGAAACTAGTATCATGGAACCTAAAGAATTAAGTCAAGGCAACCTAAAGTATCCCTAATTCCAATCCTCAATGGGTTCCTCTGAAATTAAGTGCATTAAGGTCTTCACCAAGCTCCAATCTTTCAGAATGCAAGAATTCAAATTTTTATGCAAGTTTTTGAAAATAGTTTGCAAAATTTTATAGCCTTTTGACATTTCAAATTTTTAGGGATTTTTGAAAAATAAAAGAGATAGTCAAATAATCATGTGCATATATTTAGATGGGAGTGCATCTTTATTTACAATAATTAGGTGAAAAACATACATAGGGTATTTACATAAATTACATTAGTTATTATTTACACGTCTTTATATGCAGAGTTTGTAAAGAATCTTTATGTGTTTCAAATTTGTACAAGGTTCCCAAAATAATTTAAAAATATTTTGACAAACATTTTGAAAACTTTATATTGAAAATAATTTGACAAATAATTTTACAAATATTAACAAAATTTGAACATCATTTTTTTACGATTTTTCAAATAATATACATGGATTTTTCAAAGTATTTTTACAATCATTTTTAAACCAATTTGAAAATGATTTTTAAATTATTTTATTAAAGCAAAGGAAATAAATTTTTACAAACAAAGTATTTTTACAGAGGTTTGAAAAAATTTCAAAAAAAAATTTCAAATGGTTTTCAAAAGATTTTAAAAAGGAATTTTCCAACAAATTTTCAAACATCTAAAGCATTATCGCAATCCATATCAGGTTTTTCGATATCATCGTTACCAAAAGAAGTGTGTTAGAGTACTGGTTTAGGCAATCCCTAAGAATGGTTCCTGAGCCACCCTTGACAAAGCAACCTAGCATCGTCTCGACTTAGACTCCAAGATTTTTCAACATTTCATCTGGGTTGAGCTAAGTGTTGAGTGTGAGATTTCTAATCAAGCCACTATACCAAGAGTCTTACAGATGACATGAACGGTTCTATTTAGACACTTTGACTTGACTCGCGAACATGGTCTCATATAACCTAAAGAATTAAGGCAAGGTGACCTGAAGTATCCCCAATTCCAGTCCTCAATGGGTTCCTTTGAAATTAAGTATATTAAGGTCTATTCCAAGATCCAATCTTCAGATTGTATTTTAGACTTGTTCAATTATCTAGATTAATTTGAACAATGCAGATGTTATGTGTAATGCTTCGTGAAGCAATTTTCAGATTTTGATCTTTTTATGGATTTTTTTCAAAAATTTTGAAAAATTTTATGCAATTTTTGAAAACATTTTACAAATTTTCATAGTATTTTGGTTTTGCAAATTATTAGTGATTTTCAAAAAATAAAAGAGTTAGTGAAAGAATTATGTGCATATATTTACATGGGAGTGCATATATTATTTACAAGAATTTAGGCGAAGAAATTACACTATCTATTTATTGGAGTAAGTTTGTTATTATATATAGGTTTATTTACATAGTTTGTAAAGAATTTTTATTTGTTTTGATTTATGTATGTGGTTCTAAAAATAATTCAAAAAGATTTTAACAAACATTTTTAAAACTTTTTTTGAAAACAATTCGACAAATACTTTTTGCAAATATTTACAAAACTTGAAAAATCATTTTGCAAAGATTTTTCAAATAGTATTTATAAAATTTTCAAAATATTTTAAAAAAATATTTTCCAAACCATTTACAAATAGATTTTCAAAACATTTTATTCAATCTAATAAAAAGAAATTTTTACAAACAAAACATTTTTACAAAGGTCTGAAAACATTTTCAAAACATTTTTCAAACGGGTTCTAAAAGATTTTTCAAAGAATTTTTCAAACAAATTTTCAAATATTTTTGAAAACATTTTTAACTTGTTTATAAGCGTAATTACAAAGAATTTTAGTGTGTATTTCTGTTTTTATTGATTTGCCATATTATTAAAAATACGAAAGTACAAGTTGTGGCTGAAGTATATACAACGTATATACAACCCCTCCATACTTAGCTTGAACTATTTCCTCATAGGTCAGAGAGAAAAAGGAAGACATAACTCATGGTAAATATAGGAAAGTCAATACTACAATGATTGAATAAAGAATAGGAAGTCGACCCCCCTCCATACTTAGAGTTAATTAATCCTAAGTATAGTAGATTGTATACAAAGTAGGGAGGGACAAGGGTGGGAACAAGTAAATAAATCATCAGCTCGGCATGTCTCCCCTTATACTTAGGGTAAAATATCCCTAAGCATAGACTAGATATCAAGAGTTGAGGAGATAGACAAGGGATCAAAGAATGAACACTTGAATATGCTCATCCCCCCTATACTTAGGATGAAGTATGTCATAAGTAAGGAAATGATGATTGGGATGCGTGCAACTTTTCGAATGAATGAAAGTATAGAATTCGAAAAGAAGAAAAGAAGAAAAAGATGAATTAGTTAAAAATATTTTGGAGGCCTTGTCTGATTATATTGATGTTGTAGCGTCAATTTCATCTTGGTAGACCATCTGAATAGAGTAAACCACAAAAAAGAATGTGTCATGTTCAGATATGACTTCAGTAGTTGTTCATTGATGATGATAGGTTTTGTATCAGTTGACAAACTAGATATAACGATGCTTCCATTGTCATGCACATGCTTCACTATAAAAATCCATGTCCACTTGATCTTCAATTTCCTAGTGAATGTTTTAACTTTGCATCAAATAACCAAACCTTCTGACTTGGTTCGAAAGACTTTCGACGGATGTGCTTGTCATGCCACTTCTTGATTTCCTCATTGTACATCAAGTTGTTGTTATATGCATAGTCACGAAATTCAAGAGTAGATTCAGATCAAGATTTTTGTTTTTTCTGTCCTTATTGGAATCCAATAGACATTTATTGTCCATGAAGAACTTTGATTTAGTTCCACAAGAAAATGGCATGGCTTGCCGTAAACTAGGCAGTAGGGAGGTATTCCCAATGGTGACTTGTAGGAGATTCGATAGGCCCAAAGAATCGAGTCAAGTAGTTGAGACCAATTCTTCATGTTGGGACGTACGAGATTCTGAAGAATTGTCTTAATCTCCCTATTTAAAATTCTGCCAAGCCATTGGATTGTGGGATGTATGGAGAAGAGACTCGATGTTCAATGAAATATTCCCGAGTTAGCTTCCTCACTTCTCAATTAATTAAATGTCTACAACCACATGATATCAAAATTTTTGTGATCCCAAACCTTGCAATGTTGTGTTCTTTTGTAAACCAGCAGATGGTGCGACTTTCGGCAGCTCGGGTTGGGATAGCCTCCACCTAATGACTGACATAATAGACAATGAGTGGAATATACTCAAAACCCTAACTATTGGGAAATGGGCCCATGAATTCAATGCCCTATGCATAGAATACATCTGAAATCTGAATGTACTTCAGGGGCATTGTCTCTCTCATTCCAATGTTTCCGCCCGTCTTCTAACAGTCAATGCATCACATCAAATAATCTTCTGTATCATTGAATAGAGTCGGTCACCAGAGGCTGCATTGTTGCGCTTTTGTTGTCCTTCGTTTCCTGGAGTGGTGTCCTCATGATTCATGAGCGTGGCAATGTTCGAGGATACTGTGGATTCCTTCTGAGGAATGCACCTCCTCCAGATGCAATATTCCCCCTCACGATAGAGATAAGGATCCTTCCACTGATAGAAATGAATATTAGGCAAAAATTTGTCAACTTCCAGCTTTAGCCAATCTTGCGGAGTTCACTTAGAAACAAGATAGCTCACAACGACGAACCAGGGGAGCGAGGTGATTGGCTGAATAGCTTCGTTTGGAAAGTTTTTATAATCAGCAATAGGCTCTGCTCAGGAGTGTTCGGCTCTGGTAATCTTAAGAGATAATCTGCCACCACATTTTTACTCCAGGTTTATCGTTGATTTCAAGGTCAAACTCCTTAAGTAGAATGATCTATCTAATGAGTCTCGTTTAGCATCCTACTTTCTTTGCAGGTACTTAATGGCAAAATGGTTTATATAGATAATAAATTTGGATCCAAATATGTGAGATCTGAACTTCTCCAGGCAAAGATGAATGTAGCAGTTCTTGTTCAATGATAGTGTAGTTCTTTTTATCTTCATCCAGTGTTCTTCTAGCATAGTAAATAGCAAGTGGTGTATTTTCTCTTCTCTGACCTAGAACTGCTCTATGGGCACAGTCAAAAGCATCTGTCATGATCTCAAATGGTAGAGACCAATCTGGCGTTGGAAGGACAAGGGTTTGTGTGATAAATTCTTTCAACTGATTGAAGGCCTGGAGGACTCTAGCATCGACAAAGAAATCGGCCTCCTTCCCTCGAAGCTCAGTCAGTAGTTGGGTAATTTTGTTGAAGTCTTTGATGAATCTATGATAAAATCCAACATGCCCAAAGAATGACCAGACTTATTTCAAATTTATATGTGGCTCGAGTTTGGAAATGACATCTACCTTCGCAAGATCTACATCCATGCCACGTTTCGAGGTGACATGGCCTAGTGATGAATCCATGATTCACCTCCTTTATTCTTTTATTTTAGCAAAAATCCCTATGCAAAATAATTGTAAATATATATTAAAGCAAATAAATTAGCATTGTGAATGCTTTTGTTAATATTGTGTAATTAACACTTTTTATCCAAAATAAAAGAATAAAGAAGAAAAAAATAAAATAAATAAAAGAAGGTTGTAATTATGATAAGTATAGACTAACCCGAAACATGAGAGAAGGTCAAGTATTGACGTGATCGACAAGGAATAAAGTAGGGAGAGATAAGGTCCTTAATGTATAGATATCCAGAAACACCAAAAATGCCTTGTATATGGTGCTCATCATGTGCATTTTCGTCACTATGTATAGTGTGTTTATATATATTTTAATTCATTTCCTTAATAAAACTTGTAAACAACAATATAGTGAAAATATCTACAAAATTAAATTGTGTATAGTTGTATAGTACCTATACATGTACATATTTATTTATTTATTTATTTTATTGTGTATTTATTGTATATATTATATTTTAAATACTTGTATATATTTATATTATATAAATAAAAATTAAAACAAAATTGATAAATTACAAAATAAAACCAACCCTTTATTGTACTATTACACAATGATCTAATTTGATAACACGTGTCAGTCATCTATAAAAATCAAATAAATATATATTTATATGTCTTAAATTATTTTGTAAATAAATGAGATAAAAATTTAATGTATTTATGTAAAAATAATAAAATAAAAATTTGTAAATATTGCACATAGGTATATTATACCTACACATACTAACATATATTGCATATACTTATATATATATGTTATTAAAATTATTAAAAATAAAAAAATAGTTTGGAAAATAACTAACACTTTTTTTATCTTTCTAATTTTAGAATCATTTACTATTTTAAATTGATATTTCTTTTATTTTTTGTAGATTCTATTTTTTGATTGGTCAACCCGGGTCTGTTGATCCAAGTCAACCCTTCCCCTCCCAGGTCCAACATGGCTGGAGCTTCGTCGAACCTCTTTTCTCCACATTCTCTAGCCCTGATTCGACTACCTCCTCCCTCGAATCTTGCACCCGATTGTTCGCCCAGGATCCACGATTTTCGCAGATACCTAGGCAGTGACGTATCAGTCTCAGACCGTGTGCCTTCTCTGGAACCTTGCTAGCACCTGGGAACCCAATATAACATCTTCTTCCGCCTCCACCACACCTAGAGCTCTCTCTGCACTGCATTCTTCTTCCACCATAGACTCCAGGGTAGTGACAGCCCCTTATTGGTCCAGTTGAGAGCCCAAATTGCAGTCAAATGAGCGTAGCTCGCTCGTGGTCGGACTCCTCCGATGTGAATAGCCTCTTCCACCTTCCGTAGTGGAATCGAGTCACGACCCTGTAATTCACTCTGCCTTGCTTTGCCATATCATCTCTGATCATTAGTTAGCCTTCTCCCTTTTCTTTTTTCATCGTTCCTTCCGATTTCATCCATCAGTCATCACTCATCTTAGCTGCTCCGACCATTGTGTTGGAGCTCCATCTTCCATCTCTGACTGCATTGATATGCTCACCACTTCATCCTCCATCTTCTCAAACATCTTGATCATCCCTATGATCGACCATAGGATTGACTATAGGGCTAGACTTCCTCCCCTCACCTTTGTCGGAAGTCGAACACCCATTCCACATCGCTTCTTGTGTTTTCCTCGCAGAATAACACTGCCAGAGCATCGTCTCCGAGCCTCGAGTCCCCTTGCAGGTCCAAGTGCGTGGGAGACCTCGATTTGATGCCTCGTCAAAACGGGTGGAGCACCTCTAGGAGGTATAATGAATCTAAGATTTTCATTCTTTATTCTTTTATTTTAGATTTATCTTATAGCAAAAACATCTATAAATATATGTAAATACAATAAATTATCATTGTGCATGTCATTGTTAATATTACATAATTAACACATGATTTCCAATAAAAGAATAAAGATAAAAGAAAAAGAAAGAAGGATGTAATTATGAAAAAAGTACAGACTGACCCAAACCCCGAGATAAGGTCAATCATTGACCTGATTGACAAGGAATAAAGTAGGGGGAGATAGGGTCCTTCTATATTCTTCAATATGCACTCCATGTACATATTACTTATCCTATTTTATTTATCAATAAAAAGACCTCAAATCCAAATATTTTCTTAATAAAAGTTGTACATAAATATTTTCTAAATAATAAAAATACTTGTGAAATAAATCATTGTACATAATATAAATAAAACCACTCATAAAAAGCCAAACAACAAGAACTTAAAAGATCAATTTCAGCACCATTTGAACTAAAATTCTTCAAAAACATCTTTATTGGAATATAAATTTAATTATATTTCATATGAGGGTGATTTCATAACTTTTGGAGTTACGAGGTAAAAATCAGCTTTTTTTAATGCATTGTATAGTCATGTGCTACCTATACTTGTAAATATTTATATCTAATTCCTTTAACTTAAATTATGCATATTGTATTTTAAACCATTGTACATGCTCCTAAAAATAGAGTAAAAATAAAATAGAAAATAGAGAATACAAAATAGAAAATATAAAGTAAAACAAAAATAAAATCCAAAGTTCATTGTACAAAAAGCCACACATGTGTATATTGTATGCAATATCTATTTATTCAACACATTTATTCAATTAGTAAAAATCAAATAAAAATCATTTTACACTCTTCAAATTATTTTGTAAATATATAAAATATAAAATAAAATATTTATATGTAAAAATAATAAATTAAAAATAAAAAGAATAAAATATACATGTATACTATGCCTATGTATAATACCCCGTATTGTATATAATATGTATATATTTAATAAAAATAACTAAAAATCACAGAAAAATAGCTTGAAAAGTAATAAACATTTTTGTTTTTACCATTTTTTTAAATTCATTTACTATTTTATTTGTATTTTTCTTTGATTTATTTATTTTGAATTTCCTGATTGGTTAGCCCTGGTCCGTTGACCTATGGCAACATTCTCCGCCACCAGACCTGACTCGATAATTGTGTCATTGGATTGATTTCTACTATTTTTCTCGATCGGGTCCGGGCTCCATTTGTTGTGATTTCAGTGCATGATTCAACTCCTAGGATTCGTGATCCTCACAGATCCCTAGCAAAAGTCGGATCATTCTAGGATTGCGAACTTCCCTTCGATCTTTCAGGAACCCTGGAGTATCTTATATATACTCTCCTCTACCACCCATGCTCGGTAGCTCGTTCCTCGCACCACCTTCCTTCCCTTGGAACCTCTAGCATCGTGACAGGGTCTTGGTAGTGTCATTAAGAGGTTGATTTAGATACATGGTGTTGGACATGCGAGCCCACGGTGAGCCAATATGCAATAATTGTTATTGCAAATATCATTTCCTGATTTGAAATGAAGAATAATAAATTTGCATAATAGGTCCCTTAGTACAATTAGGGTTATGTACCATGGCCATCTTAATGATCATACAACTGTTGATTCAATTATTGAATCATAGAGGTTGGTGCTTTGATGGACATCTAAAGAGTTAGATTGAGGACTCATCAAGCACCGTCAAATGATTGTTAAGAGATGATCTTCAGCCTGAGTAGGAGATGACAATCCTTTCTCATTTAGGTTGATATCTGATCGACCTCTTTATACAGGTCCTCTGCATGAGAATAGAAATTCGGAGGTGTCAGATTAGTTAGTTCAAAGAGTTGACTTAACGAGAACGAGATAACCAATGTCCTGTGTCGTATACTATCACAATATATAGGCACGCATCCTCTGACCGGAGATAGATGTGTTACTATATGTCCGAATATGTATATTTGGCAGACCAATAGGTTGAAGACCTAACCAAGGTCTTTACACCGCCGTGATGGTGTGCATGCAAGGGCATATGAGTAACACGATCACTCAAAGGGATCGTATAGGTTCATTACTGAACCAGAAGACATGAGCTCACTCATGAGATATTGGGAAGAATTAAATTCCATGCACGGTCGTCTCGCTTTGGAAGCTTGACTGAATTTATAGGTTTGATATATGCTTTCGGAAAAGTATATGATCAACACATGGATAAGATATAAGCTTTTGGAAAGAATATGATCGATACCGACTCCCAATGATCGAATAAGAAACTTGATGATAAAACTTGGAAGTAGACAGTGTAAAAATGATCTTATACTTCTGGTTTAATATGGGTCTTCCAGTATGTAGGATGTATAGGTATTAAGAATACCTGAGGGTGATGTGATCATAAACGATTATATAACCATGACGCTTTCATTCCATGGGAGTGATGAAATGGGTCTGGATTTTAGTGACTCCTCTCTGTAGAGAAGTAATATGATCTTAGTCCAAATGTTGGACATTAAGTTGAATGTGATTAAGATGTAATAAGAAGATTAGATTTGTGGTCTTGATTTAATCAAGCATCTATTGGAGGTCCGCAAGATCTTAATATTGAGATGTGAACACACTTTCCAAGTCACTATACATGGAACAATACAATCTCCTTGTCCTTATCTGCTAGTATCCGCAGAGAAAGCACATTATCCTTGGAAGAGTTCAAGGATAATTTCATTGTTGATATATGTATCCAAGCATTGAGAAAATAGATAATTAAATGTGATTTAATTATCATAACTAATATGAACTTGATTCATATTATATTGAGAGTTCTCTAAGATAATTAAATGTGATTTGATTATCAAAGATGTAAATAATGTGAATGTGATTCATATTATTTGGGCAAATGAAAATAGAGATCCAAAATGATTAAATGTGATTTAATTATCACACATATTGAATAATGCATATAGGAATATCCATATTAATCATATATATTATAAATGTGATTTATAATATATAAGAGAGAACTATTTGTAACTTACATTTGTTAATTAAATGTAGATGTGAATTGGATTCACATTGAATAACTAATTGAAAATATAATTTACATTTTATTTTGGGCTGTGAATGTGATTCATAATTTTCTAATGGCATGTTTGCAATGTTCACAAAATAATTATGAATTGTTTTTGTTGAATAATTTACAACAAGAGTTGTTGTAAATCTTGGAGATTTCCTTGGAATAATGTAATCTCATGAGATTACATGAGATTGCCACCAATTCCCATATTATTGAAGGAGGCAATCTTGATTCCATAATCTCCATGCTTGATTGATTTAATTTGGGATTGAATTATATTGTTTTTTCAATATATATTTAATCTAAATCAAATCAATTGTTGTGGTGATTTAACAACAAGATCATATCCATTAAAAGAAACACAAATCAATGTGAGCCATTTGATTTGTGTTGTCCAAGGATTGAGATCCACAAATCCCAAAATATTATAAAAGGAGAGGCATCCCCTTTTCTCTTCTTTACACAACACACAAGTTGTGAACAACAACTTCTCTCTCTCTCTCTCTCCCATTCTCTACACACCCTCCCTCTCTCTCTCTCTTTTGGTCGTCCACCATGATGCCCTAGAGATAGTCTCCACCGTCGTAGTGTCATCGTTGAGCTGCCGGATAGTTTGCTCGTAGATCTCCATCTCCTTCAGTGCGCCTTGCTCGTGAAGAAGACGTCAGATATCGTGTGTCGAGATCTGGAGATTCGTCGTTTGGATCATCAACATGGATTGCAAGGAGCACACGTTTCATCAAGGCACTCGCAAGCGTCTCCTCCATCGGATCGGACTTGAGACAGGAGGTCTCTTCGTTTAAAGACTCGATCGCAACCACGCTTCAATAGGTAACCCTAATACTTTTTTGTGGTTTATATGAAACGATCCGAGAAGTTTTCTTGGATGATGTAGTTTCATCACATGATTTTTTTAAAAAAAAATCGCTGCCTTGAGCAACTAGTGTGACTAGTCACTCCCGATTGCATACGATGCGATCCTCACGCTTCCGTGATGCGCTTAAGGATTTCACCATATCCTTCAAGTGGTATCAGAGCTTTAGGTCAGAGGTTGTGGATGCGATCCATGAACCTAGGAAGACTTGGGTTCGTTAGGGTTTGCGAATGTTTTATCGCATTTCATTTTCGCATCTCTATTTAGTAAATGATTTCGGCCCTGCTTAAAATGTTTAAACATGAAATAATCATTGTATTATGTTCACCATTAAATAAGGAAACTATGGGATTTGAGTTTGCATGATCTGGAATCTGATTGCGCAAGTTATGATCATTTTAGTAAATATGTATCAACTGTTTTCATGACTACAAATCTTGATGTAATTAAGGAGTTAATTACTGATTCGAAATGCCTAGAAATGCATAAAAAATTTATATTCTGTTGTAAATCAAATTAGCAAACTTTCGAAACTTATTTTGCTTGATTTGGATTTACATTTATTGAGATATGCTAATTTAGTAAGTGAGGGTCACTGCTGGAAATTACTTTCCTAATCAAGAACCTCGTGATTGTCATTTAATTAACTATTGGAATTAAATGTTTTAATTTCTTATAATATTTATGGATAAATATATGTGAAACATTTGATGACGATTATTTCCTTAAATGACATTTCCTTAACTAATAATCGATTAGATATGATCTAGATCACAATTGGTTACATGATCTTCTTTCCAACAAACAAAGCTGCTTAAATAGGATTGGGGATTTGTATAACAAATCTCCTTATAAAGTTAATAAAAAATGTTTTGATTATTATTATATGGTATAACTTCAGTCAAACCACCGATTATCATCTCAAGTACATAATGATCAATTTGGCATTATCCTATCCCGAGGCGGATATGGTGTCTAGTTGGGGAGCGTTGGGGTAGTAGGTTACACCGTATGTGGTCTGTCCCACTCCCGTCGGTACTGACCATGATAGCGGGTAGGGAAGGGATAATGCTAGAGAGATCATGATGTATTTTTATAATTATTAAAATTCAAAATATTGTGTATTTGAGATAATACCATAATTCAAGTAACAATAAAGAATGTTGGATATCAATTGGATCATTTATGTAATGTGATTAGATTAATTGGAATCCAAGTAAAATTAAAACACTCTATTATGAATAGAGTTTTAATTCCCTTGGAAGAATTAATTATAATGAATATGATTCATAATGATAAATTAGAATTTGAACAAGATATGGAGAATCACTAAAGTGACATCCATAGTCTCCCGTCAAGGCGAAGGGTTCCATCGCCAGGGATTGTATGTAGGATATGCCTATCCGAAGTGACAACTCCTGCATACAAGCGCATTTGGATCAGGCTCTTTGCTTCTCGAAAGAGTAAGGTCATATTTACAGTGACCTCATTATTGGATCCACATATTATTGGGGTGGCACTAGATTGTGCATAGCGAGTTCTAATCCTGTTGATGGTTGGTTCACTTAATGACGGGTCAACATCACCTCAGGGGCGGTGGGTCCAGGTGTTAAATACAGAATTGAGAATGCAGGTTGGACTTGCAAAGCGGGATGTGTTCCCACTTCTTCTTATCCGAGTTCCAATTTCTCATATTATTGGGATGTGACGAAGTTAAGGAGATCCCAGATCTTGCTTGAGATATAATGGTAAGTATATCTCTTACATTGAAAATGATTAAGGGAATGAACTTTCAGTGTTGACAAGGCAAGACAACTTTGATATAAAATTACTAAATCAAAGTAAAATATATATTTATGCAAATTTTCTTATTTCAGATAATCACTCATTAAGCCCACTAAATACTATTCTCAATAACAACCAGTAAAATATTATGGATTGGATCCACGATCAAGATATTGTACTTGCAGTTGGACACATATTGTATGCGGTTGCAATGTGCAAGTTTCCTCAAAATAAAGAGGAATGATAATTAAATAGACAATAGGTCTACAACCCTTGGGTTTGTATGTCTCTATAGTCTTGATCACTCATCGAATGTACTTTGTAAGTGACATGTTGATGATGTTCATAATTGTCGAACAATCCTTATAAAATCTAAGAATATGTTCTAGCATACATAGTGCCCTCAACATTTAATCCTGAATGATATGGTTCACTGCATCATGCAGAATGGTGGCTATTTAAGAGATGATGTATTTAAAATGTTTGAGTACCTACCTGAACCTAAGTCTTTAAGAGTTTAGATGGATATAGATATGATGAGTGTCATCAATTTACTATCTATACTCAAGTCATTCATGAAGCTTCATAATATTCATAGTGTATGAATTGAATGAGGCATGTATAAAAGTTCAAATACTCTTATGTTGAATTATTTTGAGTTCAGCATAAGAGATCCTTAGTCTTAAGCAATGGTTTTTTATAGATAAAGGGAGCGCAATGGAAGCATGGGTCAGACCCAAGATGAGAAGGATAGTCAAAGAGTTGACCGTACTTCTAAGACTTCCATATGACATCCAAAGAGTTGGATGAATGCCAATAATACTGCATCAAGCATATGTGTTGATTGTATGACTTTCAAAACTATCTAGAGAAGGACTCAGATAATGCATCTGAATAATCTGTATCTACATATAATCATTGAAATTAACTTTTTTTTAGATAAGATCGAAGTCTATTAATTGTATCTCATTCTTCAAATGATATTTGCAATTGGTTGCATATGTATTAAAGGACTAGAAATTTGATCTTATGGTTTTAAAAGTTATCCATATGGATATCGATGCAACTATTGCCACAATCTCTATTAGATATATAGATTTTTTTCAGTGGGAGAGCCCTTAGTCTTAGAGAATGTCTCTATGACTTAGATATTAGAATACAACCATTGTTTATTTCTAAATGTTGGAAATAAACATGAATTCTGTAATAGACCTATCATTAATAGTTATGATGGAGATATTTCAGATAGTAGTCTGACATATGGAGGACTCTACTAAATTAGAAAATTAATGAATGGTTCATTAACATTTCTAATACTGGAAATTAAATCTTTATATGATCAATAGGATGATGAAAATCATTTGACAATAATCTAACATCAAGACATGGACATTTGTCTGTTGATTTGATCAATAGACTAGTAAGATATAAATCTTTTGAATGCCTGAATTTCTAATCTTACATACTTTTTTGAATATTGTATTCAAGGTAGAAAATTTCTAATGCACCCTTATCTGGGAATGGTGTTAGATGCCAAGGTATTCAGGATCTCATACATATTGATGTATGTGGATCATATGTATTAGAATAAACACTGATATCATTCAATGATTATTTGTGATATGAGATTTCATCCATTCACCTTAGAAACCTGTGAAATGTTCAAAGATTTCACAATTTTGGTTTAGAACCAAAGTTTGAATGAAGATGAAATGAATTTGATCTAATCAAGGTAGTGTGTACCTATTAGATAAATTCAAGGAATACCTTATGGATATATGAATATCATTCCTATCTCAATCCTCCTAATGCACCTAAACTCAATAGAGTTGTAGTGAGATACAATTGGATCATGTGTGACATGATTTGATCAATGATGAATATTAGCATAATTACCTCTTAGTTTCCAAGGTATATATGTTGTAAAGATTACAATATATATATCCTGAATAAGGTTCCAAGCAAGTAAGCTAGAATTTAGCACCTGAGAGTGCTGCTTCATTAGGAAAATGAAGGATGGCATTGGATACCTACTTTATGACCTTGAGATTCTTAAAAGGTTTCATCTTTAAGGATATGATTTTTAGAGATTGAGACTCTTGAGAATCAAGATGAAAATGAAGTAAAGGAACTCATTGAATCTAGAGAAGATAATGAGGAAACTAAAAGGACAATTAAAGATGAAACACTAATACCTCTTCAAATGAGTTTGAGGATGGATTCCATGTGTCAGTTAAGTTTGACAATGATCTTACTTCATATGATGAAGCTTCTAAAGATCATAATATGGAAAGATGTATGCTAGCAATAAAGTCTAAAGTAGACTTCATATACAAATGTTGTATATGGACCCTCGAGGATCCACCTATATGGGTAAGACCCATTAAGGTGTAAATGTATCCTCAAGGGAAAGAGGGAACCTGATGAGAAGGTAGAGACCTTCAAAGCACGGCTTGTAGCCATGAGATACACAATGAAGAGAAGACATTGGTTGCAATGAGACTTGCTCTTCAGTGACCTTGCTTATACCCATCATAATATTGCTAACTTTAGATACACAACTTGACTATGTCATCTTCAAGATGTGTGTCAAGATTGCATTCCTTTATGAATATCACTCTAAGGATATTCATATGAAATAGCCCCAAAGCTTCATGGTTGAGGAAAGAAAGGTGTGCAAGCTAAAGAACTCAATCTATGGACTCAAATAAGCTTCTTTTAGTTGGAACATTGGATTTGGAAATCATAAAAATTATGGTTTCAGATGAATCTTGATGAACAATGTGAAGCTTAGTGGGAGTGCCATTATGTTCATCGTGCTAAATGTAGATGATATCCAAATCATTTAGAATGATATAAGGATAATATTAAGTGTTTTATTGACTGGCTATTCCATACCATTATATGATCTCATGGATACCTATCAGATCTTAGTTCTGAAAGTGTTCAAAAGCAAATAGAAGAGGGTATTGGGACCGTTACATTAAGTAGTGCACAAGGGATATATTCCATTTTGAAAGTCCAAGTAAGGCTTCCTTCCCCTAAGATATGGTACTGACATGTCTGAAGGGATAACACCTCAAAGAGTTGAGGAAGTGAATGCTAAAACTACTTGCGCTTATGCATCAGTTATGAGAAGTCCGATGTATGCTAGATATGTACAAAAGCTAGATGTCTGCCTTGCTGTGGGAGTAGTAAATTGTTACTAATCGTACTATGGAGATAACACTTGATTGCAGTAATAACAATATCTTTATATATGACAAGACTTTAGAGATAGTGATCTCTAAGTCTTATCTTCAAGAGCTTAAGACTTTGTAGATGGAGATCTAAAAGGTCTTAACTGCAGATACATTACGAGATAGAGATCTCCAGGAATAAGGGTATTCTGATAAGGATTCTAGAAATTACATACTGGTTATAATGATTATTGAGCTATAGTGTCAAGGACACTACGACTAACAAGATTGAGTATTGGTTGCATAAGATGCAACATTCGCATTGGATGCGAGCACTATTACTAAGAGATATGAAAGTGCCATAATAGGACTTGGTGTAGTCTCTCAAGAACAGAGTGACTGATCAGTTGACCTAGCTATTTTTCTAAATAGCCTATGACTGTCACATGAGTGTGGGTTTAAAGATTAGCCCATTATTGGCTCTTTGGTATAGTGGGTGACTGTTGGACATGCGAGCCCATGTTAAGCCATTATGCAATAATTATTATTGCAAATACCATTCTCTGATCTGAAATGAAGAATAACTAATTTGCATAATAGGTCCCTTAGTACAATTAGGGTTATGTACCATGGCCATTTTAATGATCATACAGTAGTTGATTCAATTATTGAATCATGGAGGCTGGTGCTTGGATGAACATCTAAAGAGTTAGATTGAGGACTCATCAAGCACCATCACATGATTCTTAAGAGATGATCTCCAGCCTGAGTAGGAGATGGCAATACTTTCTCATTTAGGCTGATATCTGACCGACCTCTTGATGTAGGTCCTCTGCATGGGAATAGAGATTCGGAGGTGTCATTTTAGTTAGGTCAAGGAGTTGACTTAACGAGATCGAGATAACCAAAGTCCAAAGTCATATACTCTCACGATATAGGCACGCATCCTCTGACCAGAGACAGATGTGTTACTATATGTCTGAATATGTACGATTGGCATACCAATAGGTTGATGACCTACATTGACGCGGTGGTGTCATGCAAGAGCATATGAGTATTACGATCTCTCAAAGGGATCACACAGGTACATTACTGAATTGGAAGACATGAGATCACTCATGAGATATTGGGAAGAATCAAATTTCATGCACAATTTTCTCGCTTTAGAAGCTTGACTGAATTTGTAGGTTTGATATATGCTTTTGGAAAAGTATATTATCAACACATGGGTATGATATATGCTTTTGGAAAGCATATAATCGATACCGACTCCCAATGTTCGAATGAGAAACTTGATGATAAAACTCTGAAGTAGACAATGTAAAATTGATCTTATACTTTAGGTTTATTCTAGCTTTTCCAATATGCAGGATGTACAGGTATGAGGAATACCTGAGGGTGATGTGATCATAAACAATTATATAACCATGACGCTTCCATTCCTAGGGAGTGATGCAACGGGTCTGGATTTTAGTGACTCTTCTCAGTAGAGAAGTAATCTGATCTTAGTCCAAATGTTGGACATTAATCTGAATGTGATTCAGATGCAATGAGAAGATTAGATTTGCGGTCTTGATTTAATCAAGAATCTATGGGAGGTCCGCAAGATCTGGATTTGAGATGTGATCTCAATATCCAAGTCATTATGCGTGGAACAATACAATCGCTCTGTCCTTATCTCCAAGTATCTGCAGAGAAAGCACATTATCCTTGAATGAGTTCATGGATAATTTAATTTGTGATATATGTATCCGAGCATTGAGAAAATAGATAATTAAATGTGATTTAATTATCATGACTAATATGAATTTGATTCATATTATATGGAGAGTTATCTAAGATAATTAAATTTGATTTGATTATCAAAGATGAAAATAATGTGAATGTGATTCATATTATTTGGGCACATGAGAATAGAGATCCAAGATGAATAAATGTTATTTAATTATCATGGATATTGAATAATGTAGATATCACTATCCATATTAATCATGTATATTATAAATATGATTTATAATATATAATAGAGAGCTATTTGTAACATACATTTGTTAATTAAATGTTGATGTGAAATGGATTCACATTAAACAATTAGTTGAAAATGTCATTTACATTTTATTTTGAGTTGTGAATGTGATTCACAATTTTCTAATGTCATGTTTGCAATGTTCACAAAATAATTTATGAATTATTTTTGTTGAATAATTTGCAACAAGTGTTGTTGTAAATATTGGAGATTTCCATGGAATAATGTAATCTCATGAGATTGCCACCAACTCCCATATTATGGAAGAAGACAATCTTCATTCCATAATCTCCATGCTTGATTGATTTAATTTGTTATTGAATTATATTGTTTTTTCAATATATATTTAATCTTAATTAAATCAATTTTTTTGTATTTTTAGCAACAAGATCATAGCCAATAAAAGAAACACAAACCAATGTGAGCCATTGGATTTGTGTTGTCCATGGATTGAGATCCATTGATCCCAAAATATTACAAAAGGAGAGGCACCCCCTTTGCTCTTCTTTACACAACACACAAGTTGTGAACAACAACTTCTCTCTCTCTCTCTCTCATTCTCTACACACCCTCCCTCTCTCTCTTGTGGCCGTCCACCATAATGCCCTAGAGAGAGTCTCCATTGCCACATCGTCGTCATTGTGCTGCCAGAGCGTTCGCTCATGGATCTCCGTCTCCTTCGGTGCTCCTCGCTCGTGAAGAAGACGTCGGATATCTTGTGTTGAGATCAGGAGATTTGCTGCTTGGATCATCAACATGGATTGCGAGGAGCATGTGTTTCATAAACGCACTCGCAAGCATCTATTCTGTCGGATCGGACTTGAGACAGGAGGTCTCTTTCTTTAGAGACTCGATTGCAACCATGCTTCAAGAGGTAACCCAAATACATGTTTGTGGTTTAGATGAAATGATCCGAGAAGTGTTCTTATATGATGTGGTTTCATCACATGATATTTTTTAAATTCTGCTGCCTTGAGCAATTATTGCAACTAGTCGCTCCCGATCGCATATGATGCTATCCTCATGCTTCCTTGATGCTCTTAAGGATTTCACCATATCCTTCACAGGGCACACGTTGCTCATACGTGGTTGGAGCCCCTCCGTCACTTGCAGCCTCCTAAGCCTTCCGTAGCTCGGTCAAGGCCACTACCCCGCCATTCCCCTCACTTGATATTGTTGTGTCCATCAGAAGCCTCAGGTGCTACTTACTTCGCATGCATTACCATTTTCATCTCGAATCCATTCATTAGCTCCATCGCTAGTTCACGTGCTCCGACCATCTAGTCGGGGTCTCATCTCGCTCATCCATCTGCTCTAATCGACTTCCACTCACCCTCCATCTCCCAACGCACCATTATCCCCCTTGATCTTGCTCATCGATAGGATTGGGGCGGTTTCCTCCTACATTATTGTCGGAAACCAAAGCCCCATTCCCCCTACCGCTTCTCTCTTTGTTTACATGCAATAACCTGACCGGAGCAAAGCCTCTAAGTCCTTCTACTTTTTGAAGGTACAGGAAAGCGCAAGGCGACCCATTCCTAGCTTTGACTACTCCAGCGGAGCAGCTCCAGGTGGTGGATCAACACCACCACCATCCGACCGATCATCGCCCATTCTAAGGGCCACGTTTGACACGGAGAGACCTCATGAAACTGTAGGATGTCCCCTTGAGACCATAAGACTCATAGATTGCTGACCATACCCGATTGAAGCTCTCCAAAGTATTGTTCTTCCAGCCACTATTCGAGTCGTTCCATGAAGACCCCAGAGCTAGATTTGATCTGTGACGTAGGAGCATGCCCAAATGTTGACCATCTGATCTGCCCATCGATAGATCTAACCACACGTCCGAGTCGCCCTGTAGCACCGTTAGATCCGTACTGACGTGTCAGATCTGATGATCACGTCCGTGACATTCTCTGACCGTTAGATCCCTTTTTCAAAGCCAGAATCGTCTGTTGTCTCATGCGTCTATCACGTACCTCGAGGGTATATTTCCCATTTCCCCCTAATGTATTTATATTTCATTTTAGTCCAGTAAATATAAACTGTAGTTAAGGACTTTTGCATTAAGGACACTCTTGTTTTCACATTTCCTTTTTAGTCAATCTGAGTTGTAGTCATGTGCCGCTTCACGTGCCATTTTTGGGATGTTTGCAGTATTTTCCCTAAACTTCTTGATTGTTAATGAATGAATGAAATGTTTTGAAAAATTGCATATATACCCCTTTGTGTCTGGATTCACGTGTTGCATGTGATTTTGTGGATAAATTGCTTAAAGGCCCTTCTATTTTATCTCCTTGTTACTCACCAGGCCCTAGGACGTATGTTATTTACATAGTGGTCCCTGTGTACTATTTTTAATTTTAAGCCTTTTATTAATTGCAAAAAATATTAAATTAAGTCTAAAAATTGCCTAATAAATTTATGTGACTCAAGCTAGAATGTTTTATTTATGGTGATTTTTGCATGTTGATTTTTTGCATTTTCTATTATTAAAAATTCAAAAA
This sequence comes from Ottelia alismoides, assembly GCA_037367405.1. NCBI lineage: Eukaryota > Viridiplantae > Streptophyta > Magnoliopsida > Alismatales > Hydrocharitaceae > Ottelia > Ottelia alismoides. Next base: position 157,744 of record JAZKJV010009491.1, on the reverse strand, counting down.
TGCCCTAACAAGTCCCTATTTGTTTTGGAAAATATATAAATATTCAAAAAAAACATTTAGAAATTCTAAAGAAATTATTATAGTACCTTTTAGATCATGTATAAACTTTGTTGAAAAATACCTTTTCAAAACCTAAAAATTTGCAAAATATCTAAAAAATTATAAAAATCATATGAAATAATAAAAAAATGTTAAAATTGTGATTCTGATTCATGTTTGTAGGTATTTCTTTCTAGTTTATCTCAAATATAACTTCCAGAAATTTTGAGATTTTTACTTTTTTTACATTGCAAAACATTACTGATTATGCAAGGTTTTCTTATTTTACCACTGTTTGATTTTTGAATGCCAAAAAAAATCTGAAAAATACATAAAATTTCCAAAAATACTACAAAATACATAAAACCAAAAAATATTTTTACTTTAATTTTCTGAGTATTTTTTTCCCTATTTGAAAAATACAAAAAGATTGTTTGTGTGTCTTTTTATCTTTTGTGCATACTTTTCTTATATTGAAAAATAAAAAATTTTTAAAAAATAAAAACCACTAAAAAGCAATAAAACCATTGATTTCTGAAATTGACAACTTAGTGTATAATTGTGCTCCTTGTGTTCGACCTAGGTCGCTATACCAGGTTAATAAAAGTAGCAAAACCACTCAATTTGTTTGATTGATCTTTTAGTGGTTTATTTTCTAGTTAATAAAATTTGGTTGATTTGGGACGACGACACTTACTTAATATATTGCATCTTAATCGACTCGATTTATTTGGTTATTAGAATGGCGTCATTTTTGGGGAGCACAACTAAGTATTTAGATTTCATTTTTTCTATTTTTACTTCTCTCTTTTATAATTGTTTCTGACCATCTTCTATTTTACTTTTGTGCAAGGAACCACTTGGAGGACGACTCAGTCTGTTTTGGAGGGACCCGCACTTGTGGAGGAGCAGAAGAAGCAATTATACTAGATAAAATTTAGCTTAGTTCTATTTTTCCAAATATCCTTGTAATAACTTGGACATTTGTACACTCTTGGACTTGAACATTATTCGGGGTCTGTTTTGCCGAGTATTGGTGCACTCAGGGGACCTCACCATATTTTTCATGTTTTTTACCAGTTAATTTTTATTTGTTTCAGGAGGTTTTAGCCCGTAGACTTAGGTTTTATTCTGGATGAGCTAGGTAGCAACTAAGGTCCAAACACCCTAATAGAATATATGTTCCTATAGATCACGCTTTGGACATTGTCAAATAAAAAACAAACTCAATTGGAACTTAGACCATGTGCCGAGAGAGGCCGTACACAACGCTTGCACAACCTACTATGGTGGGCATCGATCGACATCTAAGACCAGACTCAGGTCTCTTTTCTGATTAATTAGCACCAGTTCTTCCCGTAATAGAAGTTATTGTCATAGGGTGATTTCATCGTGCATCATTTAGATTAGTTTTAATTTTGTCTTTAATTTATGTGCAAATCATTTTGCATGTAGACTGCTGGAGCAAGGTACACATTTCTTACTCTGCATGCATCATTGATTTCATCACGCATCGGATTTTCCGTCTTCCTCCCTCTCTTTTAGTGGACTTAAATAAAAAGGAAATCGGAAATTTTGTTACACGATGTATTTATTGAGAAAAATACCTAAAAAGAGACAGCCAATAAAATCGGGGTTGCTAAATAACACTTGATTTAAAACCGAACTTCACACAAAAATTTTATTTTGGGGAGAGTTACCCACTCCTTGTCTGATTTTACTTGTTGAATGTTGAGTGACCCGTACACTAGGATAGAGCCATGCCTGGACTTTCTTCAGACTACCGATTCTAACAAAAACGATTAGCTATTCTGTAGTGAGGATTTTCGAGTAGCCAATAAATGGTCCGAACTTCCTTATCAAAGTAGGTGGTTTAGAGGACATTGCATAAGAATCTATCCTCAAGTAAATCGGGTAGCCGAAAATGATCTATACTTACACCCATTCTGTCCATAAATAGGCGCAACTAGTCGTAAGAATCCGAGCCAGTCTCCTGGGAGAATCAAGCTCCTAACATCTCTCTAACTCGGTCTATAAGATTGGATTATCACCTAATAAAATTTGAAAAGATAAACGACTGATCTGTCACGATCAGCATACTATGTTGAGTAGGTGAATAGGGGGTTTGTTTACTCATCTTGCTTTTAGTACGAATAAAATCTTCATAAATCCCCAGATCAAGATGATGGGAAGGAGGTCTCTCAGGCTACGTTTTGCAGCACCGCTTTCCAGCACTCCTTCTCTTTCATCTAGGACGGCTTCAGAGAGCTCAGACCCGCTCTCTGAACCGGAATTCACCTTAAACTTGTTCCCCCTCGATCACCCTTCTTCCACTCATGAGGTACAGTCGGATAGGCCAGCACATCTATATATTCATTTGACAACACCTAAGATAGAGTCTTTTACCTTTGAAGAGATCGGAGAGATGGCCAATGATGATAGAACAGATGACCAGCCTCAGACTTCATTGTCTGTATTGGACCAGCAACCATCAACAAGACACTGCTAGCTTCCTTGGAGACCATGTAGAGATAGATCAGGGACGAAGAGATATTCATGGCAGATGTAAGGAGAGAGCTCACACAGATGCAATTTGGGAGGGAAAAGCAAGAGATATTAGCCGTTGGAGGAGAGATACCTTTCTAGGAGGTCTGAGTAGATGATAGATGCTAGGAGGAGCCGCGAGATCCTCAGATACCAGCATGTGCCATGAGCCAGTTGCACAATCTTGGTGCGACCCTCACTCATAGATGGATCCATCTTCTAGCCATCCTGGAAAACTTCGAGCTTCGCCCCCAGAGGATCCAGCTACACCTCCATCTGTAAGAATTTTAGATGATCTGTAGCACCGTCCACAATAGGGTAGTGGACGAGGACACCATAAAGTCAATCACCTTCCCATTCTCCTTAGTTGATAGAGCAGCCTACTGGCCGAATCACCTAGGGAGGGTCATCACCACTTGGGAGCAGCTCTAGACCAAGTACCTAAACAAATATTACCCACTCAGTCGAACCAATGCAGCTAGAGCAATGATAAGCAACTTCACAAGGATCCCCAATAAACAATTCCATGAAGCGTAGGATCGATTCTGAGAGTGGGATCGATTCTGAGAGCTCATCGACTGGTGTCCTCATCATGACATCAGCAAGCCCAACCCCATTCAATGTTTCTTCTGTGGGATGACACCTGAGCTGCAGGGGCTAGTGAACTCCTCTTGTGGAGGTTCCTACTTCGCCAAGGATGAAGACCAGGTCTGGGCCATCCATGAGGAGATGACTGAAACTATACAGTGATGTCCCAGACCCTGGTTTACACTCAGGACAAGCATACCCACAAGGAGACTTCATTCTAGAGAATAGCACGTATTGAGGTCGGTCCTTCTTCCTCTTCTGTAAAAGCAGTATTAGTAGAGTCATCAGCTACCGATATGGGCATTATTAGCTAGAGGCTGGATCGGATGGAGATTATTGAGAAGAAGACGTGCCAGGACCTTGATAAGCTTAATAGCATTGATGAGGTGGACCAAACTTTGAGTGACCTATATACCTAGATCATATGTCTCCAAGAAGCACAAATGGCTTCTCAACCACATTCCAGGTCACTTGCTGATCCAAGGAGCAGTTCGTATCAGCCTTCTGCCTTGTACCGTAAGGTCCATCACATGCAGGCAGAGCCGATGCAATCACTCTCGCATTACCATTTGCCACCACCATCTTCTTCAGATACTCAGTTGGTGGTATATTATTTGGATCATACTTGGAGACCCTTACCCCGTTAGTTCACGAGCAACAGGAGCCGTTGATGGAAGTCAACGAGATTTAGTACTCCCAATTCCAGCAACAAACCAAGATCCGTCATGACCACCCACTCTTCTGATGGTCGACCGGAGGTGCCTCATCCCAACAGCAGCCTACGATACATGTAGGGTAGGGCGCCCAACAGCAACAACAACCCAAGTATTCCCAGCAGCAACCACAACATGGTCCTCGACCCTCATACCATGGCTAATAGTGGAGGCATCATCAACGTCATCAGTAGTACCCCCAGCCTCTATCTCAGTCATACCACCAGCAGCAGCAGAGTCAACCTCATTTCGAGTAAGGCAACCCATTTGATTCTCATTCACACTCTTATGAGAACCTAGCCTCTGATGATCTCTCCTGCATGCTATCCGAGCAGCAAGCTACCATCTGGTGAGATATGGACAAGTTCCGGTAGGAGATGAGAGAAATAATCAAGGTCAATGCCTCCATACCTGCACAGATTTAACCAAACCTGAATAATCTAAAAAGAAAGCTGAGCGGGTACGGTCTATAGATACCACCACTCCTAGTGATCTTTTGGATGATATTTATTGTTTATTTGATGTTGATTTTATGACACTTAGGAGCGGTAGGAAGCCAGTCAGCGGTGACTCATCTAGGCGACACCACGATGTAGATTCTAGGGAACCATATGAAGTCAGGTGCAATACTTATGCCGCTAACGATGATGATGACGGTGGTACTGATGCCACCTAGGATGATGATCTAAATGACGGTGTTGATGCCACTGAATTCCCAGATACCAGGCCAGAGTGTGGTGCTAATTCTGCAAGTTCATATGTTGTCGGTGGTACTGATGCCACCAAGAGTCATCTAGTTGTTTTGTCCTCTCCTGTACCTGAAGATGTTTCTAGAAAAATACAAAAAATGTAAGAACTCCAAAATCAAAATATGAATAAAGGAAAGGCTTATGTATCTCTTTTGGATCTATCTGTTGATATTGATGATGTTTACATGGATTCCAGCATTTTGCATGCTCATAAACCCACTCTCGACCCTCATTCTTCTGAGGAGGTGATGAATCTCCATTTCATCACCTTTATTCTTTCCTTTTGGCCTTTAAACCCTAGGAATGCATGCATATATCATTAATTTGTCAAAATAAACATTCATTAAAGCATACAAAATTTTGTATGAATAAAATACATTTATTGTATTTAACGCCAAAATAAAAGAATAAAGGAAACAAAAGAAAAAGAGCAATGTGTCAAGGACACTGAAGTGACCCTAGCCCCCGAGACTAAGACATCATGATGACTTAGTCGACAAGGAATAAAGTAGGGGGAGATAGGGCGGCTAATTGTACAGACAGAACGAAATACTTTATAAAATAGGCTAATAAATACTTTTTGGGACCTATTTTGTTCTTTATTATTTACACCTCAAATGATAAAAATTTGTACATGAAAATTGTAGAAAATAATGTATAGAAAAATACAAAATTTATTTAATACAAAAATAACATATGTTGCACATTTTACACCGAGAATAAAATCCTAAAACTTAAACTTCACATACCCATATCTCCCAAACAAAAACTCAAAATATATCAAAACCACTTTAATTGTACATAACTTTTCATAAGTTATTTAATGAAGGTGGTTTTTTTGAAGTTGAGGTGTAAAAGCTAGGTTTTGGACCCCTATTGTATAATATACCCGATTAAAATATTCATTTTATTTATTCCTTATTTTTTATAATTTTATGTTTGCACAATTTTGTATCTATTATTTATAGTATATGTACATATTAAAACTTAAATAAAAAAACAAATAAAACATTAAAATAAAATACTCATTTAAAATACATAGGTAAAATACATGTACTTATACCTATAAATATCACACTCCTATTTAATTAAGTGTATATGAAACTTCAGAAAAATGTCATAAAAATGCATTTATTTGTATAAAAATAAATTATAATTATATAAAGTACGAAACTAAAATAAAAAATTTAAATTACAAAATAAAAATAAAATACCAAAAACTTAGATAAATATACCTATATATACCGTAAAAAGTAACTTGCAAATAAACACCTCTAAAAAATAAATAATGCATAAATTACCACAAAAAATAGAATAATTTTTATTTTATAACCTAAAAAAATAAATTCAAATTATATTTATTATTCATTTTCCAAGGTATTTTTTCCTTGGAATTTCTTTGTTGGTCCACGTGGACCAACAAGGCGCTTCAAATGTTGACTGCCGGTCAACTGTCCGGCCAACCTCTGACTCCTGTCATATGTCACGTGCACTGCCTCTTCGCCAATTTCTCCATGCCTTGTCCATCACTCATTACCCTTGAGGCCTCCACTATCGTGTAGTCTCTTCGTCCTAGATTCATTCCCATCCTAGAATCTTCACCAACCCTCGCTCGATCGTACATAAAATCCCCGCAAAACTTGCCCAAAAATCTCATATAAATATATCCCCCTCGCCCATTTTGGCTTTTTGATACCTTTTCTTTGGGCTTTATCCCCTAAGATCTCTTCCTTGAGTTTTGCCATGGTGACAACAAGGTGAAGCTTGCAATTTGCAACGAGGAAAGAGAGCAGAGAAGGAGTAACCAACCCACCGTCGGAGCCCCATCGGCTGGTTCTGCTCCTTGCCTCTCATGCCGGTTGAGCCATCTTGTCCTGCATTCCTAAGTAATTCTGTAGTCCCCTTTTCAATCCACACCTTCAATTTGTAGTTATACCGAGCTATTAACGTTCAAATTAAAAATCCCAAAATCCTGGACCTTAGGTTCCAGGTCTAATTCATCGTAATATGGCACTCAATCCACCCCGACTTCCACTCCATCTCACTTCCCTCCACCTTCTCCATCGATCACCCACGTCATCCCACCCAGATCCATCGCTGATTAGGGACTCGAGCTCCCTCCACCACTTCATGCTGGTGCTCCTCCTCCATTCCATTCCCCCTGCCATTTTGAGTAAACCCCAGGTCGAGGAGATAGCCCTCGCACCCGAGGTTCTTTTGGTGCTATTCTACAGGTCTAAAGATGCATCTGGAGCCTCAACGACCACCTGAAGATGCTCCAGTGGTTCCATCTCGTCGGAGCATCCTATGCCATCTCGCTTCGCCCAGACCCTGTAGGCATACGCGGAGGAAGCCCAACTTCCTGCTTGGCTCATCAGAGGAGAAGAAGAGCACCGAAGACCCGAGAAATGAAGAATCGAAGTTCGCCGAAGGACTGTTCTTGCGAGTTCTTCCAGCGTTCCACCCTGTCGTTCGATCACGATAATGGTCCAGATCTAATCTGGGCCGTTGATTAGTCACGAAGGGGTACGTGAAGAGAGCTGCTCGATCAGCCACGTGGCGAGCCCAGAACGGTTGGATCTCAACGTTGGGTAAATTACATAGCCCCCTCCATACTGTTTGTAATTGCTAAACAGTTCTATAAATATTTTATGAAGTTTAAAAAGTAGTGGAATAATTGCATGTAACCCATTGATGATTTCTAATATTGTAATTTAGTCCACGCTAGAGTCACATGCCTATGCACGTTTTATCTTGTAAAAGTTGCATGTAAACCCTCGTGGGATTTTCTAATTGTCTTTTAGCATATAAAGCTTTAAAATTAGTGTTGAAGGTTGGGAAAATTGCATTTTGACCCTGGCCTTTATTTATATTAGCAATTATACCCCTACTAGATTGAATATTTTTATGAGTCATTTTCTATTTATTAAAAATAGTTGTCGTGCCCAAAAATTGCCAAAAAATAAGAGTAGATCCCTAGATACATGCTTGATCATGCTATGATTTTACATTTGCATTTTATGCCCCTTTCCCATTTTCTAAAATTCAAATAGTTCACAGTCTGCCCTTGTTTGCCTTAAAAAAGGCAAAAACTTGATAAAACGATTTTCAAATAGTCCCAAAAAAATATCTTAAACTTGTTTAAATATTATTAACCTTCAAATTAAAAATCACTAATAATAAAAAAAGAAAATATGTAAAAATTGAAAAACACCTCAAAACCTTTATAAAAAATTGTAAAATCTCCAAGAACTCCAAAAATAGTGATTTATGTTGTATAATTTTCTTTATATTATTATATTTATATAAAATTAATTTGGAGATATTTTGGGACTATTTGGTATTTTTCATCTCCATTTTAAGTTTGGCCTTGCATTTTATCCCTGTTTTAGGGTATTTTCAACTTTAAAAATATATAAAAAACAACAAAAAATCGTTAAAAATCATAAAAATAGTAAAAAATTATTTAAAACCCAAAAAAGATTTTATTTCTTTTATTCTGACTATTTTTATTACAAGAAATATAAAAATATAAAAATATAAAAAGAAAAATATAAAAAACAGAAAATTTAAAAATCCAAATACAAAAATATAAAATCAAAAATAAAATAAAATAATTAATTAATTGACTAAAAACCCACATTATTTGATGAACATTGTGCATAGTTATAAATACATAAACACCTATATTATTTATTTCTAAAAAGTATAAGAGTGTTACACCGTGTGTTCCTCGTGTTCGACACCCTACTCTGCTTGTCACTATACAAATTTTATGGTTAGATTTATAATAAATTTTGATCCACATTATCCTTATTGCCTAATATTTATTTGTGGGCTGATTTATGAACAAGATCGGGTTTCATGAGTGGTTACTGCATCGATTGGATATCTCGCCTTGTGAGATTTATAAACCCTCACAGAAACCCTCTATTTCTAATGGTGTTGTTGCCGGGGAGCAACAGATTGTAGCACATCTTTTGCATATATAGCTGTCATTATTTATTTACATATTTCTACTAATTTTTTATAATTATTTGACTGTTCCGACCCAAATTTTCTTGTTAGTCTTTCTTGCGAGGGACCGCTTGATGATGACTATCTTTTAGAAGGTGGGTTCATCCGAGGTGAGCGTAGGTCGGCTTTCTTCTTTTGAGCAAACCAGGAGAGGGCTGGAGAGAAGAACAAGAAAGGAGGAGAAGAGTAGTCCCTTTAGCATAACATTTTCATATTTTCTTTAGTGAGAGAGATATATTTTCTGCAACATGATTTGTAATTAATATGGACGCTACTCTCTCCACCACACGAGTCCAGTGCCTGGGTGTTTGTTCACTTGGGGGCCTCGTACCGGATTTTTTTGTGTTTTATCGCCTTTGTTTTATTTATTTCCTGTGATTTAAGCTTTCCTCCTTTGTTTTTATTTGTTTTTATGAGTGAGACCTTAGATAGTAGGTTGTTTAACTTAGTAGCTAGGTCCACATCCCTATTAACATTGCATGCACCTATAGTGATACGCGCTTGGACTTAGTCAAAAATTAATTATCGATTATTTGGACTTGAGATCAAGCGCTGAAAGAAGTGTTAAACAGCGCTTGCAGGATCTACTATGGCGGACATCGATGCACTTCAGAGACCGGACTTTTGGATCTCATTTTTGAGTGATTGGCATTTGGTTCTTCCCGATAATAGCAGTTGTTGTTTAGGATACCTTCTCACTTTTGCATATCTCCATATAGTATAATTATTTCAATTCTACCTTACATCTCGCATGGAGAGTGCTGGGAAGCACTGTAAGTAACTCTATCTTTGAATGCATCATTAGTTACGAAGGCAGGGTTTCCATCCTCTCCACATGTGTTTATATCACTTAGTATATATAGGAAAAATAAAAAAAATAGTTAGGTAGCTTGATCTGAAAAATACTCAAAAAAATTGAAAAATTAAAAAAGGGCATGCTAAATAAACTTGACCTTAATTAAAATTCATACCATTCATTGGTTGGGGTTCATAAAGCCCACATTGTTTTCAGGTACACTCCAAACATAGTGAGGTGTGATCCGCTAAGGATAAGAGCCCAAATCCTGATATGTGGCACCTTGGTTATCACCTGGGTTGGTGAAGTATAGGCGCTTCTATCATACATGATCGAGTAGGGCCTAGTCGAGCACGGTGTTCCCTCCTTGTGTGGGGCATCCGACTTGGTCTGAAGTATTGATCTTAGGCCACACCCTCACAGGTGTATCTGTCTCATCGGTTTGCGTTCGAGTAGGTCCTTGCATGCTTACAGGTTATTCCGTTGAGAGCGAGGACCAAAGTATTTGTTTTTCCTAATGGCTTCCTTTCTATTTCTTTAACTGAGTAGTTGCTCAGTCATGAGATCAAGGACTATTAAGCGTGTCGATCACTGGTTACAAAGGAGGTGGAAAAAGTACAGGGCACTTGCCTGGAAGTATACACACTCCTATAAGGTTAGCGTACTTAAGGACTCATGATAAGATTGCTTGAAAATAACAATAACATTGAAAAGATAAAAACCGTCGAACTTTCACAACTTTACGTGTTGAGTGGGTGAACCTACCCTTGTTTTTTGTTTGTTTGAATTAGAATTAAGGTTCAAAGATCAGTCCTACATAGTGTGTGCCTTTTTTCTCATTTTCTTCTCTTTGATTCCATATTTGATCCCCTGCTCATTTGGAGCCTTCTACATTTTTACACTCCCTTTATTTTTTGTATTGACCTCCCTATCATTCTTCCAATCTCGATCTCCTCTTGACCTTTGAGATCTCGACACATGGATGGCTTAGTCGGGACCCTACTGACACCAACATCAATTTCATGCGCTCGTCACCTCCAATAATTCGTGGTGATTCTCGAGAACCCGCTTCAGACTCCGTGAACTAATATCCTGACTCCCCATCTTCTCCAATAAACTGGGATCACTCTCGTCCAGAAACCTACCCATTTTGGATGGAAATTGATTTCACTCCATGCACACATCCATCCATAATGAAATTTTGTGTTAACCATAAATAGACCGATTTGCTACTTATAGTGCCTCCATACAGACTGATCAGGGTATTACTTCATTTGTAGATCAAGAGACTAATCTGGAACCAAAAATTGTGATAGAATCAGACTTAGGATCAGAGAAAGAGATGTCTCCTGGACGAAAAGGGAAGGGACCACTGTTGGACATGTGTTAGACATGTGTTCCCTGATCTAAAATGAAGAATAATTAATTTTCATAATAGGTCCCTTAGTACAATTAGGTTTATGTACCATGGCCATCTTGATGATCGTACAACTATTGATTCAATTATTGAATCATAGAGGCTGGTGTTATGATGAATATCTAAAGAGATAGATTGAGGACTCGTCAAGTACCGTCAAATCTCCAGCCTGAGAAGGAGATGGCAATCCTTTCTCTAAAGGCTGATATCTTACCGACCTCTTGATTCAGGTCCTCTGCATCGGAATTGAGATTTGGAGGTGTTAGATAAGTTAGGTCAAAGAGTTTACTTAACGAGATTGAGATAACCAAAGTCTTATGATGTTTGTTGTCACAATAAAGGCACACATCCTATGATCGGAGACGGATGTGTTACTATATGTCTGAGTATGTACATTTGGTAGACCAATTGGTTGATGACCTAACCAAGGTCTATACACCAGCGCGTTGGTATGCATGCAAGGGCATATGAGTAATACGATCTCTCAAAGGGATCATACATGTTCATTTCTGAACTGGAAGACATGAGCTCACTCATGAGATAATGGTAAGAATAAAATTCCGTGCATGGTCATCTCACTTTGGAAGCTTGACTGAATTTGTAGGTTTGATATATGCTTTTGGAAAGTATATGATCAACACCTGGGCATGATATATGCTTTTGGAAAGTATATGATCGATACCAACTCCCAATAGTTGAATGACAAACTTATTGATAAAACCCTGAAGTAGACAATGTAAAATTGATCTAATACTTCGGGTTTAATCTGGGTCTTACAGTATGCAAAATGTACATGTATTAGGAATACATGAGGGTGATGTGCCATGATGCTTCCATTCCTAGGGAGTAATGAAACGGGTCTGGATTTTAGTGACTCCTCTAAGTAAAGAAGTAATCTTATCTTGGTCCAAATGTAGGACACCGATCTGAATGTGATTCAAATGCAATGAGAAGATTAGTGTTGTGATCTTGATTTAATCAAGCATCTATGAGAGGTTCGCACGATATGGATTTGAGATGTGATCTCAATATCCAAGTCACTATACATGGATCAATACAATCGCCCTGTCCTTATCTCCAAGTATTTGCGGAGAAAGCGCATTATCCATGAAAGAGTTCATGGATAATTTCATTGTTGATATATGTATCCAAGAATTGAGAAAATTGATAACTAAATGTGATTTAATTATCATGAATAATATGAATTTGATTCATATTATAAGGAGAGTTATCATAGATATATAAATGTGATTAAAATATCAAAGACGTGAATAATGTGAATTTGATTCAGATTATTTGGGCACATGAGAATAGAGATCCAAGATGATTAAATGTGACTTAATAATCATGGATATGAATAACGTGGATATCACTATCCATATTATTCATGTTTATTATAAATGTGATTTATAATTAGAGAGCATATCATGATTTATATTTGTTGATTAATTATTGATGTGAATTAGATTCGTATTGGATAATTAATTGAAAATGTGAATCACATTTTATTTTCGGTTGTGAATGTGATTCATAATTTTCCAATGGCATGATTATAATGTTCACAAAAATAATTGTGAATTATTTTTTGTTGAGTAATTTACAACAAGTGTTATTGTAAATCTTGGAGATTTCCATAGAATAATGTAATCTCATGAGATTACATGAGACTGCCACCAATTCCCATATTGTGGAAGGAGGCAATCTTCATTCTATAATCCCTATGCTTGATTGATTTAATTTGTGATTGAATTATATCGATTTTTCAATATATATTTAATCTTAATTAAATCAATTGTTGTTGTGTTTTTAGCAACAAGATCATAACCATTAAAAGAAACACAAATCAATGTGAGCCATTGGATTGAGATCCATGGATCCCAAAATATTATAAAAGGAGAGGCACCCCCTTTGCTCTTCTTTACACAACACACACACAACAAGACAACAACATATGCTCTCTCTCTATCTCTCTCTCTCATTCTCTACATGCCATATCTATCCCATTGTGACCATACACCATGGAGCCCTAGAGAGAGTCGACATCATCGCAGCATCGTCGTTATGTTGCCGGATCATTTGCTTGTGGATCTCCATCTCCTAGGAGATTCTTCACTTGGATCATCAACATGGATTGTGAGGAGCACGTGTTTCATCAACGCATTCGTAAGCATCTCCTCTGTCGGATCAGACTTGAGACAGGATGTCTCATCGTTTAGAGACTCGATCGCAACCACACTTCAATAGATAACCCTAATACTTGTTTGTGTTTTGGATGAAGTGATCCAAGAAGTGTTCTTGGATCATGTGGTTTCATAGCATGAAAAGTTTTTAATTTTCGTTGCCCCCAGCAACTAGTACGACTAGTTGCTCTTGATCGCATACGATGAGATCCTCATGCTTTCATGATGTGCTTAAGGATCTTACCATATCCTTCAAGTGGTATCAGAGCCAGGTTCGGAGGTTTCAGATACGATCCATAAACCTAAGATGACTTGGTCTCATTAGGGTTTGCAAAATTTTGTCGCGTTTGATTCATGAGGCCCTATTTTGTGAATATATTTCATCTGTTTAAACAGGAAATTATCACTTTCATTATGTTCTCCATTAAATAAGGAAACCATGGGATTTGAATTTGCGTGATTTGGAATCCGTTTGCTCAAGTTATGATCATTTAAAAAGCATGTATCCACGGTTTCAGGGACTGCGAATCTTGACATAATTAAGGAGTTAATTACTGATTTGAAATGCCTATAAATACGTGCAAAACACTTGTATTCTGTTTTAAATCAAATTATCAAACTATGGAAACTTATTTAGCATGATTTGTATTTAAATGATTGAGATATGCTAATTTTAGTAAGTGGAGGTCACTATTGGAAATTACATTCCTAATCAAGAACTTTGTGATTGTCATTTAATCAGTTAGTGAAATTAACGATTAATTTCCTGGAATAATTATGGATAAATATTTGATAAATATTTTATGATAGTTATTTCCTTAAATGACATTGCCTTAATCAATAATAGATTAGATATGATCTAGATCACAAATTGGTTACATCCTACACTTTCCAACAAACTAATTTGCTTGAATAGGATTGGAATTTATTTAAAAAATTTCCTTATAATCAAAATGGTTTTGATTATTACTATATGGTATAACTTCGGTTGAAAAATTAGTTATCATCTCAAGTACATAACGATCAATTTGGCATTATCCTAACCCGAGGCGGATATGGAGTATAGTCGAGGAGCGTTGAAGTACCAGGTTGCACCATGTGTGGTCTGTCCCGCTCCCGTCAATACTGGTCATGACAACAGGTAGGGAAGGGATAATGCTGGAGAGATCATGATGTATTTTCTAATTATTAAATTTGAAGTAATATGTATTTGAGATAATACCATAATTCAAGTAATAATAATGATTATTTGTTGAATACTAACTGGATCATTGATTTAATGTGATTAGATTAATTGGAATCCAATTAAAATTTAAACACTCTATAAGAATAGAATTTATATTTCCCTTTGAAGAATTAATTATGTGAATATGATTCATAATACTTAATAAAATTTGAACATGATATGGAGGATTACATAAGTGACATCCATGGTATCCCATCATGGCGAAGGGCTCCATCGCCAGGAATTGTATGTAGGAGACGCATGTCCGAAGTGACAGCTCCAGCATACAAGTGCATCTGAATCAGGCTCCTTGCTTCTCGAAAGAGTAAGGCCGTATGCGTAGTGACCCCAATATCGGATTCTCGTATTATTGGTACGATATTGGATTGCGCATAACGAGTTCTAATCCTGTTTACGGTTGGTTCAATTAATGATGGGTCAACGTCACCTTAGGGCTGGTTGGCCCGAGTGTTAAAGACTGAATTGGGAATACAAATTGGACTAGCAAGGTGGAATGTGTTCCCGCTTATTTTTATCCAAGTTAGAGTTTCTCATATTATTGGGATGTGACAAAGATAAGAAAGGAGGTCCCAGATCATGCTTGAGATATAATGGTAAGTATATCTCTTACATTGAAAGTGACTAATGAAATGAACTTTCAGTGTTGACAAGGAAAGATAACTTTGATATAAAAAAATCCTAAATTAAAGTAAAATATGTATATATATATATTTAAACAAATTTCTTATTTCAGATAATCCTTCATCAAACCCACTCAGTATTATACTCAATAATAACCAGTGTAATATCATGGATTGTATCAATGATCAAGATGTTCAACTTACAGTTGGACACATAATGTATGTGGTTGCAATGTACAAGATTCCTCATAATAATGAGGAATGACAATTTAAATAGATAATAAGACTACAAAACTAGGGTTTGTATGTCTCTATAGTCTTCATCTCTCATTGAATATACGTCGGAAGTGACATATCGATGATGATCGCAATTGGCAAATAATCCTTATAAAATCTAAGAAGATGATTAGGCATACATATGTGCTCTCGACATTTAATCATGAATGACATGGTTCACTACATCATGCATAATGGTGGCTCTATAAGAGATGATGTATTCAAAATGTTTAAGTACCTACCCGAACCAAAGTCTTTTAGAGTTATGATGTTTGTAGATATGATGAATGTCATCATTCTACTATCTATACTATAGTCTTTCATGATGCTTCGTAATAGTCATATTGTATGAATTAAACGAAGCATGTATAAATGTTGAAATACTCTTATATTTAAATCTTTAGAATTCAACATAAGAGATCCTTTGTCGTAATCAATGGTTGTTTATAGATGAAAGGAGTGCGGTGGAAGCATGGGTCGGACCCAAGCAAGAAGGAAAGTCAAAGAGTTAACTATACTTTAGTGACTTCCATATGACATCCAAAGAGTTGGATGAATGCCAATACTGCAACAAGCCGATGTATTGATAGTATGACTATCAAGTCTATCTTGAATCCTTAGTGAAGGACTTGGATAGTGCATCTGAATAATCTACATATAATTATTGATATTGACTTGCTTAGCTGATAAGATAAAGTCTAATAATTGTATCTCAGTCTACTAGTAATACTTGCAATTGGTTGCATATGTTTTAAAAGACTCTAAATTTGATCCTAAGATTTAATAGTCATCCACATGGATATTGATGCAATTGTTGCAACAATCTGTATTGGATAGAAAGACTTCATATTTTCAGTGGGAGAGCCATTAGTCTTAGAGAATGTCTCTATGACCTAGATACTAGAATACACTCAATGTTTATTTCTAAATGTTGGAAATAAATATGAATTCTGGAATAGACCTATCATATGAGTTATGATGGATATATTTCAGATGATAATCTAACATCTAGTGGACTCTACTAAATTAGAAAATTAATGAATGGTTCATTAACATTTCTGATACTGAAATTAAATCTTAAAAGATCAATAGGAGGATGAAGATCATTTGACAATGATCTGGCATAAAGCCTTGGACATTTGTCTATTGATGAATAGAGTAGTAAGAGATGAAACTTTAGATTGTCTGAAATTTCAAATCTTACATACTTGTGAATAATTGTATTCAAAGTAGAAATTGTCCAATGCACCATTCTCCGGGAATGGTGTTAGATGCCGAGGTATTCATGATCTCATACATATTTATGTATGTGGATCATCTATATCATAATAAACATTGATGATATGTGATATCATTCGATGATTATTTGTGATATGAGATTTCTTCCCTTCACCTTAAAAAGCTTTGAAATGTTCAAATATTTCACAATTTTGTTTTAGAACCAAAGTTTAAAGGAAGATGACATGAATTTGATCTAACCTAGGTAATCAATACCTATTAGATGAATTCATTGAATACCTTTTAGAGAAAGGAATATCATTCCTATCTCAATCCTTCTAATACACATAAACTCAATAGAGTTGTAGGGAGATGCAATTGGATCATGTGCGACATGATTTGATCAATAATGAATCTTAACATAATTACCTCTTGGTTTCCAAGGTATATATGTAATAGAGACTACAATATAAGGTACCATGCTAGTAAGCTAGAATATAGTACCTGAGAGTGCTACTTCATTAGGAAAATAAAGGATGGTATTGGATACCTACTTTATGACCTTGAGATTCTTAAAAAGACCTCACCTCTAAGGATATGATGCCTAGAGGATGACCCACTTGAGAATCAAGATTAAAATGAAGTAAAAGAACTCATTGAATCTTGAGAAGATAATGAGGCTCCTGAAATCAGAAACTAAAAGGAGAATTAAAGACGAAACACTAATACCTCTTCAAATGAGTTTGAGGATGTATACAATGTGTCGGTCAAGTCTGACAATGATCTGACTTCATGTGATGAAGCTTTTGAAGATCATGTCATGGAAAGATGGATGTTAGCAATAAAGTCTAAAGTAGACTTTATATACAAGTGTTGTAGATGGACCATCGAGGATCCACCTATAAGGGTAAAAACATATTAGGCGTAAATGGATCTTCAAGAGAAACATGGAACCTAATAAGAAGGAATAGACCTTCAAAGCATGGCTCCCAGCCATGAGCTACACACTGAAGAGAAGACATCGCTTGCGATGAGGCCTGCTCTTCAGTGACCATGCTTAAACCCGTCCAAATATTGCTAACTACAGCTACACAACTTGACTTTAACATCTTCAAGATGGAAGTCAATATTGCATTCCTCTATGAATACTTCTCCGAAGTTATTCAAATGAAGTAGCCCCAGGGCTTTATAGTTGAATAAAGCAAAGTGTGCAAGCTAAGGAATTACATCTATGGACTCAAATAAGCTTCTTGTAGTTGGAACATTGGATTTGATGAAATCATAAATGTTATGGTTTCAGATAGAATCCTGATGAATCATGTGAAGCTTAGTGCGGGTGCCATTATGCTCATCGTGCTAAATGTAGATGAAATCCTAATAATTTAGAATGACATAAGGATAATAATAAGTGTTTTATTGATTCGCTATTCCATGCCTTGAGATATGATCTCATGAATACCTATTAGATCTTAGTTCTAAAAGTGATCAAAAGCAAAGAAAAGAGGGTATTGGGATAGTTACATTAAGTGGTACACCATGGATATATTCCATTTTGGAAAATCCAAGTAAGGCTTCCTTCCCTTAAGATATGGTACTGACCTATTGATGAATCTGTGATTCATCTCTCTAAAAGTTGAAAATAGAGCTTTGTTCCTGAGTAATTAGCTGTATTTTTCCATCCATATTGCATAATTAGCATTCATGCATGTGTAAATAATATCTGCATTTTAGCATTCATGTTTGCATTAAATGAGAAGCCCAATTCACTTGTAAAAATCGCCTGTAAATACCCTATATGTATGCATTTTATACTAACTCCAACACCAATAAAATCAACTCTATAATGTATATATTACTAACACTAATCAAAGAAAAATATCAAAAAAAATACTAACTTGTAAAATTATCCAATAAAACATAAATCCAAGTTTGAGACTATGAACCTTAAAATGTGCATATCGTTCTCATAAAGTGTCTGATGCAGGTCTAGTCACTTTTAAAGTAATATACATTCACAGACCTTCCAAACAGAACAAATTTCATGACAATCGGAGATTGTATGTGAAACTTGGGTTTTGGGCCCCTATTGTATATTGTACATATTGACCTTTTTTCCCTTGTATTTTATTTCTTAATTTTTTGATTATTAAAAATCCAATAAAAATTAGATTAAGTTATAAATATTCCTTTCATATTTTCTTTATTTTTATTGCGATTTTTCTCTTATTTAGAATGGTATAAAATGCAAATGACAAAAATGCAGTATTTTATACCTATCAAATACCACCCAAAAATGCACTTTGTACATATAACTTATTTTTCTTTTCAGTCCTTCACGAAAGTTGTAGATCTCATAGAGACAAACAACTATCATGTTGACCACTTTTTGATTTGAACCCTTTTGTTATTTATTTTTTATTTTCTTAATATTTAACTTTTGATTTTTCCAGGTGCGACATGTGGCAGTTCCTGGAGCATCCACTTGTCACCCTATTTTTTATTTTATCAATTTATTAATTTTGTATTTATTTTATTTATTATTATTTATTTTAATTTATTATATTAATTTATTTATTTTCTTTTATTTATTTTCTTTCATTATTTTTAGTGGCCTACTTATTTTACTTAATATATTATATTTTTACTTTTCTTTTATTTTTTCCCTTTTACTTCTTCTTTACTTGTTCCCTAGTCCAAGTCTCCACCTCCTCCATCTTCTCCACTTCTTTTCTAACTCGCTCCTCCTCTGTTTTATTCTCCTCCCCTCCCTCATTTTTCTTCATCCACCATTTCTTTGATTCGAGAGAAGAGAGGTCAAGCCCCTTTAACCTACAGGTGACAGCTGAAGGAGACAAGCTGAACGACAACAACCTTTCAGGCAAGATCCATGCTACCACGTTGCCAAGTCGCGAGCTTCCAAGCAGGGTTGCTTAGCTTCGAAGGATTCTGCCATCCTTCTTGAGGTGACGATCGGAATTGCAACATAGCTCCTCCAAATTGTGGCGTATCATAGGTAAGCGATCCCACTCCTTTTCTTTATCATTTTATTTTTACCTAACAATTTTTTTTCTTGTTGTTCATATCACAATCATCACAATCACCACATTTCATCATCCATCACCATCTTATCAATTCCCTAAATACACCTACATTTTTAATCATCCATGATGCACATCATCACCACCCTTTCATTAACTCTCTACAATTTTTTCTGTTAATAAAATTTTACAAAAAAAACAAAAAAATAATAAAAAAAGAACAGGGGAAGAAGCAGTCGATGTCGCCTCCCCCCTATTCGTCTTCCTCCGCGGCGACTATGTCTCCTGCCCGTGCCACCTCACTACAACTCTACATGCCAGGCCGTCGCGCCCCTTCGCGACTCCGTCGCACGCGTCCAGCAGGTGAAGCCTCCACTGCCTCTGCTTCCCTGCGCGCGGGCACGCCGCTATAAGTTGTCCTGCCCTCCACTCGCCGTGCACTCCAGGCCAAGCGCAGTGCCTCTAAGTCGCACGCCCTCCTCGACCTCCAGTCGTCGCCCCGCGAGTCAGCCCCTCCGCCAGTCCTCTAGCCGCTTGCCCTACAACCAATGCCTCCCGCTAGTCCGCGTGCCCCCACGTACGAAGGCCATGTGCTCCTCCAAGCGATCGTTCCCCTTCCATGCCACCCCTCCACGACTCAAGCCGCGTAACAGCTCCTCTGCGCATAGGAGCCCAACCACCTCCGCCCCTTCCCTGCACACAGACCCACCGCAAGAATCCCTCTCACGCCACGTCATGCAACTCCAGCAGTGCCGCCCTTGTGCCCCCTAGCGGCCACCAGTCCTCTCCGCTCCCTGGGAACGCGTCCTCCGCCATGCCTCGGCCCGTGGGACGACCGCGCACTGACGGGTCCAAAATCTCCGTGTTTAAAAAGAGATGTTGTATTATTTTTGCGTAAAATGAATGTGTGATTTTGTTGTTCGTTGTAGGCAGTGATCAGAATTGGACAAGAAAATAACCACAAATATTTAATCAATTTTTAATCAAGTGGTTAAAAAATGTTTATTTTACATGGGAAATTCCCAAGGTCGAACACAAGGAGGCAAAGGAACAACCTAGAATTATGTCTATCAAACTTCGTGCACGATTTTCGAGGCAGTCTTTTTTAGGAGTTTTTAATGCAATAAAGGATGAAATATGCAAGTTTGGCCTTGGAGTTTTTGGATGCAATAAGAATTTATTTATGAATTTTTAAATGCAAACAAAATGAATTTCAATATTTAATTATAATAAATATTAAATGTATTTATTTTTGAGGAATAAAATTATCTAAGACCTATCACTAAGTAATGGACCTCAGAAAAATCCTAAACCTTAAAAATACTAGTTTCAATACCAAATAAAAATTAAACACTAAAATATGCAAAATAATTTTTAAGGGAAATCTATGCATGCAAATGCAAATCTTTTTTAGCACAATGTCAAGCACAATTAACACTTTATGTGATTTTTCGGAGATTTTTAGAGCAACGGTTAATCAACTATAATAATTAGAGGACAAAATGGGTAAAGTATGCAATTTTCCACAAAACAATTATTGTTTAATTACCAATTATCACAAAAATATCCACCATATGTCAAAATGTAAAGAATTAATGGAAGAACATCATGCTATTTTTGGATAGATAAAATAGAAATGTAGTTGTTTAAAATAAAAGGGGAACAGGGGGTACAGATGCAATTTAAATAAAATAAACAAAAGAATAGTGGGGGACCAAGATGTAATTACCGGTTTTCCAGGGGTCTTCTTGCAAAATCACTAGTAGTTCACTTGTCACGCGCGTGACTTGGCCAGCGGGGGTTCATGCATAATTAAGAGAATCCCCAGGGGCCTTGCTGAAATTTGCCCGTGTGTCACGTGCACCCAACGTGCTTAGGCAGGCTCGGTGGAAGGGCTGAACTTGGATCGCCACGTGTCGTTTCCTGCTTGCTTCGGGCTGCCCGAGGCTTCTGGCTCGGATCTATTTCAGACTTTATGCTTGGAGCAGATCCGAGACGTTGATGGCTGACTATATCCAACTGATAAGGGTTGTGAGGCATCAACGGTTCAGATGAGTGGATGCTTGATGATGAGACGGTCTCCGTTACCCGACACATGGCCAGGGGTAGGCGATGTAGAAGCGTAGGCGGAGGAGCCCACGCAGTGCTGGAGGGGCGGAGCTTGGTCTGGAGTCGATGATGACCGGTTGCGGCGTGCAGATGATGAAGGTCGATGAAGTTGATGATGACGGTAGCGAAGCAGCCGCAGATGTGTGGCGGAAGTTGGTGGAGAGGCGTAGGCGGAGCGGGTTGACCGACGGAGGTGTAGGTCGGAGCGGTTTGACCGGTGGGTGATGGAGTCGATGAAGGAGATAATGTTCTAGAGAGAGAGAGAGAGAGAGAAATCAGAGATGGGGGGGCTTGATGTCGTGAAAAAGGGAGGTGAAGCAGAGGGTACTTGGGTGGAGGCTCAACGGCGATATGACGGAGCTGGAGCAGCTGCTAGAGGTGGGGCTGCGACGAGGCTGAGAATGCCTTAGATCACGCCGGTTGGAGGAGTTTATTGGTTGTCACGCCCGATGAGGAAATCCTACTGATGGATCGATGGATGGATGTTCTGGCGGTGGGGGTTCTTCTTAAATAGGAGAAGGGTCGAGCGGCCGGTGATGGAAGGTTTTGGGGTGAGGCGATGTGATTGGGGGATCGTCGGGGATTTTAGGCAATTGGAGGCACGAGAAGTGCGGCGATGGTTGGCAGCGAAAGACACGGAGGCGGTTGGCAGTGAATGCGAGATATACGGAGATGGTTAGGATCGCAGGGCGACGCACGATTCGCGGAGGAGATCGGAGAAATTGCCGGTGAAAATTGGGGAGGTGTCGCCGATAGGGAAAGGGCCAGGAGGTTGAAAGTGATCTGTGGGCCGTCCGATTGGCCGAGATCGGACGGTCCACGCTAAGGCACATGGCACTCAAGTAGGAGAGGGGCGCTGCACGTGCGCGGCGCGTGCCTTGGAGGCACGTGCCTTGCACGTGCGCCCCTTTTATTTTAATTAATAATTTTTTTATTAAATGATAAATAAAAAGACCAAAAATGGCTTACACGGCCCCAGGGGCTGCCACGTATTAGCACCAGAAAAATCGAAAAATAAAGATTTTGTAAAATGCAAAATAAATAGCAAACGACCTCGAATCAAAAAAGTTTCTTCAAGAAAATTGCTCGTCTCGATGAGATCTAAAAATTTCATGAAGACATCAAAACCAAAATTGAAAGTGAACTTTTTTGGGGTATCCCATGTACATAGAATACCTTGATTTTAGGGTTTTCTATTTTTTTTTCATTTTTAAACCAGATAAAAATCCGAAAAAAATATGATAAAAGCAAAGATAAATAATTACATATTAATCTATTTTTTTTGGATTTTTATTAATAGGTTAAATACGTACATAAAATATCAGGACAAAAACAACTAAAATACACAATGTACAAAAGAGGCCCAAAACCGAACTTTCATATATGAGCTCCGATTCACTTGAACTTGACCTTGTTTTAAAGGGAATTGAATGTACATTAGTTCAAAAGTGAGTAGGATTAAAACGGACACTGGATGAGGAAGATATGAGGTTTTTAGTTCGTAAATCTTGAAACTAGGGTTTGAGTTTTTGATCCACATATCTGTGTTAGGGATTTTTTTGTATTTTTCATTTATTTTTGTTAGCGATAAGTACACAGTGGAGGTGGTTTTGTGTCATTCGGAGTTAGCATGAAGGATTTAAAATTCAGGGATGTTAGGCTATTTACAGGTCAAATTTGGCTGAGGTTTTTTGGCTTCTTATTTTGTGCATAAATTAGTGCTAAAATGCAGTTCTTATGAAAACATGCATGAATGGTAATTATGCAGAATAGATGCAGAAATGCTGATGATTTTGAGGGATCTGAGCTTAATTAATGAGATTTAGAGTGATGAATCTGAGATTCATCATCCCCCTATACTTAATCCATGCTCGTCCCTAAGCATAAAAAAGAAACGCCATGAGGTGAAATGAGATTGGGTTCAATACCAAGACCATGAGCTGAAGGTGAAAATGAAACTAGACTCGACCTTTCGATTAGTAGTGTGTCAGAACTTCTGTGAGACTTAGAATTTTAAAATCAACAACCTTCAAGTTCTACACATCATTGCTACAATTTCGGCTCATAAATCATATTAGATCAATCCTCTTCCAAGGTATACCCTATGAACATCGAATAATCAACTCATGTGCGTGAAAGGTTTTAGCTCTTCCCATCCATAATACTGGACTACCGTGCTCCTCTCCTCTCCAGTAACTCATCCTCGGGGAGACAGGTATTTCCTTCTAAGGTCTGTCGCGCTGTTCACAATCGAATTGGGAGGAGAAGATAGAAGAAGGGGAAAAGAACTGGAGGGTGGCCAGTGTAGTCACCTCTCCTTGTGAAGATGGCCACTGTAGCCGAGTCTCCACCAAGATCTGCAGGTTTTTTGAAGCTTGGACCTTTTAGGTCAGATTTTATTTGGTAGAATGCTTCTTTGTATTTGGAATTTTTGGTGGTTCTGCTTGGATATTGTTGTGCCCCTACGGATAT
Source organism: Ottelia alismoides (assembly GCA_037367405.1). Classification (NCBI taxonomy): domain Eukaryota; kingdom Viridiplantae; phylum Streptophyta; class Magnoliopsida; order Alismatales; family Hydrocharitaceae; genus Ottelia; species Ottelia alismoides. The sequence continues at coordinate 133,722 of JAZKJV010009491.1, read as the reverse complement.
GGAATCATTTTGTTCCGTACATTTTTTGGGGTCTTAAACAAAATTGTGCCCACCATCCATCCCTTTTCCGAAGCTTTATTTCAACCCGTACTCTGGTCTTTAGATTTCCACGCTACCAGAAAAGAAACTCACATAGTCTTCCAACATCCCGTCTGAGTTGAGCTAAGTGCATAGTGAGAGTGCAAATTAATTCCCTATTCCAGAGTTGTACCCAGAATGAAGAGAGCAGGTTAGACACTAAGAGTCAAACGCTGCACATTGTCATGTGGAACTTAAAGAATTATGTCAAAGACCTGTAGCTCAAAAATCCTATTTCTCAGTGAAGTTCCTCTGAAAATTAGGTGGATTAAGGTCAAGTCCAGACCACTCTCGGTTTCTGCTCATAACTCGGTTTAGAACCCAAAGACTTTTCACAGATGCAAATGCATACGATGCTAGATGAAATGCAGGTGTGTGAAAATGCAGACACGCATTTTTTTTTGATTTTTTGATTTTTTTTATGTAAGGGATTTTTGGTTTTTTTAATGCAAAAATGAATATGAAGTCATTTTTTTTCAAAAATTTTGGGCAAAGTAAGTGTTAGTGGCAAAACTCTTTTTTCTTTCTTTTTTTTCACAAGTTAGTTACCCACCCTGTAAATACATATAGACTTACGTGAAAGTACGAGATATGGGGAAAATATATACGAAGGATATGAACAGACCCCCCTCTACATAGCGAGTGGTGTGTCCTCAGAGCGCAAGAAGCGTAAAGAAGACATAGCTTGGGCTAAGCGTAAGAGAGTGAAAAAAAGGAAAAGAAAAAGAACAAGATTTACATAACCGTCCCCTATACTTAGACTGTGACTAGTATAGAAGAAGAGCGGAAAAAATGAAGTGGTCGGGATATGTGGATGAAGAGAGTATATGCAGGTGGGTGTCGGTTCCCCATATACTTAGGCCCTGGTTAGCCTACGTATGGAAGAAGGGTGAAAATGAAGCGATCGGGAGATAGGAGAAGAATGGTATGTACAGATGGCATCGGTCCCCCCCTATGGCCTAAGTAGAGGAAGAAGCTGTACAAGGAGATCGATGTGGTTGGGGGGGAGGGTGGGACTGATCTAATGAATCTTCAATATCCTCGCTCTGCGTGAAGTAGATGACCTCAACTTGAACTGTCTGCTATTTGGGTGATTCAATATATGGCTTCAGCAACTGTCCATTTATTGAGAAAGGTTGTGCATCATCTTTGAGTTCGGCAATATCCACACTTCCATTGGTATGCACATCGATGATAATGTAGGGACCCGTCCATTTTGATTTCAGTTTCCCATGAAAATCTTTAACCGAGCATTAAACAACCACACTTTCTGCGCAGGGACAAAGGTTTTATCTCGAATGTGTCTATCATGCCATCTCTTGACCATGTCCTTATAAATCACACTGTTGTCATATGCCCGATTTCGGATTTCAATTAGCTCATTCAGATTTAAGTCTCGACATAATTTCCCAAGGTGACAATTCCAATTCAACTTTTTGATCTCCCATTCTAATTTGTGAATCAATTCTGTTGGTAGATGGCATGGCTTGCCATAGATCATCCTAAAAGGCGAAGTTCCGAATGGGGTCTTATAGGCTGTCCTATAGGCCCACAGAACCTGGTCCAACAGTTTCGACCAGTTCTTCCTGTCTGGACGAACCAACTTCTGAAGAATACCCTTCACCTCTCTATTAGAAACCTTTGCCATGCCATTAGATTGTGGATGATATGGGTTGGCTATTCTATGCTCAAATTTATACTCCCTAGCTAAAGATCTCATTTCCTTATTCGCAAAGTGGCTACCTCCATCAGAAATCAAAACTTTTGGTATCCTGAATCTTGCAATGATATTATCCTTGATAAACTTACAAACGACTTTGCTATCTGAGGTTCAGGTTGGAATAGCCTCTACCCATCTTGATAACTAATCAACCGCTAACAAGTTGTACTCAAATCCATTGCTACTGAGAAATGGACCATAAAATCAATCCCCCATGCATTGAAAACATCACAGAAAATCATTGGTTGCATGGGCATTTCATATCTATATCACACAATCCCTCCCATTCTTTGACAAATCGGGCATGACCGTACAAATTCACTAGCATCCTGAAATAAGGTCCGCCAATAAAATCCACATTGGAGTACCTTGTGTGTGGTTCTCTTTCCCTAATGGTGTCCTCCAGCCTCGAGAGAATGACAATGTGTGAGGATACTCTGGTATTTCTCCTGAGGAATACATCTTCGCCAGACACAATCCGGTCCTTCAGAGAAAAGGAAAGGATCGTCCCAATGGTATTTTCTCGAATCTGACTTTAATCGATCAATCATTCTCTAGGTCCAACTAAAGGGAACCTTCTTGGAGACAAGATAGTTCACTATGTTGGAATACCATGGGGTTGAATCAATAACACAAACTGATTTGTCTGGAAAAGTCTCCTTAATTGGTCCAGTATCAGGATAATCATTTTGCTCAATTCGGGAAAGTTGATCAACAACAACATTCTTTATTGCAGGTTTATCCTTGATCTCCAAATCAAATTCCTGGATTAACAAGATCCATATCAAAAGTCATGCCTTGGCATCTTTCTTATCCATAAGATATCTAATTGCCGTGTCATCTGTGAAGATTGTCGCCTTGGAGCCCAATATGTATGATCTGAATTTTTCAAGGGCCCAAACAACCGCGAGCATTTCCTTTTCAGTCACTGTATAATTTCTCTGTGTAGGATCCAACACTTTGCTCGCGTAGTGAATCACATAAAGAATTCCATCTCTTCTTTGTCCAAGTACCGCTCCGACAACAAAATCTGATGCATCAGTCACGATTTCATTGGAGAGACCAGTCGGGAGCTTGTAATATCGGCAATTAACATATTTTCTTTTTCAGGAGCTCGAAGGCCTCTAGACACCTGTGATTTACAATAAACTCGGTGTCTTTTCCTAGAGCTCAGTCAATGGGCGTGCGATCTTTAAAAAATCAGTGATGAACCTTCGATAAAATCGAACATGCCCTAAGAATGACTTCACTGACTTGACGTTGGTTGGTGGCTCAAGTTTCTTGATCACATCCACCTTGGCAGGGTCGACCTTCATTCCCTTTTTGGAGATGACATGCCCCAACACGATACCCTCAGTCAACATAAAGTGACTTTTCTCCCAGGAGAGTACCAAATTAACCTCCCTACATCTCTGGAGGACACGGTCGAAGTGCGCTAAACATGTATCAAATGAATCACCATGAACCGAGAAGTCATCCACGAAGACTTTCAAGAAATCACCGACCATTTCGGCAAATACGACAATTATGCACCGCTGAAATGTGCCTGGGGCATTACAGATCCCGAATGGCATGCACTTGAATGCGTAGGTACCGAAGGGACATGTGAAAGTGGTCTTTTCCTGATCCTCGGGAGTGATAGCTACTTGATTGTAGCCAGAGTACCCATCAAGAAAACAGAAGAATGCTTTCCTTGTAAGTCTCTCCAAGATTTGATCAATAAATGGCAGTGGAAAGTAATCTTTCTTGGTCGCAGCAATCAGGCGCCTGTAATCGACACAGACGCACCACGATGTGGGTTCTCGGGTCGCGATTTCTACCCCCTCCTCGTTGGTGACCGTCTGGATTCCTGACTTCTTCGGGATGACATGAAGGGGGGCCACCCACTTGGAGTCAGAAAAAGGGTATATAAATCCTGCTTTACACCATTTCTCTATCTCTTTCTTAACAACTTCCCGAAGATTGGGGTTTATCTTCTCTGAAATCCACGGGAAGGCCTTGCGTTATCCTCAACATAAATTTGGTGCGAGCAGAGAGCAGGGTTTATTCCTACGAGATCCGACACAGTCCAACGATGGCTTTTTGATTTCGCTCAAGGACTTCGAGTAATCTAGATTCTTGGTCCATGGTTAATGATGAGCTAATGATCACAGGGAATTTTTCTTTGGGTCCTTTTAGAAATGCATACTTCAGTGTGGGAGGCAGTGGTTTCAGTTCTAGTAAATCTGAATCATCAATTAAGTCTGGTTGAATGATTTTTGCATCTGGCTCAGTGTCGGTTGGTGGTGAATTACTCTGTGATGTGTTGGCTACCAATTTCGAAGAAAGGTAAGTCAAATCGCTAAAGTAGTGTGGTAATTCGGCCAAAGCCACGTTCGAATCGTCATCGATATTTCTTGATTGTCTAAAAGAAAATGGGACTGACAAATCTGAAAAGATTTCTGTGTCATCAATGTTATAAGCATCTGGGTGTCTAGATAGGTTCGCAATATCTCACAAACAGCATTGTGCACTGTTTCTTCTTCTGATGATGTGCTTTCAATCTGAATGTCTGGAAGTTGGTCCCACGGTCCAGTAGTGCTGAGGGGATTTATTCTGATGTTTAGACATATTCAGTGGTAGATTTGGAGCCCGGTCTTTGCCACTTTGTTTCATTTCCAAGTCTACTTCTCTTCCTGGAGAACGGAATTTCATATTTTTAGGAACCATAATCGAATACAGCTTTGGCGGTTCTTAAAAATGGTCTTCCAAGAATGATTTGCGATTCCTTCCAATGGTTCAGGGTCTTCATATCAAGGACAGTAAAGTCCACTTTGTATTCCGTACCCTAGATCATGACGATAACATTTTTCACTTCTCCCTTAGGTCTTTTAGTGGATTTATCAGCAAATTGTAGTAAAGATAATGATTTCTTCAGAGGACCTAACTCCAATCTATAATATAAGGCTAAGAGTAGAAGATTGATGGAAGAACCATTGTCGAGAAGTGTGCGTGCGAACACAATGCCGCCGATGCGACTCTCCACATAATGAGCACCCAGATCCCCTTTCTTTCTTGGTTGGTGATGATTTTTGACACATTTTCTAGTGGCAACTGTCAAGATATGAGTCTCCACAAATTGGCTTGTTTTCTTTGTACGAGTCCTGGTGGGAGTGCATTTCACCTTCAAGTACTTCTGAAATGCTGGATTACTGGCCATATACTGATCAAAAGGTACTTTCACTGTGATATTTTGCTTGTAAAACCTTTCCATTGCTGGGTCATTCTGAATGTTTTTCTTTTGTTTTCCTTTCTTAAGAGCATGGGGGAAAGGAATGGGAGCATTTGAGACAGGAAAGCGAGAGCCAGAATCATAAATAAGAGCATCTTTATTAGAAATGGAGTTTTTATTACAATCATGAGTTTTCTGATTATAATCAAAATCAGGTTGCTGAAAAGGTGACAAAGATATTTTTGCAGCAACTAGAGGTTCAAGGTCCTCTACAAACTCTATAGATGCTTTTCCTTTATCTCGTGCTGGGATCTTCAGGCATCCTTCTTCTTCATCCTCAAAAGCATACTCTGATTGATCTTCCAAGTCTTCATGGTCTGATTCCCTTGCCTGGTCAGGTACGACCACGGTCCTTCCACTTCTGAGTGACATGGCATTGATATTGTCAAACAAAAGGATCTCATGTTCAAATGTGGAGAAATCTGAATAGTATACTTGACCATTGTGTTGAGACGATTGAGATTTGTTCAAGCTATTGGGGTTAGCTTGAACTTGGGCGGGAATGGTTGTGGCTGGGGCTGTCCGTTCGTCCTTCCAACGAGACAAGCGATTAACATCAACCCGTAGATCGTGCAGCTCATTTCGAAAGTTGTGAATCTCTTCAAGCATCTGTCTTTGTATATCTATTGGTTCTTCTAAAGGGTTGGATGATTGAGATAATTGTTTTGGAGCTTGATATTGCTGACGGTATTACTGAGGCTGGTTTTGGCGGTTGTATGAATGCTGCTGCTGCTTCGGATGCTGATATGATGCAGTGTTCTGAGTGTGCTGCGGAGCTGGTGGAAATGCGACATTATAGAAAGTGGGCGGACGTTGATAAGGCTGACGGTCCCCCATATTACCCTGTCGGGTAGTGTCCTATGTGTACCAAATGTCGTTTACTTCGAATGTCAGAGGCGAAGCTTCTTTGATTGTCTCGCTCAGTGGAGGTTGCTGCTAGGAAGGTTGGGCATAGGATTGGTCCTGAGCCCATGGTTGTTGTTGTTTTGATCCTGGCTGCTCCTAGACATGATGCACGTGATAGATCGGGGCCGTAGGTGCAGTGGGTATCCCTATCTTAGATACCTTCTCAGTTAGCTCCTCTATTTGCTTTGGAAATTGGTAGATCATGTTGTCGATGTCGTTCATCCGCTTATGAAATTGATCCACCACTGTCAATTTATCAGCAATGATGTTCATGTTTGGAATCAAATCCTTTGATATTTCTGCCACAGTCTGCTTTCCGCCTTTGGCTTGAAAAGTGTGCAGGGAATCAGTGTATGCTCTACTGGTGATTTGTGAGCGGCTTGTCTCCGCCATCTGCTCCAGTACTTTCGAAATGGTCTCAGCTTCTCACGATGTGTAGTTGCCTCCGCAGACAGCACCGACTAACCCTTGAGTCTCGTAGTTGAGGCCAGAGTAGAGAGATTGAACTAAGATGTTGTTATCCAGATCATTGCAGGGACACTTCTGTAGCAGATTTTAAACCTATCCCAAGCCTCACAGAGTGGTTTATTAGGCATCTGAGAGAAATTGGTGATGCGGGTCCTCATTTTATTGGTTTGACTCAAAGGGTAGAATTTCTTCAAGAATAGATTTTTGAACCTCTCATAAGTGGTTACAGTCACTCCTAAGTTCTTCTCCCAATAGTCTTCCATCCCTTTCAAAGCGAAAGGGAGTGCAGTGAGACGAATGTAGTCCTGGCTGACTTGTGGGTGCCTCGGATTAGAACATATCAGCTCCAAGTCTCGCAAGAATTCATATGGCTCTTCAGTTGCATTTCCATGGAATTGGGGTAGTTGACTCAGGAAGTGTGGCTTCAGTTCATAGTTAATCTCTGACTGAGGTGGCTGCAAGTAATTTCTAACTCTATACTGCCCAGGATTGTATGTCGATTCCATTGGTGGTTCTTCTCCAGCATTCAACTGCTCAAGTTGTTCCCTCAGTAACTATTGTTGCTGCTCAGATGCATCCAGTCTTGCAAAAATCATCTGTATTAGTCTTCATTATGTCCCTCTTCTGGTTCCTTCCTGTGAGGCAACGTGGGCAGCATCTTCTTCTTCTTCTCTTCACCTTCAGAATGGGAGAAATTAGAGTCAATAGAATGGAAAGATTCAGAGACAGAGTTATTGATGTTAGAGCCTTCCTCGATGTGATCAGGAGATAAATAAAGAGTATGGGTTTGACCTCCTTCCAAGAAGATGAAAGAATCATGAGAGGAGGATCACGGGAAGGGTGTCCATGATCCCAAGGTGGGCCTGAGTATGGATGCCTCCGAACCTTTGAGATCGGAAAAGTTGTGGCTGTCAGAGAAGGGTTCGCGGAGTCCGAACGAGAATTACCACAATTTTCCATTCTCGATTCAAAATGATCAGCAAGAGGTTTACGTTTCATGATACAGGAACAAGTGTGCGGTATTCGTTGATTATCTAGTTTCTACGCACTATCCAAACACAATACAAGGGTTTGTTTCACCAACTCACTCAGTGAAGGCCGTGAGAGTTCGGCCAATTATCTCGTCAGTTTTAATAAATGAGAAATCAAATCTTGCAAGTCATTTAAACGAGCTGTTAGGTGCATGTATTTCCCGACCGACTGTACCGAATTCTTACGACTAGTTGCACCTACTTTTAGCCAGTATGGGAGTAAGTAAGGACCATAGAACGACTACCCTTTACGTGAGGACGGAGCCGTACGCAGTGTCCTCTAATCCACCCACTCTGCTAAGGAAATCCGGAACGTTTACTGGCTACCCGTTAGATCCTCACTGAGAAGTAGCTAATCGTTTTTGGTAGAAATAGTAGTCAGTATGAAAATCCTTGCTTGGCTCTATCCTAGTGTGCGTCTCTCTCCTCGCTGCAAGATAAAATCAAACAATGTCTGTGTTGCTCTCCCACAAGAATTCTTGATTTTATGGGTTCTTAAGATCGGCTATATTTAGTAGTCTCAATTTTAATTAGGTGATCACTAAAGAATTTAAAATAAGCACAAATACAAGTTTGCCATCTAGTCCCAATTTTCTTTAGAGTTATGTGATAAAACAAGAGGGAGAAGTTCGGGAAAAGCCGATGCACACGAAAACAATGATGTATGCTCAGTTAGAAGACTTACAATGAATCCTCGCAATCTCCATGTGGGATGCAATACAGAATTAAAAAATTATTCTAAATGAGTGCAAGCCGATGAAAAACCGCACCTAAGTAGAAAGTTTTATTAGCGAGAAAGAATTGAGTTAAATTTTGGCTAAATTGAACGATCTATGTGCGCCTTAGTTAATGTGACGTGTGGCTTAATTCCTACGAGCACAATAAAGAAATTAAAATGCTCTGAGAGTCGTAAGTGCAGGTCTATCATAATCGCCACTCAAGTCGGGCCCCTCCCACACCAGAGAGTGAAACAGTCCATGACACACCACAGAAGAAAGTTAGAGGTCTTTTACACATGCGAGAGTCCAAACGGACACCGTTGTAAATGAGCAACTAATTACAAAAATTTAAAATTTGCAGAAAATAAAATCCTAGACTCTACGCTCTCTCACGACTCGACTCGATCTTAAATTAATTGCAGCTTTTTGGAAGTCGGTGAAGATGCTTCGGTTCTTGAAAAACCGCTCCACGTACGCCGGGTACCTCGCAAGAAAAATAAGAGAGTGAATCAAAAATAAAATAAGAGAAATAAATGTTGAAAAATAAATGAAGGAAATAAAATGGAATTTACAATGAAAAATTTAGGGTCAGACTACCCGAATGCGAAAAACCGAACAAGAAATTTCAAAACACAAAACTAAGTTGTTTGCCTCTCCGGTAACGGCTCCATCTGAGGGATCCGAAATCGTCGTGTTTAAAAAGAGATGTTGTCTTATTTGTGCCTAAAATTAATGTGTGATTTTGTTGTTAGTTGTAGGCGGCGATCGGAATTGGTCAAGAAAATAACCACGAATATTTAATCAATTTTTAATCAAGTGGTTAAAAAATGTTTATTTTACTTGGGCAAGTCCCAAGGTCGAACACAAGGATGCAAAGGAACAACCTAGAATTATGTCTATCAAAATTCACGTACGGTTTTCGAGGTGGTCTTTTTTTTGGAATTTTTAATGCAATATGCAATTTTGGCCTATTTTAGGGACTAAAATGTCAATTACATTCAAATGATGTCCGAAAAAAATGAAACTTGGCCACGATGCAAAATATGATGAAATGAATGCATTGTAATATTTTTGGAATTTTTGGATGCAATAAGAAGTTTTTATGAATTTTTAAATGTAAATAAAATGAATTTCAATATTTATTTATATTAAATATTAAACCTACTTATTTTCGAGGAATAAAATTATCTAAGATCTATCACTAAGTAATGGTCCTCAGAAAAATCCTAAACCTCAAAAATACTAGTTTCAATACCTATTAAAAATTAAACACTGAAATATACAAAATAATTTTTTAGGGTAATCTATGTATGCAAATACAAATCTTTTTTAGCACGATGTCAAGCACAATTAACTCTACAAGTGTGATTTTTCGGAGATTTTTAGAGCAACAGTTAATCAACTATAATTATTAGAGCAAAAAAAGGTAAAGTATGCAATTTTCAACAAAACAATTATTGTTTAATTAACCAATGATCACAAAAATATCCATTATATGTCAAAATTTAAAGAACTAATGGAAGAACATCATGCTATTTTTGCATAGATAAAATATGCGATGTAGCTGTTTAAAATAAAAGGGGAACACGTGCGTACATATGCAATTTAAATAAAATAAACAAAAGAACAGTGGGGGACCTAGATGTAATTACCAGTTTTCCAGGGGTTTTCTTGCAAAATCACCAGTAGGTCATTTGTCATGTGGGTGACTTGGCCATCGGGGGTTCATGCATATATAAGAGAATCTCTAGGGGCCTTGCTGAAATTTGCTCGTGTGTCACGTGCACCCCATGTTCTTAGGCATGCTCGGTGGAAGGGCTGGACTCGGACCGCCACGTATCGTTTCCTGCTTGCTTCGGGCTGCACGAGGCTTCTGGCTCGGATGTGGTTTTGTCTTTAGGCTTGGAGTAGATCTAAGACGTTGATGGTTGATTGTATCTGACAGCAGAGGGTTGCGAGGCATCAACGGTTCTGATGAGTGGATGCTTAATGATCGGACGGTCTCCGTTAGACGACACATGACCAAGAGTCGGCGGTGTAGAAGCGTAGGCAAAGGAGCCCATGCGGTGCTGGAGGGGCGGAGCTTGGTCTGGAGTCGATGATGACCGGTTGCGACGTGCAGATGATGAAGGTCGATGTAGTTGATGATGACGGTGGTGAAGTAGTCGCAGATGTGTGGCGAAAATTGGTGGAGAGGCATAGGCGGAGCGGGTTGACCAGCGGAGGTGTAGGTCAGTGCGGTTTGACCGGTGGGCGATGGAGTCGATGAAGGAGATAATGATCGAGAGAGAGAAATCGGAGATGGGGGAGCTTGATGTAGTAAAGAAGGGAGGTGAAGCGGAGGGTACATGCGTGGAGGCTCAATGGCGAAATGCCGGAGTTGGAGCAGCCGCCAGAGGCGGGGCTGCGACGATGCTAAGAATACCTTGGACCACGCCGGCTGGAGGAGTTTATCTGTTGTCACGCCCGATGAGGAGATCCTGCTAATGGATCGACGGATGGATGTTTAGGCAGCGGGGGTTCTTCTTAAATAGGAGAAGGGTCGAGCGACCGGTAATGGAAGGATTTGGGGTGACACGATTCGATTGGGGGATCGTCAGGGATTTTTGGCGCTTGGAGGCGCGAGAAGTGCGGCGATGGTTGGCCGCGAGAGACGCGGAGGCGGTTGGCGGTGAATGGGAGATATACAGAGATGGTTAGGATCGTGGGGCGGCGCGTGATTCGCGGAGGAGATCGGTGAAATCGCCGGCGAAAACTGGGGAGGTGGCGCCGATGGGGAAAGGGCCAGGAGGTTGAAGGCGATCTGTGGGCCGTCCGATCGGCCTAGATCGGACGGTCCACGCTAAGGCACGTGGCGCTCAAGTAGGAGAGGGGCGCTGCACGTGCACGACGTGTGCCTGGGAGACACGTGCCTTGCAAGTGCGACCCTTTTATTTTAATTAATATTTTTTTATAAAATGATAAATAAAAACACCAAAAATGGCTGACACGTGGCGGCCCCAGGGGCGGCAACGTGTCAGCACTAGAAAAATCGAAAAATAAAGATTTTGTAAAATGCAAAATAAATAGCAAAAGACCTCGGATCAAAAAAGTTTCTTCACAAAAATTGCTCGTCTCGTTGGGATCTACAGCTTTCTTGAAAATATCAAAACCAAAATCGTCAAATGCACAAAATGAACTTTATTGGGGTATCCCATGTACATATAATACCTTGATTTTTGAGTTTTCTAATTTTTTGTCATTTTTAAACCAGATAAAAATCCGAATAAAATATGGTAAAATCAAAGATAAATAATTACACATTAATCTAATTTTTTGGATTTTTATTAATAGGTTAAATACATAAATAAAATATTAGGACAAAAACAGCTAAAATACACAATGTACAAATGAGGCCCAAAACCCAACTTTCACATATGAGCTCTGATTCACTTGAACTTGGTCTTGTTTTGATGGTAATTGAATATACATTAGTTCAAAAGTGAGTAGGATTAAAATGGACACTGGATGAGGAAGATATGAGGTTTTTAGTTCGTAAATCCTGAAACTAGGGTTTGGGTTTTTGGTCCACTTATCTGTGTTAGTGATTTTTTTGTATTTTTCATTATTCTTGTTAGTGATAAGTACATAGTGGAGGTGATTTTGTGTCATTCGGAGTTAGCATGAAGGAGTTAAAAATCAGGGAAGTTAGGCTATTTAGAAATCAAATTTGGCTGAGGTTTTTTGGCTTCTTATTTTGTGCATAAATTTGTGCTAAAATGCAATTCTTATGAAAACATGCATGAATGCTAATTATGCAGAATAGATGCAGAAATGTTGATGATTTTAGGGATCTGAGCTTAATTAATGTGATTTTGAGTGATGAATCTGAGATTCATCACGCACCCTCCGCCCGTGCATCGTCGCACCCCCCGCGACCTCCAGAGCTAGCCCACACGGCCAACCGCCATCTCCGCACAACCGCAACACACCACCCCTTGCTTCGCGCTGCCCCAGCTCTGATCCTCCACGTTGTGCACCGCCCGTGTGGCCCCAGGTCGTCGCTCTACCCTCAACGCACCAGCGCACCACCGCCGCTGTCCCTGCCCACGTGCCTTGCACTAGCGTGGGAAGTGGGAAGTGTGGGTTCCAATCTTGGAACCCAAGTAAGGTTATTTCCTCTTTTTTATTTTTATTTTATGTGAAAAATGCATTTTCAGTCTGTTAAGTTTATTTATTTGCAAAGGTGCTCTTAGGCGCATTTCAGTTTGGCATTTTAATTTCTATATTGCATATACACCCCTGCATTTATGCATTTATTTGGAAATTCATTTTGCATCATTTTTTAAATAAAAAATAACATCTTGTTGAGAAATTAATTCTTTACATTTTGGCTATTTATTTGATTTTTTAGCATTGGAGAATTTACAAGAAACCGGAGTTTGAAATTCAATGATATTTTACCCATTTATGCACTCAAATTTACACAAACTTAAATATTGCTCCAAAAATTGTGCAAAAATTATAGATGATGCCTTTTATCCAAATTTCATCTAAATAGGAATTATCTTTTGCCTAAAATAAATTATTGAGTGGTTTCTATGATTGATTTTTAATTAAATCCATGAATAATATTTATGTGAAATTTCAACTCTCCCGCATTTCTAATTATAATATCTTTTTGGAGATAATTTTTTCCATGGATATTTGATTTTGTAAATTAATTAGGAATTTAATACTCACAGTCGCTCTGTTTTCCGTAAAAAACTCATAAACAATTCATATATTATCAGAAAATTCAAAAAAACTTATTGTAGCTTCATTTAATCATATTTAACTTTCAATAATTTTTTTCATAATTTTTGCATTTCATTTACACGAAAAATTACATAAAACCCCCAAAAAAGTTTGCATTTTTCATTGTTTCATTTTAATCCCAAAAATTCTAAAAAAAATATATTGCATTCATCATTGGATTAGGTTTTTAGGAAAAATATAACTTGGTCAATTTGGAATAATTTCACATTAAAATTAATTTGGCTAAGTGGATTGTTTTCTTAATAACCAGATTCAATTGCATTTGTGCGATTTACATTTTTATTGCATAAAAAATATAAAAATTCCGAATGGAAAACCGTGAGCTAATTCCTCTAATTTGATCCAAAGTTGTTCCTTTGCCTCCTTGTGTTGACCCTAGGGCTTGACCTAGTTAAAAATACATCAAACCATACATTATTTAATTCATCAATTCGTGCAGAAATTTTTGATCGATCTTGATTGCCCGACTACAACAATAACTCATGCATATTTAATTAAAAGGGCAATTTTCGAATCAATCAAATGGCGCCACTGCCGAGGAGGCGAACGACTTAGGATCATTTTAAAAAGTTAGGTTTTGGCTTTTCATGCCCGGGTAGTCTGATTCCTGATTTTTCTTGTGAATATTTCTCTTTTTATTTATTTGTTTATTTTTGTAGTTCTCTCTAACCATAATATTTTTGTGCGAAGAATACGAGGCATCGAAGGCGATTCACTAGGCAAGCCGAAGAACCAACATAAATTTGAACTGAATGGTTTTGAGAGAATTTGTAAAAAAAGTGTCTGCATTTATAGTGGTTCCCGTTTGGGTTCTCGCACGTGTAATTGAATAATAAAAGGAGTCTCTGTGTTGTGTGGTTGATTGACGTAAGATAGGACCTGGAACACTCGTGGCTCTTAGAACTTTCTTAGGACTGTTTGTGCTCGTAATATATAGGACCACACTTCACCATTAAAAGACGCACTTAGACTGCAGAACTTAGCCAAATTTAACTTGTTCTTAACTCGCTAATAGAACTGCTTGTCTAGGAGCGGCTTTTCATCGACTAAATTCATTTAGATAAAATTTCAATTCTATTTTGCATCACGCATGTAGAACGTGAGGATCACTGTAAGTCTTCTAAACATGGCATACATCATCGTTTTATCGTGCATGGGCTTTTCACGACTCATTCACCCTTGGTTTTCCAACTTAGGATTAAAGGAAATTGGGACTGGATGATAGGTGTATCCTGATTGTTGGACTAATCAAGTGGTCATCTAACTTAAATCAGGATTGCTAAACAAATTGACCCAAAAATTTCATATAAAATTGGAAATTTTGTTCGCGGGAGAATAACCCTGACCTTGATTTCAGGCTGAGTGAGGGTACAGAGTGTGTGTGCACACCCTAAGATAGAGCCAAAATCCCCGCCGTCCATATCACGTACCCGGATCCTAGCAAATATCACAGGCTGAACTATTTGAGGTTCGACTGACCAGCACCAAGTAGCCTCCACCTGCTTCAGCAGGTAGATAGGGCGAAATAGCGGTGCACCACGACAAGTTGCTAGTAACCCTCCTGGCTGAATTTATAAGCCTTGTCAGCCTCCACCTACTTCGGTAGGTAGATAGGTGTAGGTCCTTGAACTTCCTCGGCTGGTGATAGGAGCGAAGAGAGGAAGGGCGTTGGTATCTTAGGCAATAGGTTAAATAGGGGAGACGCACCCGGCTTTGAGCCGACTTCCCTTCAGGCCACGTAATCCTTGCTATTTGCTCGAGAATCACACTTAAAATCAACCAGATTAATCAGACCCGGCTTTGGGTCCTTCACCGTGTTGAGCGTGAACTCAGGGTTTGCTCTTGTGTTTGTCTTTGTTTGTCCGTGTGCGTTATCCTGTGTAATTGCACGTTTTCTACCTCGAACTTCTTACATTCATCCTTTCCTCTTCAAGATGTCGGGATATTAGTCCCCATACCTCGAGAACTCTGGTCATTCCTCCTCGACCATATACCATTCATCTTTGTCTTATCCTTCTTCCATGTATCCTTCGCCATCCACAGGAGACCCTTACCCATGGTCGGTTCCACCTCGACCCGATTATGAAGTCAGAACTTCGACTGACTTCTCCACTTCTTTGCATTTCTCACCTACTCCATATTCTAACACTCTGGATCCACTTCCATCGTGGGCCGACTGTCCTTATTCTCGAGAGCTTGCTGGAATCAATGAACCATATGAAGAGAAACCACAGCTGAGACAGATTGCTGGCAGAATTACTGACCCCCACAAACCTCATTCTCACCTCAAGTAGGAACCGAACAACAATTCACATATACACATCCCGACTTGACCTTAGGCAAAACATGGTCGATAGAACATACCGAATGGAGAGGCATGCTCCTTATGATCTTCCTGACTTGATTGACCCTAGTAATCAAACCTACATCAACCAGCCTTCATATCACACATTTGGAGAGCATACACATTCACAGGATTGGACTCATGAGCTAGACTTACGATCCCTCCATTCATTTACTCCATTATATGATGCTCCGACAAAAATCTGCCACACAGATGGTCCATACTCGAGTCATAATTAGATTCCAGAGTCTAGGTATGTTGAGTATGATACCCCAATATCTCAACAGTATACTCCAATTGAGCATAACTCTCCCATGATTCGTCATGAGACTTTTGTGGAGGATGACATCTCTAGACTTATTGAGAAGAATGAATCATTCAGTAACAAGTGGAGAGATGTCATGGAAATATTGCACTCAATTTCTACTAGACTGGGTATGAAAGTGGAAACGGAAGTAAGTATATTTGATGTTGAAAACCGAGCGAGCATTAGGGAACCCACAAATTTTGTACAACTGGAGTCACTTCTACCTTCCTCTTCTACTAAACTCTTTACTTCCAATTCAGAGTCTGGCATTTCACCCGTCAAAAACACAAAAAAAATAAAAAATCCCAAAAAGACCAAAAACTTTGAAAAATCAGAAAAGCTCATAAATATATAAAATGAAAAAGACTTAAAAAAATTGGATCTTGTCCTAATGTAAGCACTCGATAAGGAATTGATTTTTAATCTTCTCTTAATAAAGGCCATAGATCACTTCCTCGACCTCAAATGATTTTTGAGATGTAAATTGATGCCCAAGAGGTCAGGCAATAATAGGACAGGGATTGAGAGACACATAGTGTCTATGGCCATCTCCTTGGTGATGGGGAGAATGACCAAGAGCCGTAGAGTGAAGCGGTTGCCTTGGGTTGAATATTAAATCAAAGACGGTATCTTTACCCATGCAAGAATCAATGATGACTCTCCGGTAAAAATCCTCCCAACCTCTATGTTCGACAAGCTCAAACTCAGACAAACCAAAAAGTCGAGAGAGATCATTCAGCTGGTTGATCGATCTATCAAATGGTCGAGAGGAACCATTTCAGTCATCATTACTTTCCAAGGTGCTCTACTCCACGTAGACTTCACGGTCATTGACATTGAGCACCAAGGAGAGTTTACCCAATCTCTGATTATTCTCGGAAAGCTATTCTTAGCCTTGGATAAGGAGACTATATGTTGCCAGACTCAGGAAATCGATTTTATAGCATTGGGAGCGCTACGACCTCACCTATTCTTTGATACACTTTACGGTACGGTGATCCACATATCAGCAAACAGTTGTTATTACCGAGAGGTAGATGAGTCCCACCTCTCTATTACACGTGAGTTACCGACTATCCGGATGACTGTTGGTTCAGAGACTCCACATACCTCCACTTCACCAATTGCTTGCACCATCACCGTGACAGCTTCTAAGGAGGACTCACGACTTGAAGCTGTCATTGATTTAGACACGATTTTTGGTGATTGTCTTGACCATTTCTATGATCCAACACTCGTGACTAATAATCCCATGGCAACTGAGATCACTAACAGCTTACCGAGACGTGTGCAACCCTTCAGGAATATTATAATCCATATGGTGACTCGTCTGATGAGTAACCCATGGTCAGCACCGCACCACAGCCCGGATCTTCAAAGAAAACAACCAGGACTTAATTGACCCCACCCAAAACCATGATTGCTCCTTCCTTTAGTCGCTTATACAGTGAGAGAAAGTCGAGAATTGATTCCTCGAGGTGTTCCCCCAAACTCCTCAAGGCGCGTCACTCTCATCTCCCTCTCAATGATTCAGGTTCTAGATAACCAACTAAGAAAGTTTCCTTCAAACTTTCGAAGAAGGAATTTTCGGAGGAATCCTCATCAGGTCCAGATGAGGTGATTTATATGAGTGAGCTCAATTCGGTTGTTCTTAGGCCGTATCTAAGAAAGCAGCCGTGTGTCAACCCTCATTGGATGATCCCTTCACCTCACTACTATTCATCTGAGAACGAATCCGACAATGACACATATTTATATTATCCACCTCCTCGCTCCCGCAAGAAGGTTCGTCACAAATCTTCTTGATCCTTGTATATTCTCACTCCTCCTTGTATATATTTTCTTTCCCTGCCTCCCCAGTGATTTGAATCACTCACCCAGCTCCATTTTATGGCTATACTTAGGATGACCAGATCCTAAGTATAGGGGGAGAGTGGCTCGAGTCTCTACATCATTCTCTGCACATTCTCCAGATCTCATCGGTTCTCACACTCACTCCTATCCTATACTTAGGTTGACCAGAGACTAAGTATAGGGGGGACCGATGCCTGCCTTGTATATATACTCATCCCTTTCCCCTCTCGACCTCGTCCGCCCCATTTTTGATTTTCTTCTACACTTAGGTTGCAAAAGCCTAAGTATAGAGGTCGGAGCGACTTCTATACTTTTTGCTATTTTAGCTCTCTGACGCTTAGCACGAGATATGTCTTTTTCCTTTCTTTTCATGCTCTGAGGACATAGCACACGCTAAGTATAGGGGGGGCATGTATATATTACATATATAATTTCCCATTGCTCGTACTTTCGCTTATTTTTGTATATATTATAAAATAATTTTGAGGTGGGTAAAAATTGGAAAAAAATTAAAATACATTTATACTTGTATATTGCATAACATTTGTATAATTTGTATAATACTTATATAATTCTTGTAAAAAATACTCTTGTAAAACTTTATTATAAAATATGAGGTATAAAAAAAAATAAAAATATATAGGCTTCTTATTTACTCTTGCATATCATCCTTGCATTTCAAAAAAATCTTGTATTTCATAGCGTGTCATTTGCATCTCATCTGCATATCTAGCATATCTAAGGTGAAAAGTTATAGGGTTTTGAACCAAGTTGTGAAAAGATGTCGAGGATGATTTGACCTTAATCTATCTAATTTCAGAGGAATCTTATAGGAACTAGAATTAAGATTTTTCTGGTCAAGTGACTTAATTCTTTGAGTCCGCAAGTCTATGTTCATATGTCATCTTGACAGGTCTAAGTAGAATATTTCATGCACACGCACGATTCTTTTAGAAAGTGACCTAACTTGGACAAGCACCATGCACGTAGCTCTTCATTGATGAGGTGGTGAGGAGGTAGAATCCTTTGGCTTGGAGTAACACAAGGGTGGAAACATTCGTCCTCCTCTATGGAGGGTAGTGCATCTCAATCTAGTCTGGTGGTATTGACGTCTAAGGATGGGATGTTGTGGGTTGCAATAAAGCTTCAAAAGAGGGATAGTCTACTGGCTCAAGAGGAAAAACTCCTTATGTACATGCTGCACCTTGTATATATGTCAAAAAAAAAAGAAGACAAAAGAAAAAAAAGAGAGAGAACTCCAAAAAAAGTGGACAGGCCTGATTGAAAATAAAATACCCTTCGGAGTGTGTATATTTGCAAGGCATATGCTTCAAAGCCTCAAACCATTGAAGCATGTAGTTGGATGACTTGGCTACATTGGTCAAGCATCCTAGGATAGGTAGCTACACTGGCTACCGTCCATTCTTCTCTCCACCCCCTCTTCTTGAGCCGGTTGCACTTTAACTTAGAAGGGAATACCCCACTCCTCGAGGAAAGAGTTGCTATACATGGGAATTAGAGTTACCTTGTTAGAGGATGTTGTTTCTTTGCCATTTCTGATGTGGAGAACTATATTTCACAAACACGGTACAAGTAAGATTCATAGTCATCAGATTTTGCGTATGAGGATTTGTTATGAACTAACTGTTGAGGCTATTTGAATAGAAGACTTGTAGAACTTAAAGGCTGTTAGGTCTTAAATTCAGATCCCAATAAGGTTCCGCCACACTATTAATCCAAAGGTCGAGTCAAGATCCATTTTCACCTTTTGTTTATGACCTTGGTATGGAACCCAAAATCATTTCACTTTTGCATCTCATTTTAGTTGGTCGGGGAGGAGCAAGGTTTAAGTATAGGGGGTTGATGAATATGTGATTCATGTCTCTAAAAGTTGAAAATAGAGCTTTGTTCTCGAGTAATTAGCGGCATTTTTCGATCTATATTGCATAATTAGCATTCATGCATTTGTAAATAATATCTGCATTTTAGAATTCATGTTTGCAATAAATAAGAAGCCCGATTCACTTGTTAAAATCATTTGTAAATACCCTATCTGTATCTATTTTATACTAACTCCAACTCTAATAAAATCAACTCTATAATGTATATATTGCTAACACTAATCAAAGAAAAATACCAAAAAAAATAATAAGTTGTAAAATTATCCAATAAAACCCAAATCCAAGATTGAGACCATGAACCTTAAAATGTGCATATCTTTCTCATACACTGTCTGATTTAGGTTTACTCACTTTTAAAGTAATATACATTCAATGACCTTCAAAAAAAGACTATTTTCATGAAAATCGGAGATCGTATGTGAAACTTGGGTTTTGGGCCCCTATTGTATATTGTACATATTGACCTTTTTGTCCTTGTATTTTATTTCTTCATTTTATTGATTATTAAAAATAAAAAACAGATTAACTTGTAAATATTCCTTTCATATTTTCTTTATTGTTTTTGATTTTTCTCTTATTTAAAATGATAAAAAATGCAAAAGACAAAAATGTGGTATTTTATACCTATAAGATACCACCCAAAAATACACTTTGTACATATGGCTTATTTTTGCTTTCGATCCTTCACAAAATTTGTAGATCTCGTCGAGACGAGCAACTTTCATTTTGATCACTTTTTGATTTGAAACTTTTTGTTATTTATTTTTTTATTTTCTTTACATTTAATATTTGATTTTTCCAGGTGCGACACGTGGCCGCTCCTAGAGTCGCCATGTGTCACCCTATTTTTTTGTTTTATTAATTTCGTATTTTATGTTATTTTATTTTATTTATTATTTATTTTAATTATTATTTCTTTTATTTAGTATTATTTATTTTAATAAATTATATTTATTTTTTTATTTTCTTTTATTTATTTTCCCTTCATTATTTTTTGTGACCTACTTATTTTACTTATTATGTTATATTTTTATTTTATTTTTTCCCTTTTACTTCTTATTTACTTGTACCCTACTACAAGTCTCCACCTTCTCCACTTCTTTTCTAACTCCCTCCTCCTCCTTTTTATTCTCCTCTCTTCCCTTATTTTTCTTCATCCGTCATTTCTTTGATTCGAGAGAAGAGAGGTCGAGCCCCTTTAACCTACAGGAGACAACTGATGGAGACAAGTTGAGCGACGACAACTTTTCAGGCGAGATCCACGGTACCACGTTGTTGTGTCGTGAGCTTCCGAGCGGGCTCGCTTAGCTTCGAAGGATTCTGCCATCCTTCTCGAGGCGACGATCGGAGTTGTAGCATAGCTCCTCCAACTTACGGTGAATTACAGGTAAGCAATCCCTCTCCTTTTCCTTGTGGTTTTATTTTTATCTAACAACTTTTTTCTTGTTGTTCATATCCCAATCATCACAATCACCACATTTCATCATCCATCACCATCTTATAAATTCCCTAAATCCACCTATATTTTTAATTATGCATGATACACATCATCACCACCCTTTTATTACCTATCTACAATTTTTTCTGTTAATAAAATTTTACAAAAAAGTACAAAATAATAATAATAAAAGAATAGGGGAAGAAGCAGTCGCCACCCCTCCCCCTTGTTCGTCTTCCTCCATGACGGCTTCGTCTCCTTCCCGTGCCACATCGCCACGACTCCCCATGCTAGGCTGCCATGCCTTGTTGTGACTCCGTCGTGCGCGTCCAGCAGGCGATGCCTCCACCGTACGCCTCCTGTCGCACCACCCCACACACGGCCCGCTCCTATTATTCATCCTACGGCACGCGCCAAGCCACCGTCGCCCTTCCCCGCGCGCGGGCTCGCCGCCAGAAGATCTCATGCTCATCACTCGCCACGCACCTCCAGTCCACGCGCACAACCTCTAGGTCGTGCGCCCTCCGTGACCTCCAGCCCCCGCCCCATAGGTCGGCCCCTCCGCTAGCCCTCTGGTCGCTTCCCCGCAGCCAGCGCCTCCTGCTAGTCCACGCAACCCCACGTGCGAAGGCCGCACGCTCCTCCAAGCGACCGTGCCTCTACCGCGCCACTCCTCCATGATTCCAACAGTGTCCCATCTCCGCTGCACGCGGGCGCCCATCCACCGCTGCCCCTTCTCCGTGTACAGGCCCGTCACCAGAATCCCTATCGTGCCACATCGCATGCCTCTAGCAGCGCCTCCCCAGTGCCCGCTCACGGCCGCTAGTCCTCGTCGCTCCTTGGAGACACGTCCTCCACCACGCCTCAGCCTGCGGGACGGCCGGGCGCCCTTCACCCGCACGTCGCCGCAGCCCCCATGACCTCCAGATCCGTCCCACATGGCCAACCGCCGTCTCCGCACAAACATAGTGCGCCACCCCTTTCTCCGCGCTGCCCCAGCTCTGATCATCAACGTCGTGTGTCGCCTACTTGTCCCCAGGCCTCCACCCTCGACATGCCAGTGCGGCCGCTGCCGTCTCTGCCTAGGCCCCTTGCCCTAGCATGGGATGTGGGAAGGGTGGGATCGGTTCTAGGAACCTAAGTAAGGTCATTTCCTGTTTTTTATTTTTATTTTATGTGAAAAATGCATTTTCATTCTGTTAAGTTTATTTATTTGAAAAAGTTCTCTTAAGTACATTTTAGTTCGGCATTTTAATTTGTGTATTGCACAGGCACCCCTACAATTATGCATTTATTTGGACATTCATTTCACATCATTTTTTCAATAAAAAATAGTATGTTGTTGAGAAATTAATTCTTTGCATTTTGGCAATTTATTTGGATTTTTCTAAGCATTGGAGAATTTACTAAAAATCAGAGTTTGAAATACAATGATATTTTACCCATTTATGCTCTGAAATTTGCACATACTTAAATATTGCTACAAAAATTGTGCAAAAATTGTGTATGATGCCTTTAAGTGTTATTAATTGTTATCCAAATTTCATCTAAATAGGAGTTGTCTTTTTGCCTAAAATAAATTGTTGAGTGATTTCTGTGATTGATTTTTAATAAATCCATAAATAATATTTATGTGAAACTTCAACTCTTTCGAATTTCTAATTAAAATATCTTTTTGAAGATAATTTTTCTGTGGATAATTTGATTTTGTGGATTAATAAAGAATTTAATACTCATAGTCGCTCTGTTTTCAGTAAAAAATTCATAAAAAATTCATGAATTGTCAAAAAAAATTCCAAAAAATATAGTGTAGCTTCATTTCATCATATTTAACTTTCTATAAATTTTTCAATTTTTTTGCATTTCGTTTGCATGAAAAATTGCATAAAACCCCCAAAAAAGTTTGCTTTTTTCATTGTTGCATTTTAACCCCAAAAATTCCAATTGGTTAAATGGATTGTTTTTTCCAATTGGTTAGGAAAAATATAACTTGGTCAATTTGGACTAATTTCACATTAAAATAAATTTGGTTAAATGGATTGTTTTTTTAATAACCTAATTTAATTGCAATTATGCAATTTGCATTTTTATTGCATAAAAAATTACAAAAATATTCTATTGGAAAAACCATAAGCTAATTCCTCTAATTCGATCAGAAATTGTTCCTTTTCCTCCTTGAGTCAACCCTGGGGCTTGTCCTGGTTAAAAATACATTAAACCACGCATTATTTATTCATTTATTTATCGATTCGTGCAGTAAATTTTTGATCCATTCTGATTGCCCGACTACAACAATGACACATGCATATTTTATTAAAAGGGTGATTTTCGGGTCAATCACCTATCTAAAGGGATAGCACCTCAAGAAGTTGAGGAAGTGAATGTTAAAATGCCTTGCCCTTGTGTATCGGTTACGAGAAGCCGGGTGAATGCTATATATGTACAAAAGCTAGATGTCTGCCAAGTAGTGGGAGTAGTAACCTATTACTAATCCTACTATGGAAATAAAACACTTGATTGCAGTAAAAACAATATCTTCAAAGATGGCAAGAGATTAGAGATAGTGATCTCTAAGTCTTAGCTTCAAGAAATTAGGACTTTACAGATAGAGATCTAAAAGGTCTTAACTGTGGATACCTTAGGAGATAAAGATCTCGAGGAATAAGGGTTTTCAGATAAGGATAATGGAAAATACATACTAATTATAATGATTATTAAGTTGTAGTATTAATGACACTAGAGCAGACAATATTGAGTATTGGTTGCATAAGATGCAACATTTTTATTGGATGCGAGGACTGTTACTATGAGATATGCAAGTGTCGTAAAAGGACTTGTCGTAGTCTTTTTGTAACAGAGTGACTGATCAGCTTACCTAGCTATTTTTCTAAATAGCCTATGATTGTCACATGAGTGTGGATTTAAAGATTAGTCCATTAATGGCTCTTTGGGCTAGTGGGAGATTGTTGGACATGCGAGCCCACATTGAGCCATTATGCAATGAATATTATTGCGAATATCATTCCCTGATCTGAAATGAAGAATAATTAATTTGCATAATAAGTTCCTTAGTACATTTAGGGTTATATACCATTGCCATCTTGACGATCATACAATTGTTGATTCAATTATTAAATAATAGTGGTCGGTGCTATGATGAATATATAAAGAGTTAGGTTGAGGACTCGTCAAGCACCACTAAATGATTATTAAGAGATGATCTCCAACCTGAGAAGGAGATGGCAGTCCTTTCACTAAAGGATGATATCTTACCGACCTCTTGATGCAGGTCCTCTGCATAGGAATTGAGATTTGGAGGTGTTAGATAAGTTAGGTCAAAGAGTTGACTTAATGAGATCGAGATAACCAAAGTCTTATGATGTTTGTTGTCATGATATAGGCGCATATGCTCTGATCGGAGACAGATGTGTTACTATATGTGTGAGTATGTACATTTGGTAGACCAATTGATTGATGACCTAACCAAGGTCTATACACCGACGCGCTGGTGTGCATGCAAGGGCATATGAGTAATACGATCTCTCAAAGGGATCATACAGGTTCATTTCTGAACAGGAAGACATGAGCTCAATCATGAGATATTGGGAAGAATAAAATTCCATGCACGGTCATCTCGTTTTGGCACCTTGACTGAATTTGTAGGTTTAATATATGCTTTTACAAAGTATATGACAAACACCTGGGTATGCTATATGCTTTTGGAAAGTATATGATCGATACCAACTCCCAATAGTCGAATGAGAAACTTAATGATAAATCACTTTAGTAGACAGTGTAAAATTGATCTAATATTTCATGTTTAATCTAGGTCTTCCAGTATGCAGGATGTACATGTATTAGGAATACCTGAGGGTGATGTGATCATAAACAATTGTATAACCATGACGCTTCCATTCCTAGGGAGTGATGAAACAAGTCTGGATTTTAGTGACTCCTCGTAGTAGAGAAGTAATCTGATCTTGGTCCAAATGTTGGACGTTGATATGAATGTGATTCAGATGCAACGAGAAGATTAGATTTGCGGTCTTGATTTAATCAAGCATCTATGAGAGGTCCGTAAGATCTGGATTTGAGATGTGATCTCAATATCCAAGTCACTATACGTGGAACAATACAATCGCCATGTCCTTATCTCCAAGTATTCGCGGAGAAAGCACATTATCCTTGAAAGAGTTCATGGATAATTTCATTGTTGATATATGTATCCGAGTATTGAGAAAATTTATAATTAAATGTGATTTAATTATCATGAATAATATGAGTTTGATTCATATTATACGGAGAGTTATCATAGATAATTAAATGTGATTTAATTATCAAAGCCATGAATAATGTGAATGTGTTTCATATTATTTGGGCACATGAGAATAGAGATCCAAGACGATTAAATGTGATTTAATTATCATGGATATGAATAATGTGGATATAACTATCCAAATTATTCATATATATTATAAATATGATTTATAATGTATTAGAGAGAGAGTATATTATGATTAATATTTGTTGATTAATTATTAATGTGAATTTGATTCGTATTGGATAATTAATTGAAAATGTAAATCACATTTTACTTTGGGTTGTGAATGTGATTCATAATTTTCCAATGTCATGATTGCCATGTTCACAAAAATAATTATGAATTATTTTTGTTGAATAATTTACAACAAGTGTTGTAAATCTTGGAGATTTCCATGGAATAATGTAATCTTATGAGATTACACGAGATTACCACCAACTCCCATATTTTGGAAGGAGGCAATATTCATTCCATAATCACCATGCTTGATTTATTTAATTTGTGATTGAATCATATTGATTTTGCAATATATATTTAATCTTAATTAAATCAATTGTGATTGTGTTCTTAGCAACAATATCATAGCCATTAAAAGAAACACAAATCAATGTCAGCCATTGGATTTGTGTTGTCCATGGATTTAGATCCATGGATCCCAAAATATTATAAAAGGAGAGGCACCCCCTTTGCTCTTCTTTACACATCACAGACAACAAGTGAACAACACATGCTCTATCTCTCTCTCATTCTCTACACGCTTTCTCTCTCTAATTGTGACCGTCCACCATGTAGCCCTAGAGAGATCCGCCATCACCGCAGCGTCGTCGTTATGCTGCTGGATTGTTTGCTCATGGATCTCCGTCTCCTTCTGCGTGCCTCGCTCATGAAGAATACATTGTATCTCGTGTGACGAGATCAGGAGATTCGTCTCTTGGATCATCAAATTGGATTACGAGGAGCATGTGTTTCATCAACGCGCTCGTAAGTGTCTCCTCCATCGGATCGAACTTGAGACAGGAGGTCTCTTCCTTTAAAGACTCGATCGCAACCACGCTTCAAGAGGTAACCCCAATACATGTTTGTGGTTTAGATGAAACGATCCAAGAAATATTCTTGGATCATGTGGTTCCATCGCATGAATTCTTTTTAAATTCTGCTACCCCGAGCAACTAGTGCGACTAGTCACTCCAGATTGCAAACAATGTGATCCTCACACTTCCGTGATGCGCTTAAGGATCTTACCATATACTTCAACTACAACTACCATCTCAGCTAGATCAGAGTCCACAGCTGGGTTAGAATGTGGTGAATGCCCAGATCCTTTCTTCTATTCAAGCAATCCAGCAGTAGCTCACAGATCGGGCCTTAGGATAGGTCGCCTTCCAGGACATGCTCAATGACTTATAGAGAAGGAGCGACAACGAGGTTGGAGGATTCAAAGAAAATCTTGAAGGTGGAGGAGGAGCGGGACTTCCAGACGAGCCGAGAGAAGAGCGGCCGAAGCCGACTCTCAAGGAGACATACAATCCTGGGGCGGGACAAGTCACTGAATGGGTCTAGATTCCTGTAATCCATGCCCATTTTGAATTAAAGCCTCAGCTACTGGCACTCCTACCCACATTCGAGGAAACACCAATGAAGAACTGTATATTAATCTACAACAGTTTCGGCGCATCTGTGGCACCACTCACTACCCTGGTATACCTCTTATGGTATTCAAGATTATGGCATTTCCCTTTAGCCTTTAGGATAATGCCCTTCATTGGATCAATCACTTGGGGAAGGTCGCCACCACCCTGGAAGAACTGAAGTCAACCTTCTTGCACAAATACTATCCTCGACGACGACTCAATCAGATATATGCCTGTATTGCAAACTTCACTCAAGCCACTCACGAATCTATCCATGACGCTTGGGAGCGGTTTACTGAGCTACAAGAGAAATATCCCCATCACAAGATTCCTAGGACCAGCCTGCTCCAACATTTCTTCGGGGGACTCACAATAGAAAGTCAGAAGCTTGTGGGCGTTGCTTGCAGCTGCTCACATTTTAACAAAGATGAGGATGTCATTCGGCAAATCTTTGAAGAAATGGCCAAAGGAGAAGTCGTGCCATCCACATCACGTGTCTATCAACGCCAGCCACAAAATATTCAAAAGAGTGTGCATCCCACGAGCCGGACAGGGATGAGAGCTCCAATCTGAGCATTATTGGGATCCACCTATCCAAATTAGACATCATTTAAAAGAGATCACAGGATCTGAAAAAACCTGTTGTGATCGAACAAAGGATGAAGAACCTGGACAAACTGGATCAAATCACCAAGCAGTCGGAACTATTGGTGAGTATAATCAGCTCCTGCAACTCCGTGTCTGCATCGGCATCCACTCCAGCTAAGACGAAGGAACATGCCCAATCACACCCTACTCAGCCAAGTCAACCACAACCGGCGATTCAACACGTCTATTACGAGCAAGCCCCAGAGCTACCCACTCCACAACAAACGCAGCAGTAGCTAGTCATCTACTAGCCGGAGCCCTGGTACATTCTAGAACAGTTCTCCCCTCCACCACCTCTTATGCACAACCAACCCATCCAGGAAGACCTTAGCAGAGTCAGGTTGCTAACTCCTGCTAGTTCCCTCAATAACAAGGAGGGAGGTTTGCCCAGAACAACAAGCAACAACACCGGCAGTCTCCACAATTCCATTGAAATTGGATACAAAACCAGTACCAACAACCACACTACCAGCAATACCAACAAAATCAACAGTATGTGGTTGTGCCTTATATAAAACACCCTCCTCAATAGTACCAACAACATCACCCTACCCCTCAGTACCATTCCCAGTATCCAACCAGTAATCTTAGTAGCATCAGCAATATTAGTGCAGCTAGCACACCAAGGTATCTGAATCTGCATCACCTGTGAACCCATCCTTGTACTGCTTGGCCCAATTTGTGAAGGGCCTTGCAGATCTCATCCAGAAGTTGGACGATTTCACCAACACCATGACCTCCATTCCCGCACAAGTGGAGGCAAACCACGAGAAATTAAAAATAGAGCAGGTAGTCTGTGAAAGTCCCACTGGTCTTACAGAGTCAGATATGCATACTTTATTTTTATCTAATTTTGTCACTCTTAGGAGTGGTAGGACCTTGCAGCCATCAACCACTTGTAAGGGGAAGAATAAAGCAACCACAAGGGAGTAGTCGTCTTCTTCTACATCAGCCAGACCAGCAGCCAGACCGGGTGAGGAAGAAGAAGAAGAGGAAGCACCAAAAATCCAAAAATAAATAGCAAAAGCAAAAATACCAAAAAGATAGAACCACCAGCAGCAACAGTCGAAGCATCAGCCATCCAACCTTGGAGGAGACCACACCTACATTCAATATGATGCCAGCTGATGGAGCCTTGCTTGAAGATTTTGGATGCCCGCCTTTCTTGGATGACCCTGCTCATTTCAGTCATCCACATGTACAACCTGATATGGACACATATTTTGTTGTAAATAAGAACACTATTTCCACTGTTGCTTTTGATTCTGTAGATATTCTATTTGCTGATGCAATAAAAAAATCTAAAAAAAAATTAAAACTACCTTGTCTGATCCTGATGTTGTAGAAATAATTCAGCATCTTTTTATTGAAATGCCTCTTCTCAAAGCCATCAAGTACATGCCTAATATCGAGAAAGGTCTGAAGGAAGCATGTACCTTAAAGAGAAAGCCATGAAAAGATCGTGAAAGAAATGTAAAGCACATTCTAACCACGACTACAATAAATGCAACCAACAATCTCCCAACAAAGAAGGACATGGGAGCTCCTCTAGTCAGATGTCAGATGTTTAACTAAGAGTTTGACCGAACTCTACTTGACAGTAGATCCTCAATCAACCTAATGCCCACGTCACTGCTCAAGGAATTTGGGTTGGGACCGCTCAAATCCACAAGAATGATTCTGCAGTTCACAGACACATCCATTAAGCGGCCCCAAGGAATTTTGGAAGATGTCGTCGTCATCATTTAGGGAATGCAGTTCGCTACAGACTTCATTGTTCTAGACATGGACACTTCAATAATCCTTAGACGGTCGTTCCTTCAAACAGTCGAGGTAATGGTAAACTATGGCACTGGTCAGATAACATTTCGTTCAAATAGTGATAAAGTTCAAACTGAGATGATTCAAGTACCTAAACCTTCAGCATCTGCATCATACGAGAGTGAGCCAAAAGAACAATGAATAGAAGACTGTGACTTTTTGATCGAGATCCTCTTTACAAATCTGTTCATGGATGATACCATGACCCAGGCATTCCTCACTATAGAGGCAGTCTTGGACAACGTAGTCGAGTTCCCAGATGTCCTTGAAGATGAGATTTTCGTGGATTTGTCTGATGAATACATTCGTGGCCACCTTTACTTAGCACAGCAAGAGGACATCATTGAAAGCTTCTGCGAACAAGATTCAATCATCGAAGAATCATGTGCACCATTACACTTAGAGCCCACGGTGCCAATGGTGGACACACAACAGATGAAAGATTTAACATAATCGCTCTGCACAGTAGTTGAAGTCACCATTGAGCTGATCCATCCCCACTTGAGCTCAAACCTCTTCTAGAAAACATAAAGTATGCCTTCCTTGCGGGTGCGGTGAATATTTTTCCCCTAATCATTAATTCACAGCTAACCAAGGAACAAGAATATTGTTTGCTAGAGGGTATAGAGAGAAATCGCAAGGCCATGTGCTGGAAAATTTCCGATCTCTACGAGATAAACCCCTCAATATTCACGCATCACATATACCTTGAAGAAGATAGTAAGCCCTCTCGTGAATTCCGGCACCGATTGAATCTAAACCTTCGGGAGGTTGTGATGAATGAAATCAAGAGATTGTGTGATGCGAGATTCATTTATCTCATCTGATGAGGCGTATTTCTGAGGGTTTAAGTACCCGATTTTTATATGGGATAGTCGTTGAGAACCCACAAAAATACACTTCAAACAAATAAATTACCGTACTTAACTATATTATGCACTAAGCAAAGTATATGGTAAGTCATGGTCGAATCCACAGGGACGGGAAGATTCTACAATTTATAAAAATTACTTTTAGAAGTTTGCAAAGTGTTTGAATAACGAAATGGAGATGAAATTTGGAGAAGACAATAGTGTAGATCGGTAAGTGCTTATCGCTCCCCTTGTATGCGGCAACTTCCAAATGGACTCGTACGTGCTAACTCTTCACAAAATTGGATATCCTGGTGAGGTGAGTTATATGTGATTACAACCGCGAATCGAGCTCAAACCTCGTATCACATCCTGGTTCTCCAAGAATCAAGGACAATCACCGTTAGATATGGATTGTCACGATAGTTTTGACAAACTCCTGCACGAATGAGAAGATAACAAAATAAGACAGATATAAAAATATAAAGTAATAAAATAAAAGAGAAATAAAAATATGATGATCGGAGGCTCGGGAGGAAGCCTCTAGAGTCGGATTCACAGAGGGACCGAGGAATTGATGGTCGGCGGACGTCTATGGTGTTGGATAGTTTTTAATGGCACTTGGAGGTGGAGTCTCAGGAGTCGGATTCACTGAGGGTCCAAATGCACAAGTCGACGAGATCACTTCGACACTTTGTCGATAATAAAATGGATGGCTAATTATGGTGGTGGACTTTTGTTGGATGACAAAATAGGTTGGAAGCGGAATTGATTAGCAAGAAGGGTAATGGAATGATCGAATGGAATGTGAAAATGCTTGATAATAGGATGGTAATCGAATGGGGGCAGATGCTTGATCCTATGTGGTTTATAAAGACATCAATTTGGTGGTTTCCTTCTCATGAGATACACCCCTTCAAATACACATGTACCTTTTCAATTGAAGTTGCATCTCTTCGTAAAGGCATATGCCTCTTCACATTTTAACGTCAAGGCATGCATTTATTTTATGAAGAAATTTTCCATTCGCACCTCTTGACATGGGTGCCAAGGCATTTCATGCCTTCTTACGTCAAGGCATCTTTTTATTCTAACGTCACAAGTCTTTATGAATTTTGGCCTTAATGGTATTTAAACCATTATCTTTACCAATTACTATTTTAATGGATGGTGCACGTACACCATATCTATTTTCTAGCCAATTAGTGATTATTCATTTATTCCAACACAATCATCATTACTAAATATTTAAATTAATAATTCTTATTGTTGATAATGGCTTGACTTTACATATGTAGATGTTGATTTTCCTATAATGTAGACATTGTAATCCGATTATGGATAGTTTTTTTGGATTGTAATTTTGGTAGTAGGTATGGTGGTACTTGTTATGGACAACCTTCGAAAAGATGTTATCTTTATAGAAAACACATGTGATGATTGTTCGCCTTGTATGTGAAGACTTATAGGAACTTGTTTATTGCGTTATTGAATTTTTCGTAAAGTTTATTATGCACGCCTATCATTTTCTTCTCTTTTAATTGGGGTGTAAATAAAGATGTATTGAAGAGTAACTTGTGATTGCTCATTTGAGTGGAATGACAAATGCATGCAAATTGGTATGCATAATTCATGTAATATCAGTCCCTAACATTAATATCCATCACAGAAAATATTATTTATCTTTTGGAATGGGGTAGTATTAACATAGTTATATAGTGAATCGGAGATTCATCATACCCCCATGCTTAAGATTTGCCAGTCTCTAGCAAATGTAAATGAATAATCTCAAAACTCTATTATTGACATATAAGTAGAAAATAGCCTCAGTTGGTTATAATAATTTATAATGTTTGAGATTGGAAGTGAATCTCTTCCTATAATGCTTAGTCATCTCGAGTGTCCTCAAGACATGACTTAATGTAGAGACTTGCTCGATTCGGATGAAATGATACCTAGCATCAATTATGTCATTAGACATGAGGATGGACTCAAGTGTCAAATGTACTGAATTGACCAAGTGCTTTCATCCACAATATTCTAGCTCTGATACACTAAGCCAGGAAATGACTGAGATGGGGGCACAGAGTATTATTACAAGCTCCAACTTCATAATTAATTAAACACTCAACCTAACTTCCTCCAACTGGCCAGCCAGAATATAGATTAATGTGTGGAATATTGAGGTTAAGGCTTATTTAGTGGAGATGACTTTGCTCAGGTTTAAATTTATATAAAGATATGAGCGAGGTTTAATATGTGACAATATTGCTCGTTATAAGCTAATTTTGGAGAAGAGGAAAATGGCATATGATGGTCATGAGAAAAGAATTTTCACACAATGGTTCTCCTGATTTTTTCTTTTTCTTTTTCTTCTTTTCTTTCTTCTTTTTTTTTCTCTCTTTTTTTTGCAATCTCTCTCTCTCTCTCTTGCTATACTTCTTCTTCTCTCCTCTTTTTTTTGCAACACTTTTTTTCTCCTTTTCTTTATCCTTTTTTTGTAATATCTCTCTTCTCTTTTCAAGAGAACCAATGTGCTTTAATATTTTCTTTAGAAAATAAAAAAGACATGTATTTTGTTGTAGATGGAGAATAGAATCTTGAAGAACATTTCTCTTTTGGTACATAATAGAAGAAGAGAAAGAAAGAAGTTGAATGAATTGAAACAAGATGGATTATTAATGGAAGACTTTCAAAGAAGTGGTGGATTAGATAAATATGTAGAAAGTCAAGCAAGAGGCTTGTGTATGAAGGTATCAAGTGTGTATAATAGGAAATTGTTTTACCAGTTAGGAACACTCCCTTACATTTTATGGTGGACTCTCTTCCTCACATATATTTGGTGGAACACTCCCTACTTCTCTACTCCGTGATAAGCTCACCATCTCACAAACTCTGAGCACAACCATCATCAGACCCCTTAGCTTTTTGTATGTCAAGATAGCATCACAGTACAAAGCTCCTGATCTTTTCAGTATATAATGTTTATGCTCATTATTGATGCCAAGTGTTGAAAGTTGAATCGAGGCTAAGTCTCTTGATTTAAATGCTAAAGGACAAGAGAGAGTCATAAGCATTATAAGCTTAGAATCACTTCAAATCTCATACTTCATGTGGTATTTAATGCGGAGGATATTATTCTCCCTATATGTACACTTAGAGAGTTCAAGTAGGGAAAACATGCAAATGAATGTAGAAATGTGATGCAATATGCATGAAAAAAATGCAATTTTTTGAATAGTGTCCCCCCATGCTTAAGATCTGCCATGCCCACATGGTAAATGCTTATGCAGTAAACTAATGCGATGATGTATGAGATGAGATGGACAGTGAACAAAGAAATGAGTGTGTCATAAGGGGTTTTGCAGAACATGGGTTTCTGAAACATGCGTTTATTTTTCAGATTCAATGATGGGCTTGAGGCGTTGTCCATTCACCCGAAGGGTGGTGGATGTTTTAGAATCGGTTATTTCAACAGACCCATTATCAAAAACTTGTGTGACTATATATGGGCCTTTCCACTTTGACCTGAGCTTTCCAAGAAAGAGCTTTAGCTTTGCATCAAACAAACAAACTTTTTGACCAATGGAAAAGGTTTTGTGAGAAATGTTAGCATCATACCAAATTTTAACCTTTTCTTTGTAAATAAGGTTGTTATCATATGCTCCGCAGCGAAGCTCAGTTAACTCATTAAGGTCAAGTAATCGATTATGGCCAGCTTGGGTTAAATTAGGGTTAAATTTTTGTATAGCCCATAGTGATTTATGATGTATCTTGACGGGTAGATGAAAAGGTTTTCCATAAACGATTCGATACAGACTCATTCTTAGAGGAGACTTATAAGCAGTGCGATAGGCCCATAATGCTGTATTAATGTGTTGGGACCAATCTTTGCGATCAGAGCGAACAATTTTTTGTAGAATGGTTTTTATTTCTCGATTAGAGACCTCAACTAAGCCATTAGTTTGAGGATAATAAGCATTAGAAACTTGATGTTCAATTCCATTATGCTTCATTAGTTTTCATACCGAGTTATTAAGGAAATGTGAACCCCCATCACTTACAATGACCTTGGGTATGCCGAAGCGAGCAAATAAATCATTCAAGAACTTGATCACTGTTGCACTATCGGCAGCGCGAGTGGGGATGGCTTCGACCTATCTGGAGACGTAGTCGACTGCAAGAAGGATATATAGGTAACCATTTGATTGAGTGAAGGGACCCATGAAGTCAATGCCCCATGCATCAAAAATTTCAACTACATGGATAGGATTTAGAGGCATCATGTCTCTTTTTGTCATAGTTCCTATAGTTTGACATGTAGGGCATGATTTCACAAAATCATGGGCATTCTTAAATAATGTAGGCCAGAAAAAACCACATTGGAGTAGTTTTGCAGCTGTATGTTTTCCAGAGTGATGTCCACCACACCCAAAAGTGTGGCAATGAGATAGGACACATGAAATTTCAGACTCAGGTATACAATGTCTCCATATACAGTCGGTCCCTTCTCTAAATAATAAAGGATCTTCCCAATGGTAGTATCGAGAGTTGGCTATGAATCGATCTCGTTTTGCCTTAGGCCAATCATCAGGAAATCGAGACGTGACTAAGTAGTTTACCATATCAGCAAACCACGGTAGTTGTGATACTGCAAGGATGGATTCATCAGGAAAGCTTTCCGATATGGGAATGAGTTGGTCGGTTTGTTTGGTTTCAGACTCATGGAGTCTGGAGAGATAGTCGGCCACAACGTTTTGCGCTCATGCCTTATCTTTGATTTCAATGTCAAATTCTTGTAGCAAGAGTATCAATCTAATCAATTGTGGTTTCGATTCTTTCTTTGAAAGTAGGTGGCGCAGTGTGGTGTGGTCTGTGTAAACAACCAAATGTGAACCCAGTAGGTATGACCAAAATTTTTCAAGTGCAAAGACAACTGCTAGCAATTTTTTTTCAGTGACTATGTAGTTTTTTGTGCATCATCAAGTGTTCTGCTAGCGTAATGGATGGCAACTAGTTTGCCATCTTTTCTTTGAGCTAGTACAACTCCTACTGCATAATCTGAAGCATCACACATTATTTCAAAGTCTAAGGTCCAATCAGGGGATTGTAAAATTGATGCTTTAGTGATAGACCTTTTTAATGTCTCAATGGATCTGAGGGCATATTCAGATAATTCAAAAGCTCGATCCTTTGAGAGTAACTCAGTATGAGATTTAGCGATTTTTGAAAAATCTTTTATGAATCTTCTATAGAAGCCGACATGTCCTAAAAATGATCGAACACCTTTGAGTGATGTAGGTGGGGAGAGGTGAGTTATAGTCTCAATTTTCGATGGGTCAACCTCCATTCCTATTTTAGAGACAATGTGACCTAGAAAAATGCCTTTAGTGACCATAAAATGTGATTTTTCCCATGATGAGACTAGGTTCACCTCTGCATTTTTGCAATACCCGATCAAGAAATCCAAGGCATTCATCAAAGGAATCACCGAATACAAAAAAATCATCCATAAATACTTCCATAAAATCTCCCACCATATTGGCAAATATGGCTAGCATACATCGTTGGAAGGTAGCCGGCGCATTACACAGCCCAAAGGGCATTCAGTGAAAGGCAAATGTACCATAAGGGCATGTAAATGTTGTTTTCTCTTGGTCTTCAGGTGCAATAGCTACCTGATTATAACCTGAGTAACCATCGAGAAAACAAAAATATTCCCTCCCCACGAGTCTCTCAATAATTTGAACTATGAATGGGAGAGGGAAGTGGTCCTTCTTCGTAGTAAGGTTTAATTTCCTGTAATCAACACAAACCCTCCACGAAGTGGTTGTAGGAGTGGGGATCTCTTTCTCCTGATCATTAGTGACTATGGTAAGGCCAGCTTTCTTTGGTACAACTTGTAAAGGATTAACCCATCGATTATCTGATATTGGGTAGATGATCCCTGCACATAACCATTTGCATATTTCCATTTTTAGTACTTCTCGTAGATTTGGATTTAGTCTCCTTTGCATTTCACGAGAAGGTTTTGCATTATCTTCCAAATAAATATGGTGGGTACATAACGATGGACTTATTCCCTGGAGATCAGATATCGTCCAGCCAGTTGCCCATGAATTTTTTCTCAAAACATCCATTAATTTATTTTCTTGTTTGAGTTCCAAGTGGGCATTAATTATTACCGGGTATGTCTTATTTTCTTCATCTAATAATACATATTTTAGGTCCTTGGGCAAAGGTTTTAGTTCAACTACCGGGGTAGGATTTGTCTCTGGGGTGTATTCTATTGAATTTATGGGGTGGGTGGGTGCGGTGATTGTAAGAATTTTCTCCTTGCTCTGAAGTAATTCCGAAATAGGTGGTTTTAGCATGGGCATAATCATTTCTGAAACAGGAGAAATTAAAACATCGAGTTCATCCCATGCTTGGTCTAGTTCTAATATTTCTGAATCCGTCAATGGTTCATAAGGTTCATTCTTGATGGAGTCAAGGGTTTCGACCACTACAATATGTTGTCTTTCAAATAAATTATCATTTAAAGTCAAAGTCACCTCAAGAGGATCCCTAGCAAGGTTCAAGGGAGCTAAATCATCTATGATTTGTTTAATTGTTGAACATTCCTCGATCCATCCACAATCCTCGGTATCATGTTCTTGAAATGTAGGGGTGACAAGATCGACAGTAACAATCTCACCACTGACTTTGAATTCTATTTTTCCGGCCTCATAGTCAAAATGAGCCTTGGCAGTGGCTAAGAATGGTCTTCCGAGTATAATAGGAGTTTGAGAAAGTGTTTGGTCCATATCTAGTACGATAAAGTCGACTAGGAACTGATGTCCTTGGAATGTATCTAAAACGTCCTCTAGTATTCGGAATGGCCTCTTTACAGATCGGTCAGCTAATTGCAAAATCATAGAAATAGGTTTTAACTGACCTACTGCATAATAATTTAGTACGGCAGCCGGGAGGAGATTTATTGAAGCACCATTATCAAGTAGGGTTCGCTCGAAGGTCATATCCCCAATGATGCATTTTACTAATGGGGCCCCGGGATCTTTCATTTTAAGTGGAAGAAGTTGAGAAATGGCATTAGATGATGCGAGTGGTAACACATGCCTATCTTCCTCATGTTGGTCATTCTTCTTCTTCCCCCTCGGCTTTCTTTTTTGAGTGCATTTTTCTTTTAAGAAACGTGAATATGCAGGAACTTGTTCTATAGCCTTAAGGAGGGGGATTTGTATGATAAAATTGGAGAGTAAACTCTCCAAGTCAGGAGTCAGAGTCGAAGGTCGTTTCATCACTTTTCTTCGTAGGGCCTCTAGAAAGGGGATAGTCGCCTGTGTGAAGGTTGGTGGTGGGGATATAGAGGGTGGTTGTGTAGTAGTTGATGATTGGTCTTGCATTGGCAAATTATGCTTATGTGTTTGATGGTTTTGTGCTGGTGTGGTCGATATTTGAGGTGTTTCTGTGGTGCGATCACTTCTCAAGTGGATGGCACTGGCAGAGGCATTTGACTCATTTTTACTTGTACTAGCTGAATTTCTAAAGCTCACAGGTCCTCGAGTAGGCTGTTGTGAAAAGCCAGGAGGGCGGATTTGTGAGTTGTTAGGATTTTGTACCGTTTGAGTAGGTAGTTGTGTTTGAGGTGGTAATTGAGAACGAATCTCGGTCAATTGTTTTTGTACCTCGACTTGACTTTGAGCTAGTTGTTTTTGAACTTCAATTTGATTTTGAGCCAGTTGTTGTATGAGTTTCATCAAGTCGCGATAATCAGAGGCAAGTCATTGCGATGGTGTAGTCAAGGGTTGCAGTGGTGGTTGGGCTTGTTGTGTGAATTGGTTTTGATTTGACCCTTGTTGGGTGACTTGATACCCTGAGTTATTGTTCATTGGGGCTTTCCATGGAAAATTTGGATGGTTCCTCCACCCTGGATTATAGGTGGAGGAATAGGGGCTGTTGTTTGAATTCCCCTGCACCCAATTAACTGCTTCTGGATTAATTTGTTCCTCTAAAGGAATATATGGTCGGCACATCTCTGGTTCCATAGGGACTACCTTGCAAACTGATGGGGTAGTTTTCTCTAACACGAGACTCCCTACGGTTTTAGTTAATTGATCCACTTGTTTGGCCATCAACTCAACTTTGTCCAACTTTGAAGCAATGATTTGAATGACCGAGGATGTGTCTGCATTTGTTGTATAGTCTATAGCCTGGATTGCTCTTTTATGTCTATTGTATAGCTCTATAGAATAATTGTTGACAGATTTAGCTGCCATGTCCTCATATAATTGCCATACAAAGTTCTTATCCTTATTCTAGTAGTTGCCTCCGCCCCTTGCCTCCGCAAGAGCCGTCGACAACTCTCTTGTATGATTCAGTTAAGCCCTCATAAAATATTTGCACTTGCTTCCATTTTTCGATTCCATGATGTGGGCATTTTTGTAAAAGATCTCTAAATCTTTCCCATGCTTCATGGATTGGCTCTGTGGGTTTTTGGGTAAAGTGAGAAATGGCATGCCTCAGTGCGTTGGTCTTACCGATGGGGAAATATTTTTTTTAAGAATGCCTCTCTCAACTCGATCCATGATCGAATCGGGACTTCATAGCTACGATGTCACTGGCTTGCTTTTTGTTGAACGGAGAATGGGAAGGCTCGGAGGTAAACACGTTCCTTGTTTACCTCACCTATGTTTAGTGTATCGCAGGCTGCTACGAAATCCTGAAGGTGCATTATAGGGTCATCGGTCTCTTCTCCCCGAAATTTGGGGAGGAAGGAAATAGTTGCACGTTTTATCTCAAAGTTTCCTGCTTCTGCAAAAAGGTGGATGACATATACGAGTTGATGATTAGCAAAATTATAGTGATTTCGTATCGGTATTGGTGGTGGGTTGTTTAGCCCTTGATGTGCTATCAATTGTCGAACTTGATCATCTTGAACCTCTTGACGTTCTGCCATTTGATGTAATTGTTGCATTATTATAGTGAGTGGAGCGGAGGAGGTGGCACTCCGACCATGGGTTTTGTCTCGGGCTTGACTTTGGATTTTGGAGGATAGAATGGATCGAATTCAAGGGGATCAGTAAGGGGACTCCTTAATGACCTCCTGCCAAGCATACACAAATCAAACACCAAACAATTTGTTTATTCCCACTCAACGCTGATAGTTTATATTTTTTTATCTTTTCAGTTTTGATTTGCAGACAAGAATACAAGTTGATTACGTTTCCAAGGATATCTAGCGGTTCAGAATAATTCAATGATTACCACAATGCCGTTCTTCTGGTTCTGAGGCCAGTCAGAGGGTAAGTAGGCAGGAGCCTTTCTTAGATAAACTTGGATCTTAAATCCCTCATCTTTCTTAGTTAAACACCTCAGGGACGAGTATACTAAGCAATATGATTTTCAGAAATTTATCAAGAACCTCGGGATTTGGGCTCTGGTCCTAGGGGTACGCGTGCGCGTGCGATTGTGAGAATGGTGCAACAAACAAGTTGGCAAACAAATTTTTATTTTATGGTTTTTTGTGACCGCTTTAATTTAGTCCGATTAAGTTGTATTTTTTTTATCTTGATTAGTCGGCAAATAATTAAATGGTCTTTTTAAATTCAAGGTGGGACTATGAGAAAGAAATCCTACGGAGATGCAATGCAATACGGAAAAAGAAGTAGATTTTTTTGTTGTTTTTTTAATATGCACAAACAAAGAAATAAAATAGATCCTAGTTATGCCTAAGAAAAGAGAACTTATCCCGAGAGTGCTCCAAATATATATTTTTTTAACTTCACGTTGATGTTCGACGAGACTCCTTTCCAATGCGACTTGTCCCCAGCAAAAAAAAGATGGTGAAAAGCAAAATGTAAAGAAATTTTTTTTTATATAAAGCGCGAATAATTGCTTGTCCCCGGCAACAGCGCCAAAATGATGAGGCGTATTTCTGAGGGTTTAAGTACTCGGTTTTTATATCGGATAGTCGTTGAGAACCCACAAAAATATACTTCAAACAAATAAACTACTGGACTTAACTATATTATGCACTAAGAAAAGTATATGGTAAGTCAGGGTCGAATCCACAGCGACAGGAAGATTCTGCACTTTATAAAAAATACTTTTATAAGTTTGCAAAATGTTTGAATAACAAAAATGGAGATGAAATTTGGAGAAGACAGTAGTGCAGATCGGTAAGTGCTGATTGCTCCCCTTCTATGCAGCAACTTCCAAATGGACTCGTACGCGCTAACTCTTCGCGAAATTGGATATCGTGGTGAGAGTTGGATGCGATTACAACCGTGAATCGAGCTCAAACATCGTGTCACGTCCTAGTTCTCCACGAATCAAGGATAATCGCCGTTAGATATGGATCGTCGCGATAGTTTTGACGAACTCCTGCATGAAAGAGAAGATAACAAAATAAGACAGATATAAAAATATAAAGTAATAAAATAAAAGCGAAATAAAAATATGATGATCGGCGGCTCGGGAGGAAGCCTCTGGAGTCGGATTCACACAGGGACCGAGGAATTGATGGTCGGCGGACATCTATGGTGTTGGATAGTTTTTAACGGCACTTGGGGTGGCGCCTCAGGAGTCGGATTCACTGAGGGTCCAAATGCACAAGTCGATGAGATCACTTCGACACTTCGTCGATAATAAAATGGATGGCTAATTATGGTGGTGGATTTTTGTTGGATGAAAAAATAGGTTGGAAGCGGAATCGATTAGCAAGAAGGGTGATGGAATGATCGAATGGAATGGGAAAATGCTTGATGATAGGATGGTAATCGAATGGGGGCAGATGCTTGATCCTATGTGGTTTATAAAGACATCAATATGATGGTTTCCTTCTCATGAGATACACCCCTTCAAATACACATGTACCTTTTGCATCTCTTCGTAAAGGCATATGCCTCTTCACATTTTAACGTCAAGGCATGCATTTATTTTATGAAGAAATTTTCCATTCGCACCACTTGACATGGGTGCCAAGGCATTTCATGCCTTCTAACGTCAAGGCATCTTTTTATTCTAACGTCACAAGTCTTTATGCATTTTGGCCTTAATGGTATTTAAACCATTATCTTTACCAATTACCATTTTAATGGATGGTGCACGTACACCATGTCTATTTTCTAGCCAATTAGTGATTATTCATTTATTCCAACACAATCATCATTACTAAATATTTAAATTAATAATTCTTAATGTTGATAATGGCTTGACTTTACATATGTAGATGTTGATTTTCCTATAATGTAGACATTGTAATCCGATTATGGATAGTTTTTTTGGATTGTAATTTTAGTAGTAGGTATGGTGGTACTTGTTATGGACAACCTTTTAAAAGATGTTATCTTTATAGAAAACACATGTGATAATTGTTCTCCTTGTATGTGAAGACTTATAGGAACTTGTTTATTGCGCTATTGAATTTTCCGTAAAGTTTATTATGCACGCCTATCATTTTCTTCTCTCTTAATTGGGGTGTAAATAAAGATGTATTGAAGAGTAACGTGTGATTGCTCATTTGAGTGGAATGACAAATGCATGCAAATTGGTATGCATAATGCATGTAATATCAGTCCCTAACATTAATATACATCACATAAAATATGATTTATCTTATGGAATGGGGTAGTATTGACATAGTTATATAGTGAATCGGAGATTCATCATCATCTCCGACTCAAAATGGGTGAGTCTCCTACATGTTGTGCCCAAAAAGTTTGGAATCACCAAGGTCAAGAATGACAAAGGAGAGGAGATCACAACCAAAGTTTCTACATCCTGGCGTGTCTGTGTAGATTACCAGCATCTGAATTTAGCGACCAAGAAAGATCATTTCCTACTCACCTTCATCGACCAGATAGTCAAAAGACTTACCATGAAGGAATATTTTTGTTTTTGGGATGGATACTCTAGTTATAATCAACTCACCATTGCTCCTGAAGATCAAGAAAAGACAACCTTCACCTGGCCAGTTGGGACATATGCCTTTCGTAGAATGTCGTGCGGATTGGCAACGCTCTAGCGACGTTCCAGATATGCATGTTGGCAGTATTTGTTGATATTGTTGGAAGTTTTCTCAAGGTCTTCATGGATGATTTATTGATCTACGGAGACATCTTTGATCAGTATTTATCCTATCTAGATCAAGTTCTGAAAAGATGTTGTGAAGTGAACCTTGTGCTCTCGTGGTTGAAGAGACATTTTATGGTGACCAAAGGTATTGTGCTTGGCCATGTCATATCAAAGTGTGGCATGGAGGTGGATCCTGTGAAGGTGGAGGTAATTTCAAAACTAGAGCCACCTACAAATTTGATGCAGGTTAGATCATTCTTAGGGCATGTCAGTTTCTGCTGAAGATTTATCAAAGATTTCAGCAAAATCATCCGACCCCTGACCGAGCTTTTAGGCAAGGAGGCATACTTTATTATCGATGACAGAGTCCTCCAGGTCTTTACACAACTGAAAGAAATAATCACTCAGGCCCCTGCCCTTCAACCGTCAGATTGGTCTCTACCATTTGAGATCATGAAAGGCGCATCCGATTATGCTATTGGGGAAGTTCTTGGATAAAGAAGAGATCATATTCCATTTGTTATTCCTATGCCAGTAGAACTCTCGATGAAGCACAAAGAAACGACACTATCACTGAAAAATAATTGCTGCAAGTTGTATTTGCCCTCAAAAATCTCAGATCCCATATGCTTAGATCCAAGGTTATAGTATATATTGATCACTCGACCATCAAATATCTACAAGCCAAGAAGGATGCCAAACCACAATTAATCAGATGGATGCTACTGCACCAGGAATTTAACCTTGAAATTTGCAATAAACCTGGAGTAAAAAATGTGGTGGCCGATCACTTGTCATTATTGCCAGAGCCAGAGACTCCTGAGCAAAACCTATTACCAATCACTAAGACTTTTCCAGATGAAACCATCTTGTAAGTCACCTCACTTTCCTGGTTCACTGATATTGTGAACTATCTTGTATCTGAGAAAACTCCACAAGATAGGACTAAGCTGAAAAGAGACAAGTTCCTGTCAGACATCCATTTTTACCGGTGGGAGGATCCATATCTCATTCGAGAGGGGGCAGACTGCATCTGGAGAAGATGCATTCCTCAGGAGGAATTCCGTAGTGTCCTCGAGCATTGTCACTCCAGAGAATCAGGAGGACACCACTCTGGAAGAAGAACGGCAACGAAAGTACTACAATGCGGCCTTTGGAGGTCGACTCTATTTAAAGATTTAGAAGACTTTATCAAGCATTACATTGACTATTTGAGATTGGGCGGTACCATTGGATTGAGAGACACAATGCCTCTAAAGTATATCCAGATTTCAGATGTCTTTGACTCGGGGGGCATTGACTTCATGGGCCCGTTCCCTAATAGGCGAAGATTTAAGTACATTTTGCTCGTTGTCGATTATGTAAGCCGTTCAGTGGAGGCTATCCCAACCCAAACCGCTGATAGTCATATTGTCTGCCGTTTTCGAAAAGAACATATCATCTCAAGGTTCGGGATCCCCAAAATCTTGGTAGCTAATGGAGGTAGCCACTTCGTTAATAGAGTGGTGAAGAAGCCAACACAAGAATTCTGCATAGAACATCGTGTCAACTCTCCGCATCACCCACGATCCAATGATCTGACCGAATGTTCAAATAGGGAGACAAAGACAATATTGTAGAAACTTGTATACCTCGATAGGAAGAATTGGTCGGAGTTGTTGGACTCGGCACTATGGGCCAATCGGATCACGTACAATTCATCGTTAGGAATGTCTCCCTACCATCTAGTATACAGCAAGCCATTCCATCTGCTCGTGGAACTTATTCACTAATCATTACGGGCAATCAACATTTGTAATTTGGATTCCAAGAAGGGATGACAGAACATAAAGTTGGATCTAAATCAACTCCTTGAATTCCACAAGTATGCATATGACAACAACCAAATGTACAAAGAAAAGGTCAAAATGTGGCATGATAAGCACATCCGCCGCAAGAACTTAGATCCAGAACAGAAAGCTTAGTTGTTCAACATAAAGCTCAAACTATTCCCAGAGAAATCGAAGAGCTAGTGGACAGGGTCGTTCGTAGTGAAACAAGTGCGTGAC
This sequence comes from Ottelia alismoides, assembly GCA_037367405.1. Lineage (NCBI taxonomy): Eukaryota > Viridiplantae > Streptophyta > Magnoliopsida > Alismatales > Hydrocharitaceae > Ottelia > Ottelia alismoides. The sequence continues at coordinate 89,490 of JAZKJV010009491.1, read as the reverse complement.
AATGGAAGTATTGTCATATCTGGTCCGTCAACTGACACACAACCATTTGTGATCAACAGACAACTATTGAAGCCGTATCTTGAACATGACATGTTTCTTTTGGTTGATTCAATTCAGGTGGTTTGTGATGACGAATTCACATCCCTAACATCCGCTCATGCACACAAGTCTAGCAAAAATATTTTTGAATAGTTAATCATTTTCTTCTTTTCTTCTTTTCGCTTGTTATTATTTTATTCTTCCGAAAAGTAGCATTCATCCCATACAACATTGCTATACTTAAGATATGCTTCATCCTACGTATAGGGGGGATGAATGCAATCGGGTGCTCATTCTTTGATCCCTTGCCTGTCTCCTCAATTGTTGATATTCTTTCTATACTTAGGGATATTTTACCCGAAGTATAGGGGGAAACAGGCTGAGTCATTGAGTTATTCATTTATTCATTTCCCACTCTCGACCCTCCATGCATTTGTATACAGACTGCTATACTTAGGATTAATTGATCATAAGTATAGAGAGAGTGCTGACTTCCTATTCTTTTGTCGTTGTAGTATAGACTTTTTTTACATTTATTATAAGTTATGTCTTCCTTTCTCTTCGATCTATGAGGACATAGCCAAGCTATGTATAGGGGGGCAATATATACTTCATATATATTTTAGCAATAACTCGTATTTTCGTGTTTTCAATAAATAAGGCTAAAACACTATACACACAAATTCATTAAATTATTTAATAAAAATGATGTTTGTTATTCCTCAAATTCTTTTTGTATGCAATGACTAATAACTCATTAAATATTTAATAAAGGCTTTGCAAAATGTTTGGAAAATAGTTTGAAAATCTAATTGAAAATATTTTGAAAAATGTTCGAAAAATATTTTGTAAAATGTTTTCAACATTTGTAAAATATTTTATCTATAAAATTTATTTTCTTTGTGTGAAACAAAAATATTTGAAAATTGATTTGCAAACGTTTGGAAAATGGTTGCAAAAACATTTTGAAAAAATAATATATACTGTTTGAAAAACTTTTGCAAAATGATTTTCAAATGTGTGTAAAAATGGTTTTAAAGAGTATTTTGGACTACAGTTTTCCAAAATTTTTCTAAAATCATTTTCAAATTATTTTGAGGAATATATACATCACTCTAAAATTCTTTATTAAATGTATTTCTATAAAAACGATCACTTACCCCTTGTAAATATTTAAAGCACTGACTCTTATAGATATAAGATGCATTCCCGTGTAAATAATTATACTTATTTTCTTAGCCAAAATCTTTTGTGTGCAAAAACCATAAAACATTTGCAAAACCAAAATACCAAAAACATTTGCAAAATTTAAACATAAAAAAAACCTCTGCATTTTTATCATATTTACAAAAAAACCCATAAAAAGATCAAAAGTATGAAAATTGCATCATAAAAATATTTTCGATGCATTGCACATAATATGAGTATTTTTCAAAGTAGTCTAGGCAATTGAACAAGTCCAAATAAAGTCTGGAGATTTGATCATTATGAAGACCTTAATACACTTAATTTCATAGGAACCCATAGAGGACTGGAATTGGAGTTACCTCATGTTACTTTGACTTAATTCTTTGGATTCCATAAGACTATGTTCATGAGTCAATTCAACTTGCCTAAAGAGAACCCTTCATATCATCCGTATGACTCTTGAGATAATGACTTGACTGTAAACCTCGCACTTAACACAACTCAACCTAGATGTTTTGTTGAAAAATCTTGGGGTTTAAATCGGGTCGATGCAAGGACGCTTCGTCAAGGGTGGCTCAGGAACCATTCTTGGGGATTGCCGACACTGGTACACTAACCCACTTCTTCTGATAACAATGATATCTAAAGATTGGAGATGGATTGAAATAATGTTTTGGATAAGGGATGGTCTACCAGTGCTACTTTTTCTAAGACCCCAAAACAATGGGTGGAACAAAATATGCTATATCCACTGTGGCACAAACAAGAATGCGGATGTTGTACAAAGTCAAAGAAAATATCCAAAGAATCCATCAACCGAAAATTCCACAAGTATGAGCTACAGAAAAAGCCTGCTTCTTGATGAAGATCCGATTACATTGACAGACTTCACGCGGGAATGAAGACTACACTGATCCATTCCCAATTCTCTTCACATTCTTCTAACTTCCTATAAAGATCAGAAGTACCTTACCTTAGAAGGAAATATCTGACTCCATGAAGACGAGTTATCAGAAGTGCAGCCACCTTGGTGATTCAATAGTTCTGTCTGCATAGAGCTAAACAAGTTCCCACACATAGTTTTATCAATTCAAGGTAGTAAGAGTATGCGACTGAGAGGATGGTTTTGACCTGGCTATGAATTGGATTGGATAATAGGAGTATGGAACCTAAAGGCTATTGTGTCACAAATCCTAATCTCTGTTTAGTTCCGAACACATCATTAATCCAAAGGCCTTCTCTGAGCTCCACACTTTGACATTGTTAAGACAATTTTAAAAGTCGGAAACAATTCCAAGTTCTTTCTTTTTATTTTCTTTGTTTTCTTCTCCACACTTATAAACATTAGTGTTTTCTAGGGACTAGCAAAGGCAAGTATAGGAGGTGATGAATCTCCATTTCATCACCTTTATTCTTTAATTTTGTCCTTTAAACCCTAGCTAAATGCATATATATATATATCATTAATTTGTCAAAATAAATGTTCATTAAAGTATACAAAATACTATATGAAATATGGTACACTTATTGTATTTATCACCAAAATAAAAGAATAAAGGAACGAAAAGAAAAAGAGCGAAGTGTCAAGGACACTGAAGTGACCCTATTCCTCGAGACTCAGTCATCATGATAACTTAGTCAACAAGGAATAAAGTAGGGGAAGATAGGGTGGCTAATTGTACAGAAATAGCAGAACGAATGACTCTACAAAATAGGCCAATAATTATTTTTTAGGACCTATTCATTCTTTATTATTTACACTTCAACTAATGAAACCTTTTGCATGAAAATTGTAGATAATATGTATAGAAAAATATAAAATTTATTTCATACAAAAATAACATACGGTGTACATTTTACATACAGATAAAATCCTGAAACCCAAACTTCATAGACCCATATCTCCTAAATAAAAACTCAAAATATAAGAAAATCACCTTTAATTATACATAACTTTTCATAATCTATTTAATGAAGGTGGTTTAATATTTTTTGGAGTTAAAGTGTGAAAGTTAGGTTTTGGACCCCTATTATATAACATACCGCGATTAAAATATTCCTTTTATTTATTACTTTTTTAATAATATTTTATTTTCATAATTTTGTAACTATTATTTATAGTATATGTACATATTAACACTTAAATAAAAACACAAATAAAACATTGAAATAAAATACTTATATAAAATATATAGGTAAAATACATGTACTTATACCTATAAATATCAGACTCCTATTTAACTAAGTGTATATAATACTTCAAAAAATATCATAAAAATGTATTTTTTGTAAAAACAATAAGTTATAAATATATAAAATAAGAAACTAAAATAAAAATTTTAAAATACAATATAAAAATAAAATATCTAAAACATAGGTAAATATACCTATATATACCTTAAAAAGAAACTTGCCAATAAACACATTTAAAAAATAAATAAAAATAGAAATAAAATTAGAAACATTTTTTATTTTATAGCCTAAAAATAATAAAATAAAATTATATTTATTATTCATTTTCCAAGGCATTTTTGCCTTGGAATTTCCTGTTTGGTGCATGTGGACGAACCAGGCACGTTCAAATATTGATCATCGGTCAACTGTCTGCCCTACCCTCTGACTCCTGTCAGATGTCACGCGGGTCGCCTCTTCGCTAATTTCACCATGACTTATCCATCACTTATTACCCTCGTGACCACCACCAATCCTCGCTCGAACACACACAAAATCGCCTCGAAACTTGCTTAAAAATGGCCTATAATTATATCTCCCTCGCACATTCTCTCTTTTTGATCCCTTTTCTTCAAGCTTTAGCCCCTCAGATCTCTTCCTTGAGCTTCACAATGGTGACATCAAGGTGAAGCTCGCGATTTGCGGTGAGGAGAGCGAGCAGAGAAGGAGTATCCAACCCACCGTCGGAGCACCATCGGTCGGTTCTACTCCTGGCCTCTCAGGATGGTTGAGTAGTCTTGTCCTGCATTCCTAGGTAATTTTGTAGTCCCCTTTTCATTTTGCACCTTCAATTTGTAGTTTTATCGAGCTATTAATGCTCAAATTAAAAATCCCCAAATCCTGGACCTTATGTTCCAGGTCTAATTCATCGTAATCTGACCGTCAATCCACCGTGATTTCCACCCCATATTGTTTCCCTCTGCCTTCTCCATCGATCACCCACGTCATCCCTCCCTGATCCATCATGGATAAGGGACTCGAGCTCCCTCCGCCGCTTCACGTTGGAGCTCCCCCTCTACTCCATTCCCCCTACCATTTTGTGTAAATCTCACGTCGAGGAGATAGCCCTTGCACCCAGGGATCTTTTGGTGCTATTCTATAGGTCTGAAGATGCATCTGGAGCCTCAATGACCACTTGGAGCTGCTCCAAGTGGTTCCATCTCGCGGAGCATCCTACGTCGCCTCGCTTCGCTTGGACCCTATATGCGCACACGGAGGAAGGCCAACTACCTGTTGGTCTCATCGGAAGAGGCAAAGAGCATCGGAGACCCGAGAAACGAAGGATTGAAGTTCGCTGGAGGGTTGTTCTTGTGAGTTCTTCCAACGCCTCTCCCGGCCATTCGATCAAGACAATGGGCCAGATCTAATCTGGATCATTAATTATTCACGAAGGGGTACGTGAAGAGAGCCGCTCGATCAGCCACGTGGCGAGCTCATGACGGTTGGATCTCAACGATTAAGTGGTTAAATTACATAGCCTCCCCCTGTGTTGCTTGTAATTGCTAAACATTCCTGTAAATATTTTATGAAGTTTAAAAAGTAGTGGATTAATTGCATGAAACCCATTGAAGATTTCTAATATTACAATTTAGTCCTCGCTAGAGTCACGTGCATGCGCACATTTTATCTTGTAAAAGTTGCATGTAAGCCCTCACGGTTTTTTCTAATTATCTTTTAGTATATAAAGTTTTAAAATTAGTGTTAAAGTTTGGGAAAAATATCATTGCGACCCCTGCCTTTTATTTATATTTACATTTATCCCCTTGTCAAACAAAATATTTTCGTGAGTAATAGTCTATTTATTAAAAATAGTTATCATGCCCCAAAAATTGCCAAATAAATAGGAGTAGGTACCAGGATGCATGCTTGATCTCGTTATGATTTTACATTTGCATCTTATGCCCCTTTCCCATTTTCTAAAATTTATATAGTGCATGGTCAACCCCTGTTTGCCTTAAAAAAGCCAAAAAATTATAAAACCATTTTCAAAAACTTCCCAAAAAATATCTTACGATTGTTTAGTATTACTAACCTTCAGACCAAAAATCACTTAAAATAGAAAAAGAAAATTCGTAAAAATTGAAAAACCTCTAAAAACCTTTATAAAAATTTCTAAAAACCCCAACAATTACAAAAATAGTGATTTATGTTGTATAAATTTCTTTATATTATTATCTTTATATTAAAGTTAATATGGAGAAATTTTGAGACTATTTGATATTTTTCATCTCCATTTTATATTCGACCTTGCATTTTATCCTTGTTTTAAGGTATTATGAACTTTAAAAATATACAAAAGATTAGAAAAAATCCTTAAAAAATCACAAAATCAGTAAAAAAAATTTATTTAAAACCCAAAAATGATTTTATTTCTTTTATTTTTACTATTTTTATTAATATCTATATCTATATTAGTATAAATTGTAAAGATACTCTTATATATCTATATCGTATTTATAAAGATAAAAGAAAGATAAAAATAGAAAAAGTAAATATAAAAATAGAAAATTAAAAAATCAAAATACAAAAATATAAAATCAAAAATAAAATAAAAAATTAATTAATTGATTAAAAACCCACATTAGTTGATGAACATTGTGCATAGTTATATATACATATACACATATATTATTTATTTATGAATAGTACAGGAGTGCTACACCGTGTGTTCCTCGTGTTCGACACCCTACTCTGCTTGTCTCTATACACATTTTATTGTAAGGTTTATAATAAATTTTGATCCACAATGTATTTATTTCTTAATATTTATTTGTGGGTTGATTGTTAAACAAGACTGGGTTTCGTGAGTGTTCACCGCATCGATTGGATATCTCGCTCTATGAGATTTCTAGATCTTCGCAGAAACCCTCTATTTCAAGCGGGTACCTCTATCACCTTCCCTCAAGCACTTCACTTAGGGAAGGGCCAAAAATCAAAAAATCCCAAAAAGAGACAGTAGATAGAGTTCAACGAAAAGATGATAGACAGATTTCAGATTCAGCTGACTCTTCAAGAGGCACTTGAGCATATCCCTCTTTTCCAAAAGAACCTTAGATAGAAGACTACCATCCGTAGGAAGAAGAAGAGAAATCACAATGCAAAAATCCATGTGCTCACTCGTGCCACCTACTTCTCCATCCAGAACCGATTGCCGGCCAAGAGATTCGGTGCAGAAGCTCCTTATGCCAGATTCCATATAAATGAGTCGTGATTCGATTAGACTCTATTTGACAATGGATCCTCAATTAACCTCCTCCCGGCTTCCTTACTCGAACGATTCGAGTTTGTCCCTCTTCAACAGAGCAGGACTGTTCTCCAGTTTCCAGATCGATATGTCTAGATGTTGAAGGGGTTATTGACGGACGATGTCATCACAATTTAGGGCCTGAAATTTCTTGTGGTCTTTGTTGTGTTGGACATGGAGAACCCTGAATGTGTGACCAATACCCGCATCATTTTAGGATGACCTTCTTGGCCACAACTAAGGCAGTGTCCGATCATGATAACGGGAAGGTATACTTTCATGTCAAAGGTGAGAGTATACAAAAAGAGTGATTGAGGAGATCAAAGTTAGAGATTAGCTTGCTCCGAGCAGAGTTCAGAGTAGATGACAGATTTAGAGCTAGACATCCACTAGGAGTGTGATTTTGTGATTACAAATGATGAAGTCGTTTGGACAAACCTGATTTCACAAGTGTTTATCACATCTTCAAGGATAGTAGAGACACAGATGACAACTGATGAGAGTTTGGAGAGTGCACTCATGTCATAGGACACCTTAGAGGCTGATGATTGTGATTTGGATAGCGAAGCAAATTATGTTTCTTGTGATTCAAATTTAGATCCCTTGGGCTCAGACATAGATTTTGATTTGCAGGACTTCGATGATTATTTACTATGTATGATGTCTACAGAGCCTACAGTAAGGGCGGAGATTAAGCCAGTACAGCTGATAGACACACCAATAGGGCCATCTTCATCAGATTCACTGATCTAGCGAGAGTTCTCTCGTGCAGATTTGGTAGCTTTCACTCAGACTTTTCAGAGACCAGATCCGACAACTCCCACATGTTCAGAACTGAAAACCTTGTCGCAGAGCATGATGTATAGATTCCCCGCGAGTGAGCCAGCGATGTTCTTTGTCATTATCTCAGCAAATTTGGCTGAAGACCAAGAATATCTTTTGATGGAGGTTCTTGAAAGAAACCACAAGGAAATTGGATGGATTGTAGTTGATCTCCAAGGGATAAGTCCGTTCATGTGCTCCCATCATATATATTTTGAAGATGACACCAAGCCATCGCGTAAGTTCCAGCGTAATATGAACCCATATCTTCAGGATGTAGTCATGAAGGAAATATCTAAGTTATGGAGCACCGATTTTATCTACCCATCTCTGACTCCAAATGGGGTAGTCCTTTACATGTGGTACCCATGAAGACGGGTATCACCACAGTTGTGAATAAGTCTGGAGAGGAAATAGCTACCCGAGTACCCACTTCTTGTAGGGTCTATGTGGATTACAGATGATTGAATCATGCCACCAAGAAGGATCATTTCTTGCTACCATTTAATGATTATATTATTGGGAGGTTAGCTGGGAAGACTCACTACTGCGTTCTTGGCGAGTACTCGGGATACAATCAGGAGGCCATACCGCCCGAAGACCAGGACAAAATGGCGTTCACCTGTCCGTTTGGAATGTGTGATCTTTGGCTGATGCCCTTTGGATTATGTAATGCCCTAGCTACATACCAAAGGTGCATGATTTCCATCTTCTCGGATATGGTAGGTGAATGTTTAGAGGTCTTCATCGATTGTTGGACATGCGAGCCCACAACGAGCCATTATGCAATAAATGTTATTGCGAATATCGTTCACTGATCTGAAATGAAGAATAAATAATTTACAAAATAGGTCCCTTAGTAAAATTAAGATTATATACCATGGACATCTTAATGATCATACAACTGTTGATTCAATTATTGAATCATAGAGGCTGGTGCTTGGATAAGTATCTAATGAGTTAGATTGAGGACTCATCAAGCACCGTCAAATGATTGTTAAGAGATGACCTCTAACCTGAGTAGGAGATGACAATCCTTTTCTCAGTTAGGCTAATATCTGACCAACCTCTTAATGGAGGTCCTCTGCATGGGAATAGAGATTCAGAGGTGTCATATTAGTTGGTTCAAAGAGTTGACTTAACGAGATCGAGATAACCAAAGTACTATGTTGTATGTTGTCACAATATAGGCACACATCCTCTGACCAGAGATATATGTGTTACTATATGTATGAGTATGTACATTTGACAGACCAATAGGTTGATGACCTAATCAAGGTCTATACACAGGCACGCTGGTGTGCATATAAGGGCATATTAGTAATATGATCTCTAAAAGGGATCATATAGGTTCATTACTGAACCGGAATACATGAGCTCACTCACGAGATATTGGGAAGAATCAAATTCCGTGCACGGTCATCTCGCTTTGGAAGCTTGACTGAATTTGTAGGTTTGATATATGCATTTGGAAAGTATATGATCAATACCTGGGTATGATGTATGCTTTTGGAAAGTATATGATCGATACCAACTCCCAATGATCGAATGATAATCTTAATGATAAATCCATGAAGTAGAAAGTGTAAAATTGATCTTATACTTCGGGATTATTCTGGGTCTTCCAGTATGGAGGATGTACATGTATTGGGAATACACGAGGGTGATGTGATCATAAACGGTTGTATAACCATGACGCTTCCATTCCTAGGGAGTGATGAAACGGGTCTGGATTTTAGTGACTCCTTTCAGTAGAGAAGTAATCTGATCTTAGTCCAAATTTGGACATTGATCTGAATGTGATTCATATGCAATGAGAAGATTAGATTTATGGTCTTGATTTAATCAAGCATCTATGTAGGCCTGAGATCTGCATTTGAGATGCGATCTCAATATCCAAGTCACTATACGTGGAACAATAAGATCACCATGTCCTTATCTCCAAGTACTCGCGGAGAAAGCGTATTATCCTTGAAAGAGTTTAGGATAATTTCATTATTGACATAAGTATCCGAGCATTGAGAAAATAGATAATTAAATGTGATTTAATTATCATGATTAATATGAATTTGATTCATATTATAAAGAGAGTTATTTTAAATAATTAAATGTGATTTGACTATCAAAGATGTAAATAATGTGAATGTGGTTCATATTATTTGGGTACATGAGAATAGAGATCCAAGATGATTAAATGAGATTTATTTATCATGGATATTGAATAATGTGGAAAGCACTATCCATATTAATCACATATATTATAAATGTGATTTATAATATATAAGAGAGAGCTATTTATAATTTACATTTGTTAATTAAATGTTGATGTGAATTGGATTCACATAGGACATTAAATAGAAAATGTAATTTACATTTTATTTTGGGCTGTGAATGTGATTCACAAATTTCTAATGGCAAGATTTCAATATTCACAAAATAATTATGAATTATTTTTGTAGAATAGTTTACAACAATCGTTGCAGTAATAAATTGGAGATACATGGAATAATGTAATCAAGGGAGATTACATTGGAGATGCTCCTTTCATATTAATAGGAGGGACGACTACCAATTCCTATTAGGAAAGGGTGATCGTCCACTCCATGTATATGGAAGGCGGCACTCTCTCTTTCCCATTATCTCCATATTTGTTAGATTTAACTTAAGATTGATTTATATTTTATATCAATATAGATTTAATCTAAATTAAATGAATTATTGTTGGTTTTTACCAACACAAATCTTAGCCATTAAAAGAAACACAAATCAATGAGAGCCATTGGATTTGTGTTGCACATGGATTGTGATCCATGGATCCCAAAATATTATAAATAGAAGGGCACCCCCTTTGCTCTTCTTTACACATAAGAAAACATAAGTCTCTCTCTCTCTTTCTATCTCTACATTCCTACTCTCTCTCCCTCTCATGTGGTCGTCCACCATGGATGCCCTAGAGAGGTTCTCCATCGCCGCAGCGTTATCGCTATGCTACCCGATCTTTGCTCGTGGATCTCCGTATCCTTCGGTGCGCCTTGTTCGTGAAGAAGATGTCGGATCTCATGTGTCGAGATCAGGAGATTCACCACTTGGATCATCAACATGGATTGCGGGAAGCACATGTTTTATCAAAACGCTCGCAAGAGTCTCTTACGTCGGATCGGACTTGAGACAGGAGGTCTCTTCGTTTAGAGAATCGATCGCAACCACGCTTCTAGAGGTAACCCTAATACTTGTTTGTGGTTTAGATGAAACGATCTGAGAAGTGTTCTTGGATCATGTGGTTTCATCACATGAAAAAAAATTTAATTTCCGCTGCATAGAACAACTAGTGTGACTAGTCGTTCTTCCTCGTATTCGATACGACGCTCACGCTTCCATGATGTGCTTGAGGATTATCCCATATCCTTCATGGATGACTTTTCGATCTATGGCGATTGGTTTGATGCTTGTCTTGTTTGCCTAGATATAGTACTTCAGCACTGCATAGAGGTCCACCAGGTCTTATCTTTGGAGAAGAGTCATTTCATGATGACTCAAAGGACAATCCTTGGTCACATCATCTCCTGCAGAGGCATGGAGGTTGATCCAGCCAAGGCGGACATCATCAAGAAGCTCACTCCACCGTCCAATTTGAGACAACTGCGGTCTTTACTGGGGCATGTTGATTCTACCGACGGTTCATATAGGACTTTAGTCGGATTTTTCGACCGGTAACTGATTTGCTCACAAGACATCGAGTTCCTTGTAGATGGTAAGTGTCTTTCTTCTTTTAAGACTCTCAAGAATCTGGTTATTCAGGCTCCTGTCCTTCAACCACCTGATTGGTCTCTCTCATTCGAGATCGTGAGGATGCTTCTGTTTTGTCGTAGGGGTTGTGCTTGAACAGAGGAGGGATAATGTGCCATTTGCCATTCACTACACTAGACATGCTTTGGATGTCGCTCAGTGGAACTACACTGATATTGAGAAGGAGATGCTAGCCGTAGTATTTGCTCTGGATAAGTTTTGATATTATATTCTTGGATCTAGAGTGACTATATATACCAATCACACCACCATCCGATACCTCATGGTGAAGATGGAGACCAAAGCCAGATTGACGAGATGGATCCCTCTACTCCAGGAGTTTGATATTGATATTAAGGATAAATCTAGAGTCAAGAATGCGGTGGCAGACCACCTCTCATGATTAGAGCATCTTGGGGATTCTTATATGAACACACCTATAACTGAAACATTCCCATACGAGGCGATTCTTGCTATTACCTCGCTTCCATGGTACGCTGACATTGGGAACTATCTTGTTGCCAATAAAGTTCCACAAGGTTGGCCCATGCAGCGACTTGAGACCTTACTCGTGAAGGCCAAGTCATACCTCGAGAGGATTCCACCCTTTACCGTGAAGGAGGGGATAGTGGTATACCTCAGGTTGAGAACCATAGAATCCTCACCTATTGCCACAAGCTTGAGGCAGTAGGACATAATTCCACGAGACAGACAACGTAAAAGATTCTCCAATCCGACCTTTGATGGCCTACCCTCTTCAAGGATTCAGATGAGTTCCTGAAGAGTGTACTGACTGTCCAAGGATGGGCATTTGTGATATGATGCTGATGCAACAAATTCACTTTTGTAAGGTTTTTGACACGCGGGGCATCGATTTCATGGGTACATTCCGTAAGAGTCAGGGATTTTAGTATTTGTTTGCGATGGATTATGTGAGTCGTTGGGTTGAGGCCATCCCAGACTGAGCCACATATGCAAAGATTGTTTGCAAATTTTTGAAGAAAATATCATTTCACAGTTCAGGGTACTGAGAGTCTTGATTTCTGATGTGGGAACTCATATTATCAATGACAAGTAAGGACCCTTGCTAAAGAGTTCAGCTTAGACCATAGAGTTGCCACACCATACCATCCACAGTCAAATAGTCTTGCTGAGGTTTTAAATAGGGAGATCAAAACTATTTTGCAGAATCTCATCAGCCCAGGCCAAAAGGATTAGTCAAAGCTTTTGGACTCGATCTTATGTGCCTATAGGACTTCCTTCAAAACACCTTTGGGCACATCTCCTTTACGGCTCGTTTATGGAAAGCTGTACCACTTACCTGTGGAGATTAAGCACAAGTCACTTTGGGCAATTACTGAGTTATTATTAGATCCAGAGAGTATAGGAGTTTAGAGGAGGGCTGATTTGGCAGCCCTGGAGGAATTGAGAGATACAACCATCTCAAGTAGCCTACAACATAAGGATAAAGTGAAGATATGGCATGATTTCCACATCAGCCATAAACAGTTTGAGCCCAACCATACAGTGTGGCTATCTGATGCTAGATTTAGATTGTTTCCAGGGAAATTACATAGTAAATGGAAGGTACCTTACTTGGTCAGAAAGGTGCACCAGAACGGTAGCATTGACATGTCTAAATTATCTTCTGAGTTCACCTTTCGAGGCAGCGGTCGGTGCCTGAAGCCATATCTTGATCATGAGCCTGTGATTGTTGACATTGCCCCTATTCATTTTGTATAAGATGTATTCCTTAACTCGTATCATTTGCATCCCATACCTGAGTTTCACTTCTACTCTACCTCTGTATAGATCCATATTGTCTATATCATTCGTTTATTTTGGTTTAATATCCCAGATATATCTTGTGATTTTTCTATACTTAGGATGTACTCCATTCTAAGTATAGGGGGTATCAAACTTGTGATTAATCATTTTTCCATTACCTCTATTTTTTTTGCCTTTACATAGCGGTATTTACCCTAATTATAGGGGAGGTAATATCCTACATTCTACTCCTCGATTTTCCCATTTTGTATACAGTCTTCTATACATATGATTACTTGATCCTAAGTATAGAGGGATCACCAACTTCTATTGGTTCTATTTGAAGGATTATTGAAGAAACCTCAATCACATCATCGAAGCATGATGATCGTATCATATACGATCAAGAATGACTAGTCGCACTAGTTGCTCGGTGTAGCAAAATTTTATAATTTTTAAAACGATGAAACCACATGATCCAAGAACACTTATTGGATCATTTCATCGAACCACATAATAGATATAGGAATACCTCTCATAGTGTGGTTGTGATCGAGCCTCTAAGAGAAGATACCTCGTGTCTCAAGTCCGATCTATCGGAGTAGACGCTTGCGAGCGCAGGGATGAGTCGTGTGCTTCTCGCAATCCAAGTCGATGATCCAAGCAATGGACCTGATCTCGTCTCACGAGATCGAACGGCTTCTTTACGAGCGAGATGCACCAAAGAAGATGGAGACCCGAGAGTTGTCGAAGCAGCGACACAATGGCAGAGCGACGAGGAAGGCGATCTTCTCTCTTTGAGAAGAGTGGACAACCACTCAAGGGGAGAGAGAAGAGTAGATGTGAGAATGAGGGAGAGAGAGAGACGTCATAATCATGTAACTTGAAGAGAAAAGGGTGCCTCTTATTATATAGGGTTTTGGGAGTCCATCGATCCTAATCCATGGACAACATACAATCAATGGGTGAGATTGATTTGCGTTTCTTTTAATGGCCATAATGTTGTTGTAAAAAACACAACAACAATTATTTAAATTTAAATTAATTTATATTGACAAATCAACATAATTAATTTCAAATTTAAATCATTTGACAAGTCTTGAGATAATGTGGAGACTAACCTCAATCACTAAATAAGGGGGGACGACCACTCTTCTCCTAATGGAGATTAGTGGTCGTCCACCCTTATGGAGTGGAATGAGTCCATCTCCTCAATTTCTCAAGAGATCTCAATATCTCATGATATCTCCAAGATTTACAACAACTCTTGTTGTAAATAATTTCATTAAAAAATCATAATTATCTTGCGAATATTGCAATCATGCCAATGAAAAATATATGAATCACAATCACATCACAAAACAAAAATGAAAATTATATTTTTTAAATTAGTCATCCAATGTGAATCCAATTCACATCAATAATTAATCAACAAATATAAATCACAATTGTCCTTCTCCAATATATTATAAATTACATTTATAATATACATGAATAATTGCATAGTGCTATCCACAATATTCATATCTACAATAATCAAATCACATTGAATTATATTGGATTATCATTCTCTTGTATTCAAATTATATGAATCAAGTTCACATCATTTATTATAATTAAATCACATTTAATTATCTATTTCCCCATGCTTGGATATAATTCAACAATGGAACTATTCTTGAACTACTTCAAGAATAATACGCTTTCTCCGCAGATATTCGGAGATAAGGACATGGCGATTGTAATGTTCCACGTATAGTAACTTGGATATTAAGATTACATCTCAAATCTTGATCTCATGGACCTTTCATAGATGCTTGATTTAATAAAGGCCGCAAATCTATTCTTCTCATTACATCTGAATATCATTCAGATTAATGTCCAACACTTGGACCAAGAAAAGATTACTTCTCACTGAGAGGGGTCACTAAAATCCATACCTATTTCGTCACTCCCTCGGAATGCAAGCACCATGGTTATACAATCGTTTATGATCACATCACCCTCAGGTATTCGTAATACCAGTACATCATGCATACTAGAAGACCTATGATGAACCCAAAGATATAGATCAATTTTACACTGTCATCTTTAGGGTTCAATCATCAAGTTTTTCATTCTTGGTCACTGGGAGTTGGTATCGATCATATGCTTTCCAAAAGCATATATCATACCTTCAAATTCTTGTAATGCTTCTAAAGCACGACGACCATGCATGGAATTTGATCGGTCCCAATACCTCATGAGTGAGCTCATGTCTTCCCGTTCACAAGTGGACCTTTATGATCCCTTTGAGAGATCGTATTACTCATATGCTCTTATTTGCATACCAGCATGCCGGTGTATAGACCTTGTTTAGGTCATCTACCTATTGGTCTGCCAAATGTACATACTCAGCCATATAGTAACACATCTGTCTCCGATCAGAGGATGCATGCCCATATCAAGGCAATATACGAAATAGGACTTTAGTTATCTCGATCTCATTAAGTAAACTCTTTGACCTAACTAATCAAACATCTCTGAATCTCTATTCCTATGCAGAGGAACTGCATCAAGAGGTCGATCAGACATCAACCTAAATGAGAAAGGATTGCCATCTCCTACTCAGGCTGGAGATCATCTCTTAACAATCATTTGATGGTGCTTGATGAGTCCTCAATCTAACTCCTAAAATACTCATCCAAGCACCAGCCTCTATGATTCAATTATTGAGTCAACAGATGTATGATCATTAAGATGTCCATGGTACATAACCCTAATTTTACACAGGAACCTTATAGTGCATTCATTAATTTAATCTCAGAAAGGGAGTGAAAAAGAATGAATAACTTTTATTGATGAATCAAACATTGCAATTATATCTACTGTCGGAATGGTTCGCCTCGTGCTCACATGGTTAACAATCTTCCACTGGCCCTCAGAACCATTCAGGCACAATCCTTAAATCCATATTGATTACATGGCAGTCGAAAGCCTTTTGTGTCAGAGGTTTGGTTAGTGGATTAGCAACGTTGTCGGCAAAGGCCACCTTGGTGATGATGATGTCACCATGCTTTTGAATCTCCTGAATGATGTGGTATTTCCTTTCCACGTGCTTGCTCTTTTGATGCCATCTGGGTTCCTTCGCTTGGGCAATGGCTCCCGTAATTTCACAGAGTAACGATATGGGAGTATTAGAGGAAATTACGCCATGTTCCAGGATGAACTTGCGCAAATACACCACCTCCTTTGCAACATCCGATGTAGCAATGTATTCGGCTTTGTTGTTGAATCTGTTGTAGGGTCTTGCTTCCCCAACTCACAACACCACCGTTCAATAGGAACAAACCCTGATGTCGACTTTCGATCATCAATATCTGACTGGAAGTCTGAATCTGTGTATCCAAAAACTTGGAGATCACCATCTCCATAGACCAAGATTTAATATTGCGTCTGTCTTAGATACTTGAAAACATTTTTTACTACATTCCAGTGTTGTTCTCCATAGCAGGACTGGTAATGACTTACCACTAACACTGCATGTCAGAAGTCTGGCCTAGTACACATCATGGCGTACATTAAGCTTCCTACAGCTGATGCATAGGAGCATCCATCTGTGGATTTCTTTTTCTCAACACTTTGAGGAGTCATCCCTTTAGACAAGTAGATACCATGCCTTAAGGGGATGAAACCTTTCTTGGAACTATCTATACGGAAACATTCAAGATCTTCTTAATGTACCCATGTTGGGATAATCCCAACATCCTCTTTTATCGATTTCTGAACAACTTCAGACCCAAGATGTAATAGGCTTCTCCAAGATCTTTCATCTTGAAGGTATGAGATAGCCAAATCTTAAAACTGGTCATCATCCTTGTATCATTCCCAATGATAAGGAATGTTATCTATGTAAAGCACGATGAATACGATGACACTCCCACTAAGCTTCTTGTACACACAAGGTTCATAAGGATTCTGCACAAAATCATAACTCTTTATGGTTTCATCAAATATGATGTTCCAGCTATGAGAAGCTTGTTTGAGCCCATAGATGGATTTCTTCAGCTTGCATATTTTACCTTCCTCGGTTATGATGCCCTAGGGCTGCCCCATATAAATATCCTCCTCGAGATATCCATTGAGGAAAAATGTCTTGATGTCCATCTGCCAGATGTCGTATTCAAGAGATGCAACTATAGATAGTAGTGTCCTGATGGACTTAAGCATAACCACATGAGAGAGCATCTCATCGTAGGTGATGCCTTCTCTCTGTGCGTAGCCTTCGTCTACAAGCCGTGCCTTGAAAGTCTCTACTTTCCCATTAGGTCCCCTATTTCTTTTGAAGATCCATTTACACCCTATACGTTTTACCCCTTTAGGTGGATCCTCTAGGTTCCATACATCATTCTTATGCATGGAGGGAATCTCTGACTTCATTGCTAACATCCATCTATCCATGTCATGATCCATGATCGCTTCATCAAATGAAGTAGGATCATTGTCCGACTAACTTGACACATGGAATCCATACCTTTCAGGTGGCACAATCACCCTCGAACTCCTTCGAAGAGGTATGGGTGTTTCATCTTTATTATTTTTCTTCAATTTCTGGTTCAGGAAGCTCATAATCATCTAGAAATTCAATGAGTTCTTCTACTTTATTATTATCTTGACCTTTAAGGAAGTCATCCTCTAGAAATCTTACTTCTCTAGAGACGAGAACTTTTTGGGTCTCAGAGTCATAAAGTTGATATCCAATACCATATTTAACATACCCAATGAAGTAGCACTCTCGAGTGCGAGATTCTAGCTTACTTGCATCCATGTTCTTCACATAGACCAAGCAACCCCAAACGCTCAAGTGTTTAACATTGGGTTTGGTTCCATACCAGAGCTCATGAGGAGTCTTAGGTAAAGACTTGCTACGAATCTTGTTCAGGATATATACTGCAGTCTCTACTACATATCTCCAGAAACCAAGTGGTAAATGTGCTTTGCTCATAATTGAACAGACCATATCCATGATGGTCATGTTGCGTCTTTCAGCAATACCATTAAGTTGGGGGATTTCAGGAGGAGTGGGATTGGAGACAATTCCGTTCTCATTAAGGTAGTACTTGAATTCATCTGAAAGATACTTGCCAACTCGGTCAGATCGAATCCATTTAATCTTCCCATCGGTTTGGTTCTCAACCAAAGCCTTGAAGTCTTTCAACTTTTCAAAGGTTTCATATCGATGATGTAGTAGGAAGACAAACCTGTATCACGAATGGTCATCAATAAATGTCAAGTAATATCGATATCCATTTCAAGTGGCGGTACTGAAGGGACCATATACATCAGTACCGCCACTTGATGTAATCTGAACAATTACATTTCCAGTGCTCGGCTTCTTGCAGTGATGACAGATATTGGTTTTCTTTGATTCTATCAGAGTGGATGCATTGGCAGATGAGCCGACTCCTTGACTCTTCCTCTTTCTCTTATGGGTCGGGCCCTTCCGAGAACCATGCTTTTAAACACACTTTCCTTTGACCTGTGCAACCATTGCACTACCATAGGGGCCATCCTTCTTCATTACGTATTTAGAAGACTTTAATACATCCAATAGCCTAGCGTTACTAAAATCAACTTTGCTCATGTGGTACATAACCACAAAGTTGTTGAAAAACATAGGGAGCGACAACAGAATGAAATCAGCTTGCATATCTGCATCCATGTCAACTCCTAGGGTTTCCAGTTCAGAGAGGTATCCAAACATTTTAAGTACATGTTCTCTGATAGAGGTCCCCTCTTGCATCTTTCAACGAATAAGTTCTTTCAGTATATTATAACATTGTGTGCAGTTTACATCACCGCAATTCTTTCTGATTCAGCATGATCTCTTGACAAGCGTTCATTTCCAAATGCTGCTTCTAAAGCACATTAGACAATGAACCCTTAATGTAATACCTTTCCAAATTATGATCTTCATTATATTTTTCATTAAAATTGATTTCTTCTGGAGTCTTTTGGTTTGATTACTTTTCCTCTGAAAGCACGTAAGAGATGCGCTCAACGGATAGGACAAGATCTAAATTTCGGATCATATCTAAATAATTTGATCCGATCAACTGATTGACCTCCAGAAGCTTGCTAAGTGGGTTCATGGACTTCATTTTCTGAAATTAAGAATGTACTATATCAGAATATATAAATAATATTAAAATATTAATTTGTATTTCTTTGATTAAGGAGTTTTTAATCAAATTAGTCTTACCTTTCTAACTTTGAAAGTTAATTCCCTTAACTACATTCAAATAAAGAGATATACTTACCATTATATCTCTAGCAAGATATGGGATAGCCTCTTTATCTTTGTCACATCCCAATAATATGAGAACTTGCAACTCGGATAAAAAGAAGCGGGCACACATTCCTCCTTGCAAGACCAACTTGCATTTCCCAATTCAATTTTTAACACCCGGGCCTACCACTCTTAAGTTGAAGTTGACCCATTGTTAATTGAACCAACCGTCAACAGGAATACAACTCGCTATGCGCAATCCAATATGGCCCCAATAATATGAGGACTCCATATTGGGGTCACTACGCATACGTCCTTACTCTGTCGAGAAGCAAAGAGCCCGATCCAAATGGTTTGTATGTAGGAGTTGTCACTTCGGACATGCATCTCCTACATGCAATCTCTGACGACGAAGCCCTTTGCCTTGACTGGAGACCATGGTTGTCGCTTATGTTATCCTCTACCTCATATTCAAATTTTAATTAATTATCATGAATTACATTCATATAATTAATTCTTCCAAGGAAAATACACATCTATTCATGATAGAGTGTTTAAATTTTGGATATAATTCATTTAATCATATTAAATCAATTATTAATCCGATTCAATCAACAAACAAACTTGATTATTACTTGAAAGGATGGTATTATCTCGAAAATACGTATTATTTCAAATTTTAATAACTAGAAAAAATACATCATAAATTATAAAGCATTATCCCTTCCCTACCCGATGCCATGGCCAGTACTGACGAGAGAGGGACAGATCGCACACTGTGCAACTTGCTACCCCAACGCTTCCCAACAAGACACCATATCCGCCTTGGGAAAAGATAATGCCAAAGAGATCACTTTGTACTTGAGATGATAATCAAATTTTCAACCAAAATTATACCATATAGTAATAATCAAAACCATTTTGGTTATAAGGAAATTTTCTAAACAAATTCCCAAACCTATTCAAGCAACATGTTTGCTGCAAAATGTATAATGTAATCAATTTGTGATCTAGATCATATCTAATCAATTATTGGTTAAGGAAATGTCATTTAAGGAAACAATTATCATCAAATATTACTCAAATATTTATCCATAATTATTCCAGGAAAATAACCATTAACTTCACTAATTTACTAAATGATAATCACAAGGTTATTGATTAGGATTGTAATTTCCAGCAGTGACCCTTACTTACTAAAATTAGTATATCTCATTCCTTTTAAATCCAAACAAGCAAAATCAATTTCTAAAATATTATAATTTGATGTATAATAGAACTCAAGTGATTATCATGCATTTATAGACATTTTAGAACAGTAACAAACTCCTTAATTACGCAATGATTCGCCATCCCCGAAATAATGGATATATGTTCATTAAAAAGATCATAATTATAGCTATCGGATTCCAAATCACGCAAACTCAAATCCTACAGTTTCCTTAAATAATGGGGAATATTATACAAGTGATATTTTTGTGTTTAATGAATTTTAAAAAGGGACGAAAATAATCACAAAATCGGGATGCGAAAATTGAAATGCCATAAATATTTCACAATCCTAATAAGCCCAAGCCTTCCTAGGTTCATGGGTCGTATCCAAAACTCCAACCTGGCTCTTTTATCACTTGAAGGATTATTGAAGAATCCTCAAGTGCATCACGTAAGTATGATGATCGTATAATATACGATCAAGAGAGAATAGGCACACTAGTTGCTTGGTGCAACAGAACTTTAAAATTTTTAAACGGTGAAACCACATGATCCAAGAACACTTATTGGATCGTTTCATCGAACCACATAATAGATATAGCAATACCTCTTGTAGCCTTGTTGTGATCGAGCCTCTAAGAGAAGAGACCTCATGTCTCAAATTCGATCCGTCGGAGGAGACGCTTGCGAGTGCAGGGATGAGTCGTGTGCTTCTCACAATCCAAGTCGATGATCCAAGTAATGGATCTCTTTACCTCGTCTCATGAGAATGAACGCCTTCTTCATGAACGAGATGCACCAAAGAAGATGGGGACCCGAGAATCTTCAAAGCGGTGGCACAATGGCGGAGTGACAACGAAGGCGATCTTCTCTCTATGAAAAGAGTGGACTGCCACTCTATGGGAGAGAGAAGAGTAGACGTGAGAATGAGAGAGAGAGAGGTCGTAATCGTGTAACTCGAAGAGCAAGGGGCGTCTCTTCTTATATAGGGGTTTGGGAATCCATGGACAACACACAATAAATGGGTGAGATTGATTTGTGTTTCTTTCAATGGTCATGATGTTGTTCTAAAAAACAAAATAACAATTGATTTAATTTAAATTATTTTATATTGATGAATCAACATAATTAATTTCAAATTTAAATCATTTGACTAGCCTTCAGATAATAAGGAGACTAACATCATTCCCTAAATAAGGGGGGACGGTCACTCTTCCCATAATGGAGATTAGTGGACATCCACCCTTATGGGGTGGAATGAGTCCATCCTTAATTTCTCATGAGATCTCAATATCTCATGATATCTCCAAGATTTACATCAACATTTGTTGTAAATAATTTCACAAAAATTAATACATAATTATCTTGTTATAATTGCAATCATGCCATTGAAAAATATGTGAATCACATTCACATTCCAAAACAAAAATGTAAATTATATTTTTTAATTAATCATCCAATGTTAATCCAATTCACATCAATAGTAAATCAATAAATATAAATCACAATTGTCTCTCTTTAATTTATTATAAATAACATTTATAAATACATGAATATTTTGATAGTGTTATCCACATTACTCATATCCACAATAATTAAATCACATGTAATTATATTGGATTATCATTCTCATGTATTCAAATGATATGAATCAAATACACATCATTTATTATAATTAAATCACATTTAATTATATATTTCCCAATGCTTATATAATTCAAAAATGGAATTATTCTTGAACACTTTCAAGAATAATGCGCTTTCTTCGCATATGCTTGGAGATAAGGATAGGGCGATTGTATTGTTCCACGTATAGTGACTTTGATATTGTGATTACATCTCAAATCCAGATCTCATGGACATCTCATATATGCTTAATTTAATCAAGGCTGCAAATATAATATTCTAATTGCATCTGAATCTCATTCAGATAAATGTTCAACACTTGTATTAATATCAAATTACTTCTCTACTGAGAGGAGTCAATAAAATCCTGACATGTTTCATCTCTCCATCGGAATGGAAGCACCATGGTTATACAGTCATTTAAGATCACATCACCCTCAGGTATTCTTAATACATGTACATCCTTCATACTGGAAGACCTATGATGAACCCGAAGATATAGATCAATTTTACACTGTCATCTTTAGGGTTTCATCATCAAGTTTCTCATTCTTGGTCATTGGGAGTTTGTATCGATCATATGCTTTCCAAAAGCATATATCATACCTTCAAATTCTTATCATGCTTCTAAAGCACGATGACCATGCATGGAATTTGATCAGTCCCAATATCTCATGTGTGAGCTCATGTCTTCCTGTTCATAAGTGAACATGTAGGATCCATTTTAGAGATCGTGTTACTCATATGCCCGTGTATGCATACCAGCATGCCGGTGTATAGACCTTGGTTAGGTCATCAACCTATTGGTCTGCCAAATGTACCTACTCAACCATATAGTAACACATTTGTCTCTGTTCAGAGGATGTGTGCCCATATCGTAATAGTATACGAAATAGGACTTTAGTTATCTCAATATCGTTAAGCCAATTCTTTGACCTAACTAATCTGACGCCTTTGAATCTCTATTCCTATGCAAAGGACCTGCATTAAGAGGCCATTCAAATAGAAACCTAAATGAGAAGAAATTTCCATCTCCAACTCAGGATGGAGATCATCTCTTAACAATCATTTGACGGTGCTTGATGAGTCCTCAATCTAACACCTTAGATATTCATCCAAGCACCAGCTTATATGATTTAATTATTGAATAAATAGTTGTATGATCATTAAGATGGTCATGGTACATAACCCTAATTGTACGGAGGAACCTTATAGTGCATTCATTCATTAATCTAAAAAAGGAAGTTAAAAGAATCAATAACTTTTATTGATAAATCAAACATTACAATAATATTTATTGTTGGAATGGTTCACCTCGAGCTCACATGGCTATAATTATTATTTCATTCTTTTGAGTCAATGTAATATAAGATTCTTTTCACTTCTATATACTCAGCACGAGTTATGTCTTCCTTCATCTCTCTCTGATCACTCTGATGACATCGTTCAAGCTAAGTATAGTGGGGCATCGTATATATTGTGTATATACTTTATCCATAACTCGTACTTTATGTGTTAATAACACGGCTATTATTTATAAAATATGAAAAAAATGCTTTAGAAAAATGTTTTCAAATATACCTTGTAAAAATTATTTGTAAAAATCTTTGCAAAAAATATTTTTTTAAAAATGTTTTGTTTACAAAAGATTTGCGAAATTATTTCTGTATCAAAATTAGGTATATTGTAAAAAATATTTGAAAATTGTATGAAAATAAAATGTTTGCAAAAACAGTTTGTAAAAAGTTTTGAAAACACTTTTGAAAAATATTTTGAAAAATGTTTGTAAAATTGTATTGTCAAATGGGAAATAATTATGGGTTATGAAAACCACTTGTATATATGTGTACAATAAAAACCATAATCTACCCCTAAAATTCTTTGTACATAAGTATCCTTAATAAATATGGTACATGATCATGTAAATAAAATCCATTTGTACATAAAACCTGTAACATAAACCTTTTTGTAAGTATGTATATATCTTTGTAAAAACTTTTCATTCTTTTACTCCATTTTCAAAAATACTTAAAATTTGAAAATAAAAAATTCCATAAAATTTGCATAGTTTGAAAAATTCTCAACAAAAAGAGTTTTTGTAAATATTTTGCATATGCATTCTTCTGCATAATGGTTGATATTTAAACTAGTCTGGCATAAAATTGAAGAATGGAGCTTAGTTAAGACCTTAATCAACATACCTTCAGATGAACCTTATAGGATTTGGGGTTAAGACTTTTCAAGTCCATAGTGACTTAATTCTTTGAGTCCACTTGTCTATGTTCACATGTCGTCTTAATTAGCCTAAGTAGAGCACTTAACAACACTTGCATGACTCTCAGAGACAATGGCTTAACTTGGACATGCACCTTACACGTAGTTTACCACGGATGAGGTGGTGAGGAGGCAAACTCCTTTGGCTTGGAGTAGCATATGGGGGTAGTACAGCTAGCCAGAACCTCTTGTCCTCCTTTAGGGAAAGATGTGCACCTCAACCTTGTCTAGTAGCATTGAGGTCTAACAGGAGAGTGTGAGTTGCAATAATGCTTTAAAAGAGGGATAGTCTACCGGCTCAAGAATAAAAACTCCTTATGTACATGTTGTACCTTGAAAATATGTTGTATATATGTCATAAACAATTATGTGCAATGTATATATACTCAAAAAAGGGGACAAGCCTGATTGAAAATAAAATGCCTGCCAAAGTGTATATAGTTGAATAAGCAAAGCTTATGTATTCTACAGTCTTATCTGTAGAAAGCTTGTAGCTGGAGATTTAGCTACACTGGTTAAGCTCCAAGGGATACAAGGCTACACTGGTCATGGTCCATTCTCTCCTTTTCCCCTCTTCTTGAGCTGGTTGTACTTGAACTTAGAAGGGAATACTCCTCTCCTCGAGGAAAGAGTTGCTAGATTAGGGGATTAGAGTTACCTTATTGGGGGGAGGCTGTGACTTTGCCATCTCTGAGGTGCGGAGCTACATATCACTTACACGGTACAAGGAAAGATTCATAGTCATTAGAGTTTGTGTATAGACTTGTTCTGACTTGGTTGTTAAGGAGACCTCACCATAGAATTGTGGAACTTAAAGGCTGTTAAGTCTTAAATCTGTTTCCAAATAAGGTTCTGCCAAACTAATAATCCAAAGTTCTGACTAAGCTCCATACTCTAATTTTATGAAGATAAGTTTAATAATCAACTCTGATTCTTTCTTTTTCTTTTCATTTCCTTTTGATTTCACTTCTTTTTCAAATATGTGTTTGCTAAGAGACTAGCAAAGGTAAAGTATAGGGGAATGATGATTCTATGATTCTCATTCTTTATTCTTTAATTTTAGCTTTATCTATTAGCAAAAACATATATAAATAAGTGTAAATATAATAAATTATCATTGTGCGTGTCATTACTAATATTCCATAATTAACACATGTTTTCCAAAAATATAAGATAAGAGAAAGAAAAAGAAAGAAGGATGTAATTATGAAATAAGTACAGACTGACACAAACTCCGAGAGAAGTCAATCATTGACCTAATCGACAAGGAATAAAGTAGGGGAGATAGGGTCCTTGTATATTCTTCACGATCCACTCCATTTACATATTACTTCTCTTATATTTAATTTATCAATAAGAAGATATCAAATCCAATTAATTTTTAATAAAAGTTGTATGAAAAAATGTTTTATATGTAATAAACATACTTATAACGTAAATCATTATACACAATACAAATAAAACCACTCATAAAAAGCCACACAACAAGAACTTAAAAGATCAATTCAGCACCATTTAAACCAAAATTCTTCCAAAATCGTCTTTATTGGACTATAAATTAAATTATCTTTCAAATAAGGGTGGTTCCATAAATTTTGGAGTTACGAGGTAAAAATTGGCTTTTTGGGTGCATTGTATACTCATGTACTACCTATTCTTGTAAATATTTGTATCTAATTACTTTAACTTATAATTTGTGCATATTGTCTTCTAAACACGTGCACATGTTCCTAAAAATAGAGTAAAAATAAAATAAAAAATAGAAAACACAAAATAAATAAAAATGAAATCCAAAGTTCATTGTACAAAAAGTCACACATGTGTATATTGTATGAAATATCTATTTGTTCAACACCTTTATTTGATTTGGAAAAATCAAATAAAAATCATTTTATACTCCTCAAATTTTGTAAATAAATAAAATATAAAATAAAAGATTTTATATGTAAAAAATAAAATAAAAATAAAATTAAAAAATTTACATGTATACTATACCTATGTGCAATACCCTATACTATATATACTATGTCTATATTTTATAAAAATAATTTAAAATAGTAGAAAAAAAGTTTGAAAAATAATAAACATTTTTCATATTCCATTTTTATTTTAAATTCATTTACTATTTTTTATATTTTTCTTTGATTTATTTATTTCGAATTTTTTGATTCGTTGGCTCAGGTCCGTTGACTCGGGTCAACCTTCTCCTCTACCAGACCCGACCCGACAATTGTTTCATCGGATCGATTTCTCCTATTTTTCCTGGTCAGGTCTGACCTCCATTTGTTGTGATTTTAGTGCTCGATTCACCTCCTAGGATCCGTGATCCTCGTAAATCCCTATGAGGAGTCGATCATTCTAGGGTTGCGAGCTTCCCTTCGATCTTTCTGGAACCCTGGAGTATCTTATATATACTCTCCTCCACCACCCATCTCGATACCTCGTTCCTCATACCGCCTTCCTTCCCTTGGCACCTCCAGCATCGTGACAAGGTCATGTAAGTGTCGCATGAGGTTGATTTGGTGACCGAGCACACATTTGTTAGCCATGTGAGCCCGAGGCGAACCATTCTTACAATAAATGTTATTGTAATAAATATGTTTATCAATAAAAGTTATTGATGTTTCACTCCCTTTCTGAAATTAAATGAATGAATGCACTATAAGGTCCTTCTGTACAATTAGGGTTATGTACCATGGCCATCTTGATAATCATATAGTTGTTGATTCATTAAATGAATCATAGAGGCTGGTGTTTGGATGAATATCTAAAGAGTTAGATAGATGACTCATCAAGCACTGTTAGATGATTATTAAGAGATGATCTCCAGCCTGAGTAGGAGATGGCAATCATCTCTCACATGGGTCGATATCTGACCGACCTCTTGATGCAGGTCCTCTGCATGGGAATAGTGTTTTGGAGGTGTCAAATTAGTTTGGTCAAAGGGTTGACTTAGCGAGATCGAGATAACCTAAGTCCTATGTTGAATGCTGTCACAGCATAGGCACACATCCTCTGACCAGAGACAGATGTGTTACTATATGTCAGAGTGTGTACATTTGGCAGGCCAATAAGTTGTTGACCTAACCAAGGTCTGTACACCGGCGAGCTGGTGTGCATGTAAGGGTATATGAGTGATACGATCTCTCAAATGGATCATACAGGTTCACTTATGAACCGGAAGACATGAGCTCACTCATTAGGTATTGGGACCGATCAAATTCCATGCATGGTCGTCGTGCTTTAGAAGCATGACAAGAATTTGAAGGTATGATATATGCTTTGGGAAAGCATATGATCGATACCAATTCCCAATGACCAATATTGAGAAACTTGGTGGTCAAACCTTGAAGAAGACAGTGTAAAATAGATACATCTTCAGATTGATCATAGGCCTTCCAGTATGTAGGATGTACAGGTATTGGGAATACCTGAGGGTGATGTGATCATAAACGATTGTATAACCATGACGCTTCCATTCCGAGGGAGTGATGAAACATGTTTGGATTTTAGTAGCTCCTAAGCAATCTGATCTTGGTCCAAGTGTTGGACATTGGTCTGAATGAAATTCAGATACAATGAAAAGATTAGATTTGCGGTCTTGATTTTATAAAGCATCTACGGGAGGTCCGTGAGATCTGTATTTGAGATGAGATCTCAACATCCAATTCACTATATGTGGAACAATACAATCGCCATGTCCTTATCTCCAAGTATCTGCGAAGAAAGCGCATTATTCTTGAAGGAGTTCAAGAATAATTCCTGTGATGAATTATGTATCCAAGCAACAAGATGTTGATGATTAAATGAGATTTAATTATCAAGTATAATATGAATAAGATTCATATTGTGAGAATGATTATCCAAGATAATTAAATGAGATTTAATTAGCAAGGAAATGCAGATTGTGGATAGTGATATCCATAATATCTGTGAATATATTATAAATGTGATTTGTAATATATTAGAGAGAGAGCAGCTTTGTAAATAAAATTTGTATTTGTTAATTGTTAATATGAATTGGATTCACATTAAGCAAATAATTGGAAATATAATTTATAATTTCATTTGTGTTGTGAATATGATTCACATATTTTCAATGCATGATCAAAATATTCACTAATTCATTTGGAATTAATTTAGTGGATAATTTTGCAATAAATGTTATTACAGATTATTAAGAGTAATGGGATAAAATTAAAAAGGAGATAATACACCACCAAAGATGAGGTGGCGTCACCAATGACTTAGTCATAGGTGACGCCCCATATTTTTCGGGTGTGTCATTATCCTCCTTTTTTATTATCTTATTATCTTGTGACAATTAATTTTTATTGAATTAAATTATGTTGATGATAATGCAACATATATTTGATTTAATTTAAATTAATAAATTGTTGTTTTTTACAACAATGATCATGGCCGTTGATTAATACATATATCAATCTCGTCGTTGATTATGTATGCCACGGATTGTGATCCATAGGCTCCCAAACTAGTATATAAAGAGGGCAACCCTAGCCCTTTGAAAAACAACTCATAGCACACGTATACTCTCTCTTTCTCTCATTCTCGCCATCTCTCTCTCTCTCTCTAAAGGTGGTCGTCACCTTGTGAGTCTGAGGGAATACCAATCGACTCTACGTCGTCGCGTTGTCGCTTCAATTACTAGAAGAAATCCATCTTCTTTGGAGCTTCTTGCTCTAGAAGGAGACTTCAGATTTCGTTGGACGAAATCAGGAGATTCAAGGCTTGGATCTTTATCAAGGATTGCGGGGAGGACGCGTCTCTCATCGCGCCCGCAAGTGCCATCTTTGTAGATCGGACTTGAGTCAGGAGGATCTCTTGCTTTAGAGATCTAGTGATCACAACCACGCTCTGAGAGATATTTCTAATACTTTTTGGTTAGATGAAACGATCCAAGAAACGTTCTTGTAATCATGTGGTTTCATCATATGATTTAAAAAAAATTTAAATTCCGCTGCACCAAGCGACTAGTGCGACTAGTCGCCCCGATCTCCTGAGATGCGATCATCACGCTTCCGTGATGCGCTTGAGTATTCACTATATCCTTCAAGTGGTATCAGAGCCTTAGGTCGGAAAAGGTTTTGGATACGATCCGTAAAACTAGGACGACTTGGGTTTGAAGGGTTGCGAAAGTTTCATCGCATTTCAATTTTTCGCACCTCTGTTTAATTGGATTTTTCAACACTGTTTATTGTTTAAACACGAAATATTCACATGGATTTTGTTCTCCATTAAATAAGGAAACCATAGGATCTGAGTTTATGTAATTTGGATTTCATTTGCTCAAGATATGACCCTTTGAATAAACATGTATTCACTGTTGCGGGAACTGCAAATCTGAACGTGATTAATGAGTTAACTATTGTTTTGATGCACCTTGAAATGCGTGAAATATTACATGTGTTCTGTCATAAATCAAATAAGAAATCTTAGAAAACTGATTTTGCAAAATTTGGATTTAAATTGATCAAGATAAGTTGATTTTAGTGAGTAGGGGGTCACTGCTGGATATTGACAAACTTGATCATGAACCTTGTGATAGTCATTCAAATAAAATGATGAAAATTAATTGTTAATTTTCTGTAATGATCGTTGATAAATATTTGTGAAGTATTTAAATATGATAATCAATTCCTTGAATGACATTCCACTAACCATAATGATAAGATAGTTGATCTTGATCATAATTGGTTGATATGAAATCATCAACAAACATTGTTTTCATGCAAAATCCTAGTTTATCCTACAATAGTTGTAGGACAACTTTTACATGCAAAATCCTATCGCTTGAATAGGATTGAGGATTTATTTATAAAATCTCCTTATAATATTATCAAAATGGGTTTGATGAATATTGTATGGTAGAATTTCGGTTGAAAAACCGATGAGCATCTCAAAGTACACAATGATCTACCTGGCATTATCCTTTCCTGAGGTGGATATGGTGTCTAGTCGGGAAGCATTGGGGTAGTGGGTCGCACTGGTTGCGATCTGTCCCACTTCCGTCAGTACTGGCCATGACAGCTGGTAGAGACTCGATAATGCCTGAGAAATCAAAGTGTATTTTTCTAATTAATAAAATCCGAATAATATGTACTTTGAGATTATACCTACTATTCAAATAATAATCAAGTTTGTTGATTGAAAATTGGATTGATAACTAATTTAGTGTTATTGAATTGATTATATCCAATAAAAAGCACTCTATTATAAATAGATGTGTATTTCCCTTGGAAGAATTAATTATGTGAATATGATTCACGATAATTAATTAAAATTTAAATATGAGGTGGAGGATCACGTAAGTGACTTCCATGGTCTTCCGTCAAGGCAAAGGATTCCGTTGCCAGATGTTGTATACAGGAGACGCCTGTCCGAAGTGACGGATCCTGTATACAATTTATTTGGATTGGGTTCTTTGCTTCTCGAAAGAGTAAGGTTGTATAACTAGTGACCCCAATATCATGTTCTCATATTATTGGGGTGATATTTATTTGCGTATAGCGAGTATTAAGCATGTTGATGGTTGGTTCAATTAACAACGAGTCAACATCATCTTATGGGTTGTGGGCCCAGGTGTTAAAGACTGAATTGGGAAATGCAAGTTGGACTTGCAAGGCGGAATGTGTTCCCACTTCTCTTTATTCGAGTCGCAAGTTCTCATATTATTGGGATGTAATAAATATAGAGAGGAGATCCCAGATCTTGCTTGAGATATAGAGGTAAGTATATCTCTTACTTTGAAAGACGATTAGGGAATAATCTTTCATAGTGAACATAGCAAGACAAATTTGATTTAAAATGCCTTAATCAAATGGTTTAAATATGAATATATAAATATATGTTCTAATTTAATGCATTCTTAATTTCAGAAAATGAAGTCCATGATCCCACTAAGCAGGCTCCTGGAAGTCAATCAGTTAATCAGACCAAATTATTCGGATTGGATCAGAAATTTGGATCTTGACCTATCTGCAGAGCGCATCTCGTATGTACTATCCAAGGACAAGATAGCAGACCCTCAGACTTCGGAAGATAAATCTTTTAATGAAAAATTTGATGAAGATCATAACTTGTCCAGGTGTTATATCCTTGGCTCATTGTCCAATGTGCTTCAGAAGCAGCATGTGAAAATGAACCATTGCCAGGAAGTCAGGTTGAATCTGAAAGAAATGTTCGGTGACATAAACCGCACACAGCTTATAATGTGATGAAAGAGCTTATTCGCTGCAAGATGCAGGAAGGGACCTCTGTTAGAGAACACATACTCAAAGTGTTTGGGTACCTCTCTGAATTGGAAACCCTGGGAGCCTTCATGGATGCTGATATGCATTCTGATTTCATTCTCCTATCGCTCCCTAAGTCTTTCAACTACTTTGTTGTGTCATATCACATGAGCAAAGCTGATTTTAGTAACGCTGGGCTGTTAGCTGCATTAAAGTCTGCATAAGACGTAATGAGGAAGGACGACCCCTCTGCTAGTGCAATGGTTGCACAAGTAACGGGAAAGCGTGGTCGGAAGCACGGTTCTCGGAAGGGCCCATCCCAGAAGAGAAAGAAGAAGAATCAAGGAGTTGGTTCATCTTCTAGTGCTTCTACGCTAATGACATCAAAGAAGGCGAATGTCTGTCACCACTACAAGAAGACGGGGCACTGGTGGCGTAACTGCCAGAATACCTGAAGTCAGTTGACAATGGTAAAGCCCCAACAGGTATGAAATCTACTTTCATCATTGAAACTAGTTTTCTCGTAGGACGAGAAGGAAGTTGGGTTGTAGATTCTGGTGCTTCTGTTCATGTATGTAATTCGCTGCATTTGTTTCAGGAAACTAGGAATCTGGAGCAAGGGGAGATAGTCATCCAGATGGGATCTGATGCAAGTGTTGCAGCAGTCACCATTGGGACCTGTCGACTATCATTATCTAGTGGTAGAGTCTTGGTACTTAAAGAGTGTCTTTATGTACCTGAAGTCAGGAGGAACTTGATATCTGGGTCTAAACTTGTTAGAAATGGATATTCCTTCCTATTCTGTAATAAGTTAGTCATTTATCAATATGATAAATTTATTGCGGATGGTGTTTGACTTCTTACGGACACTATAAATTGTGCATTGATGAACATGTCGTGAATGTTACTACCACTAATAAGAACCCTAAAAGATCCAAGGAGAATGGAAATCATTCAAACATGATTTAGCATCAAAGGCTTGGTCATTTATCTGTTGATAGGATCAATAAATTGATAAAGGATGGACCTTTAAATTTTCTACAGGTTCAAACTTTACCTACCTGTGAACATTGCATTCGAGATAAAATGACCAGGATGCCTTTCTGTAATAAGGTTACAAGATGCAAAGGTATTCTTGACCTAGTACATACTGATGTATGTGGTCCCTTCAATATCGTGACTCGAAATGGATATCGATATTATTTGACGTTTATTGATGACCATTCGTGATACAGGTTTATCTTCTTACTACGTCATAAATCCGAAAACTTTGAAAAGTTCAAAGAGTTTAAGGCTTTGGTTGAGAACCAAACCGATAGGAAGATTAAACGGATTCGATCTGACCGAGGTGGCGAGTATCTCTCAGATGAATTCAAGGAATACCTTAAAGAGAATGGAATCGTCTCCAATCTCACTCCCCCTGGAACCCCCCAACTTAATGGGAGTGACCAACAGGACCATCATGGACATAGTCCGTTCAATTGTGAGCAAAGCATGTTTACCTCTTAGTTTCTGGGGATATGCTGTAGAGATGACAATATATATCCTGGATAAGATTCTTAGCAAATCTGTACCCAAGACTCCTCACGAGCACTGGTATGGAAACAAACCTAGTGTTAAACACTTGAGGGTTTGGGGTTGCTCGGTCCATGCGAAAAATGTGGACGCAAGCAAGCTGTAATCTCGCACTTGTGAGTGTTACTTCATTGGGTATGTTAAAGATGGTATAGAATATCAACTTTATAACATTGAGACCCAAAAGGTTTTTGTCTCTAGAGATGTAAAATTTCTAGAGGATGATTTCCTTGAAGGTCAAGATAGCAATGAAGTAGACGAACTCATTGAATCCCCTGTGGATTCTGAGCTTCCTGAACCAGAAACTGAAGAGATAAATAAAGATGAAACAACCATACCTCTTCGAAGGAGTTCGAGAGTGGTTGTACCACATGAAAGGTATGGATTCCATGTGTCATGTGAGACTGACAATGATCCTACTTCATTTGATGAAGCACTTGCAGATCATGACATGGATAGATGGATGCTAGAAATGAAGTCAGAGATCGACTCCATGCATAATAATGGTGTATGGACCCTAGAGGATCCACCTAAAGGGGTAAAATCCATTGGGTGTAAATGGATCTTCAAGAGAAAAAGGGGACCTGATGGGAAAGTGGAGACTTTCAAAGCACGACTCGTAGCCAAGGGCTACACACAGAGAGAATGCATCGACTACGATGAGACGTTTTCTCCTGTGGCAATGCTTAAGTCCATCAGGACACTGCTAGCTATAGCTGCATCTCTTGACTATGACATCTGGCAGATGGACGCCAAGATAGCTTTCCTCAATGGATACCTCAAGAAGGATATCTATATGGAGCAGCCCCATGGCTTCATAGTTGAGGATGGAAAAGAATGCAAGCTAAAGAAATCCATCTATGGGCTCAAACAAGCTTCTCGTAGCTGGAATATCAGATTTGACGAAACCATAAAGAGTTACGATTTTGTGCAGAATCCTAATGAACCTTGTGTGTACAAGAAGCTTAGTGGGAGCGCCATTGTTTTCATCGTGCTTTACATAGATGATATCCTTCTCATTGGGAATGATACAGGAATGATGACCAGTGTAAAGATTTGGCTATCTCAAACCTTCGAGATGAAAGATCTTGGAGAAGCCTCTTACATCTTAGGCCTGAAGTTGTTCAGAAATCGAGAAAAGATGATATTGGGATTATCACAACAAGGATACATTACGAAGATTCTTGAACGATTCCGCATGGATAGTTCCAAGAAAGGATTCCTCCCCTTAAGACATGGTATCCATATGTCTAAAGGGATGGCTCCTCAAAGTATTGAGGAAAAGAAGGCCATGGCTAGATGCCCCTATGCATCAGCTATAGGAAGCTTAATGTATGCCATAATGTGTACTTGGCCAGACATCTGCCATGCAGTGGGAGTGGAAAGTCGTTACCAATCCTGCTATGGAGAGCAACACTAGAATGCAGTGAAGAACATATTCAAATATCTAAGACGGACGTAAGATTACATCTTGGTCTATGGAGATGGTGATCTCCAAGTCTTGAGATATACATATCCTGACTTCCAGTCGGATATTGATGATCGAAGTTCAACATTAGGGTTTGTATTCCTGTTGAACAGTGGTTCTGTGAGCTGGAGAAGCAAGAAGAAGGACACTACGACAGATTCAAAAACAGAAGCCAAATACATTACCGCATCGGATGCTGCAAAGGAGGCGGTGTGGTTGCGTAAGTTCATCTTGTAGCTTGGCGTAGTTTCCTCTGGTACTCCCATCCCATTACTATGCAATAACACGGGAGACATTGCCCAGGCAAAGGAACCAGATGGCATAAAAATAGCAAGCACGTGGAAAGGAAATACCACATCATTCAGGAGATTCAAAAGCGTGGTGATATCATCATCACCAAGGTGGCATCTGCCGAGAACGTTGCAGATCCTCTTAACAAACCTCTGACACAGAAGGTTTTCGACTAGCATGTAATGAGTATGGGTTTAAGGATTGTTCCTGAATGGTTTTTAGGGCTACTGGGAGATTGTTAGCCATGTGAGCTTGAGGCAAACCATTCTTACAATAAATATTATTGTAATAAATATGTTTATCAATAAAAGTTAGTGATGTTTCACTCTCGTTCTGAAATTAAATGAATGAATGCACTATAAGGTCCCTATGTACAATTAGGTTTATGTACCATGTCCATCTTGATAATCATATAGCAATTGATTCATTAAATGAATCATAGAGGCTGCTGTTTGGGTGAATATCTAAAGAGTTAGATAGAGGACTCATCAAGCACCGTTAAATGATTACTAAGAGATGATCTCCAGCCTGAGTAGGAGATGGCAATCCTTTCTCACATAGGCTGATATCTGGCCGACCTCTTGATGCAGGTCCTCTGCATGGGAATAGTGATTCGGAGATGTCAGATTAGTTAGGTCAAAGGGTTGACTTAGGGAGATCAAGAAAACCTAAGTCCTATGTTGAATGATGTCACAACATAGGCACACATTCTCTCACCAGAGACAGATGTGTTACTATATGTCTGAGTGTGTACATATGGCAGACCAATAGGTTGATGACCTAACCAAGGTCTATACACCGACGAGCTGGTGTGCATGTAAGGGCATATGAGTAATAAGATCTCTCCAAGGGATCATACAGGTTCACTTATGAACCGGAAGACATGAGCTCACTCATGAGGTATTGGGACCGATCTTATTCCATGCATGGTCGTCGTGTTTTAGAAGCATGACAAGAATTTGAAGGTATGATATATGCTTTGGGCATATGATCGATACCAATTCCCAATGACCAAGATTGAGAAACTTGGTGATCAAACCCTAAAGAAGACAGTGTAAAATTGATTTACATCTCCAGATTGATCGTAGGTCTTCCAATATGCAGGATGTATAGGTGTTGAGAATACCTAAGGGTGATGTGATCATAAACGATTGTATAACCATGACGCTTCCATTCCGAGGGAGTGACGAAACATGTTTGGATTTTAGTGGCTCCTCACAGTGGAGAAGCAATCTGATCTTGGTCCAAGTGTTGGACATAGTTCTGAATGAGATTCAGATACAATGAGAAGATTAGATTTGCGGTCTTGATTTAATCAAGCATCTATGGGAGGTCCGTGAGATCTGTATTTGAGATGAGATCTCAACATCCAATTCACTATATATGGAACAATACAATCACCTTGTCCTTATCTCCAAGTATCTACGAAGAAAGCGCATTATTCTTGAAGGAGTTCAAGAATAATTCCCGTGATGAATTATGTATCCAAGCAACAAGATGTTGATGATTAAATGAGATTTAATTCTCAAGTATAATATGTATAAGATTCATATTGTGAGAATGATTATCCAAGATAATTAAATGAGATTTAATTATCAAGGAAGTGCAGATTGTGGATAGTGATATCCATAATAACTGTGAATATATTTTAAATGTGATTTGTAATATATTAGAGAGAGAGCAGTTTTGTAAATAACATTTTTTAATTGTTAATGTGAATTGGATTCACATTAAGCAATTAATTGGAAATGTAATTTACAATTTAGTTTGGGTTGTGCATATGATTCACATATTTTCAATGGCATGATCGAAATATTCACTAATTAATTTGGAATTAATTTAGTGGATAATTTTGCAATAAATGTTATTGCAAATTATTAAGTGATAATGGGATAAAACTAAAAAGTTTATAATACACCACCAAAGATGACGTGGCATCACCAATGAGTTGGTCATAGTTGATGCCCTATATTTTTGGGGTGTGTCATTATCCTCTTTTTTTATTATCTTATTATCTTGTGATAATTAATTTTTATTGAATTAAATTATGTTGATGATAATGCAACATATATTTGATTTAATTTAAATTAATAAATTGTTGTTTTTTACAACAATGATTATGACTGTTGATTAATACATATATCAATCTAGCCGTTGATTATGTATGCCATGGATTGTGATCCATAGGCTCCCAAACTAGTATATAAAGAGGGCAACCCTAGCCCTTTGAAAAACATCTCATATCACACGTATACTCTCTCTCTCTCTCATTCTTGCCATCTCTCTCTCTAAAGGTGGCCGTCACCTTGTGAGTGTGAGGGAATAGCAATCGACTCTACACCATCGTGTTGTCGCTTTGATTGATAGAAGATATCCATCTTCTTTAGAGCTTCTTGCTCTAGATGGAGACGTCGGAATTCGTTTGACGAAATCAGGAGATTTAAGGCTTGGATCTTCATTGAGGATTGCGGGGAGGATGCTTCTCATCATCGCGCCTGCAAGTGCCATCTTCGTAGATCGGACTTGAGTCAGGAGGATCTCTTGCTTTAGAGATCTAATGATCGCAACCACGCTCCAAGAGGTATTTCTAATACTTTGTGGTTAGATGAAACGATCCAAGAAACGTTCTTGTGATCATGTAGTTTCATCATATGATTTAAAAATATTTTAAATTCCGCTGCACGAAGCGACTAGTACGACTAGTCGCCCTGATCGCATGAGATGGGATCATCACGCTTCCGTGATGCGCTTGAGGATTCACCATATCCTTCAACGTAGCTCATACGTGGCTGGAGATCCTCCGCCACATGCAGCCTCCTAGGCCTTGCACAACTTGATCGAGGCCACTAACCCGTCATTCCCCTCGCTTGACATTTCTGACTCCATCAGAAGCTTCAGGTATTACTTACTTCGACCGCATTCCCATTCCCATTTTCATTTCTAATCCATTCATTAGATCCGTTGTCAGTTCACATGCACCGACCAGCTAGTCAGGGTCTGATATCCCTCATTCATCCGCTCTGATCGACACTTCGACTCACCCTCCATCTCCCTGTGCACCCTGATCTCCCTTGATCTTGCTCATCGGAGCAGGATTAGGGATGGTTTCCTCGTACACCTTCGCCAAAAACCAAAGCCCCATTCCCCTGCCGCTTCTCTCTTCATTTATATGCAATAACCCGACTGGAGCAAATCCGTCGAGTCCTTCTAGCTTTCACAGATACAGGCTAGTGCAAGGAGACCCATTCCAAGCTCCAACTACTCATGTGGAGCAACCCTAGGTGGTCGACCATGACCACCACCATACGACAAGCCATCGCCCCTTCTGAGGGCCCCGTTTAATGAGGAAACACTTCACGAAACTGTTGTACATTCTCGCGAGCCCACTGGACTCGTGGATTGCTGACCACGTTCGGTTGAAGCTCGCTAGAGCTCTGTTCTTCCAACCATTGTTCGAGCTGTTCAACGAAGAGCCCCAGTGCCAGATTTGATCTACGCCGTTGGAGCGTGCCCAAAAGCTGACCATCTGATCTGCCCAGAGCCAGATCTAACCGCACGTCCGAGCCGTCCAGCAACACTGTTAGGTTCGTACTGACGTGTCAGATCTGGCGGTCTCATTTGCGACATTCTCTGACCGACAGATCCTTCTTCAGAGCTCCATCAAAACCGTCTATCGTCTCACGTGCCTATCACATGCCTCGAGTGTATATTTATCATTTTCCCATGCATGTCTTTTTATATCGTTTTAGTCCAATAAATTTAAACTGTAGACAAGATTGCATTAAAGACACTGTAGTTTTCATATTTGCTTTTTAGTCAATCTGAGTTGTAGTCAAGTGTCGCTTCACGTGCCCTTTTGGGGATATTTATAGTATTTTCCCTGAATATATTTCTTGTTAATGAATGAATGTAATGTTTTAAAAAATTACATATATACCCCTGCTTGTCTGGATTCACATGGCGGGCATTATTTTGCGGATAAATTGCTTAGAGGCCCTTGTGCTTTATCTCCTTATTACTCACCAGGCCCTAGGACTTAAGTAATTTGCAAATTGGTCCTTGTACACTATTACAAGCCTTTATTAATTACAATAAATATCAAGTTAACTTCAAAAAATATAAAGAAATATTATGTGATTCCTGCTAGCATGTATTATTTATGGTGATTTTTACTTGTTGATTTTTATGCATTTTCTATTATTAAAAATTGAAAAACACCCTAACAAGTCCCTGTTTGTTTTGTAAAATAAGTAAAAATTTGAAGAAAAAATCATTTAAAAATTCTATAAAAATTACACGAGCTGTCTTTTGCTTTAGCTCATGTATAATATTTGTTGAAAAATACCTTATAAAAACCTAAAAATTTGCAGAATATCTAAAAACATATAAAAATCATAGAAAATCATAGAAAAATCCAAAAATACTGATTTCAGTTCTTGTTTGTAGATATTTCTTTCTAGTTTATCATAAAAATAATCCAGGAATTTTGAGCCTTTTACTTATTTTTACATTGTAAAACATTCATGGTTGTGCATTGTTTTCCATTTTTACCACTGTTTGATTTTTAGAAAACCATAAAAGCATCTGCAAATACATAAAAATTACAAAAATACTACAAAGTACACAAAACCCAAAAATATTTTTACGTTAATTTTCTATATTTTTTACCTATTTAAAAAATACAAAAAATTGTTTATATGTGTTTTTATCGTTTTTGCATGCTTTTCTTATATTGAAAATTAAAAATCACTAAAAAGTAATAAAAATGCCTTGATTTCTGAAACCATCTACTTAGTGTATAATTCTGCTCCCTTAGTTCGGCTCTGGTCCATATACCAGGTTAATAAAAGTAGCAAAACTGCTCGATTTGTTTGATTGATCTTTTAGTGGTTTATTTTCTCATTAATCGAATTTGGTTGATTTGGGATGACGACACTTACTTAATATATTCCACCTGAATCAGGTCGATTTATGCGGTTATCAAGATACACCTCCCAGATCACCATCGAGCAGCCCTCCGAGCCATATGAGGCTCTAATCCGACGTGGATCCACTTCAGGAGTGTGTTGAACCTCTCAGTCGGCTGATCCGGGCCCTGTAGCGTGAGACATCTCGATCGAACCTCAACCAGAGCCACCTTCTTCATGTTCCTCCAGCAACCTACAGTCCGTCAGATGAAGAGCCCATGCGCCTAGATCTGACC
This sequence comes from Ottelia alismoides, assembly GCA_037367405.1. NCBI lineage: Eukaryota > Viridiplantae > Streptophyta > Magnoliopsida > Alismatales > Hydrocharitaceae > Ottelia > Ottelia alismoides. Next base: position 49,242 of record JAZKJV010009491.1, on the reverse strand, counting down.
TGAGTCGTATGAGCACGCCTAAATAGCAGCACTCATATCAGATCTAGGTCAGATATGACCGCACGTCATGCCTTACGCTAGCGCCACATTCCCTGACCATCACATCTTTTCCAGAACACCATTAGAGATGTAGGCAGACTTCATGTGCCATTCACATGCCTATAGGGTATATTACACTTTACCCCTTTTGGTTCTATTATTTTCTTTTTACTACAATAATTTGTAAAAGTAGTTATAAACATTTGCAGTTAGGAGCTCATAGTTTCCTTATTTTCATTTTAGTCCAGTTGAGTTGAAGTCACATGTGTCTTCATGTGTTTTCTAGGATATTTACATGATTATCCCTATGCTTTCTTTTTTTATATAAATCAGAGATGTTTTTGTGTATTTGCATTTATGCCCCTCTCTACATGAATAACGTGAAACACACGTTTTAGCAAGAACATTTGCACCTTTGTCACCTAGATTTCTATTGCTTGTTAATATTTGGCCCTAGAACTTAATAAATTGCACTTAGGTCCTTAATTGCCATATTATTTTATTTCTCTTTTATTGATTGAAATAAATAGCAAAATTAATCCAAAAATTCCATAAAATTTACATGGGGTTTCTGCTAGTGTTTTATTTAAGTAGTAATTTTTGTTTGAATTGTTTCTTTTATTTGATATTATTAAAAAATTCAAAAATAGTACAAAAACTCCATGTTTGCCTTGAAAATTTCATAAAAATTCGAAAATAGCCATAAAAATTCAAAAGAATTAAAGTTGCTTTATTTTGACTTATTTTATTTTCTATCCAATTTTCATCTTATTTGCTTTTATAAAATTCTAAAAAATATGCAAAACCCTAAGAACACCATAAAAACATATAAAATGTTGTAAAAATCGAAAAATTGTGATTTCAATCACTCTTTATAGATATTTAAATATACTTTATGATAAAATTGATTTCCATGAGTTTTTATCTCATTTGATATTTTTAATTTTAAAAATACCCCTGGTTGTTCACTGTTTTCTAATTTCTTAGTTTTTGATTTTTATAAAATCCAAAAAAATTCTAAAAACCCCCTAAAAATCCACAAAAACATTATAAATTACATAAAACGTAAAAAAAATTATTTGGGATTTTTGAGTATTTTTACTATATTTGAAAATCACAAAAAGAAGGTGTTTGTCTTTTATTACATTTTTTATTTGAGCTTTATTTGAAAAATAAAAAAAAACTTGCAAAATTAAAATCACTAAAATTAAAAAAATAAAAATAAAAATCCTTTGAATCTCTTTGATCTGACTATCTAGTTTTTAATAGTTTCTCCTTGTGTTCGACCATGGTCGCTATACAAGGTTAATAAAAGTAGCATATACAACTTGTTTTACTTGCATGATTTGTTTGTGGTTGAATAATTTTTTCTCGATCATTAGCCTTACTTCTGGGTTGACAATGATAGCTTAAATAATCAACTAAACACTATTAGCTCGGGCTCGCATCAGAATGACATCATTGCCGTGGAGCACAACTACGTAGTTTAGGATTTTATTTTCTAACTTGTTTGTCTCATTTTTAGACATTTTATTTCTTTTATTTTCTTTAATATTTTTCATAAAATGTGTTCTTACACATACTTTGGTTTCTCTTTGTTGCGTGGGCCCGTGGGGCAATGGAGGAGATCTTAGGATCACCAACGCACCTGAGTGAAGCGGAGGTCGTACGTTCTACATCGCCTGGTAGGAGAGAGATTTGAGGAGAGACGAGAGACAATTGAAGAGTAGTTTTCTTTGTCTACTTCTAGATCAGGATTTTATTTCACTGCATATTATTCTTTTAGTTAATTTGTAAATATCTTTAGCACTTGCCCTTTTTATGTTTTATAGTACTTGAGACTTTGGACATTATTCGAGGTCTGTTTTGCCAAGTGTCGGTGCACTTGGTGGACCACACCTGATTTTGGTTTTCTTCATCTTTATTTTTATTTATTTTCTCATAGTTTTTGTGTGCTTGAGCCCCTAGACTTAGGGTTCTATTTGTTTGAGCTTGATAGTGATTAGATCCACATCCCTAATAAAATTTGTTTCTATAAAGACAAGTTTGGACATAGTCAAAATAACTGGTGCTTCACAATAATAGAAGTTTCTATTCAGGATGGTTCTAGCCATTGTATGCATATAGCTTAGTTTTAATGTATGCGTGAATCATATTGTATGTTGACTACTGGTGCAAGGTACGCCTTCTATCTCGTGCATGCATTCATAGTTTTCCCGTGCATCAGCTATTCCATCTTCCTCTCTCTATTTTCTAGGATATCAGAAAATTCGTTAGACGTATTTTTATTTTAAAATACCAAAAAAGTGATAATCTCATAAAATCGAGATTGCTAATTTTCACTCAACCCTAAAACTAAACGTAAGGGATTATCATCATTATTTTGGGGAGAGTATCCCCCTCCTTGTTTGCAGGTACTCTCCAGACTGAGTAAGGCACGTACACTTAAGGAATAGAGCCCCATGCCTTGGACTTGTGCCCTAAGCGCTTGGACTTTAACTCTCAGATCTTGTTATTGCTATAAGCACTTGCCTCAGATGTTAGTAGCAGTAATCGAGTGGATACAGAGCTGGATTCCATTAGAATGATTCCTGAGCTCTTACGAGGATAGTTTTCGGTGTGGGGGATTCATCGACTTATTCATAGTCTACTCTAGGATACTAGACATGTGAGCTTGTTAATATAACTATTTTATCACTAAATTCTAAAATTGAAAAGATTAATGATCGATTTTTCATGATCTGCGTTGAGTTGAACTTGGGGGTTTGTTTTCTGATCATTGTTTTTCAGTTCAGACCTACTCTCCACTCCCCTCTACATCACGATGATGGGAAGGCGGTCTCTTTGGCTACCTCGTGTGGCATTGCTTCATAGCACACCTACCCATTCATCTAGGGTAGTTCCTGAGAGTTAAGACCCGCTCTCAAAGCCTGAGTATTCAACCTCCTGCTTCTTTGACCTTCCTGACACATCACCTGAGGTACAACAACAATCAGAGTAGATTTTTGTTGACTTGGTGACATATAAGGCCCACTCTTTTTCCTTTTCAAAGTCTAACGAGTTGGCATAAGAGTGAAGAAAGGATGAGCAGCCAGATGTTCATGATTATATGATCTCATTGTGATCAACAACAACCTCCTAGCATCCTTAAAGGAGATGTAGAGACAGATCTGGGACCAGGGGCTACTGATGATAGAGGTGAGGCGGGAGTTGACATAGATGTGAGATGGAAGAGCATATGCCAGAGTTGAGAGACCCGGTGGTGGAGGAGAGATACCTGAGGACCAAATAGAGGACAGATACAGATGCCAGAAAGAGGCCAGAGATCCACAAAGACCTTTGCGCACCATGAGGGAGTTGCACAACCCTAGTGCAACTCTCACTCATAGGTGGATTCAGCTGCCGACCATTCTAGGAGATTTGAGATCCATCCACAGATAATTCAGTTATTGCCCAAGTTCCATGGACACACCACAGAGGAGCCCCATCTACATCCCCAAGAGTTTGAGATGATCTGCAGCACCGTCTAGGACAGGCTGGTGGATGAGGATACCATCAACCTGATAGAGTTCCCATTTTGCTTAGTTGATAGAGCAGGGTTGACACTACTTGGGAGTAGTTAAGGACTGAGTACCTCAACAAGTATTATCCACTCGATCGGACCAACGCAGCGAGATCTATGATCAACAAATTCACCATGATCCCAAATGAGTAGTTCTATAAGGCCTGGGATGGATTTAGAGAGCTCATTGATAGGTGTCCCCACCATGATATCAGCAAGCCCAACTTGGTACAGAGTTTCTTTTGTTGGCTGACACCTGAGCTGTAGGGGCTTGTCAATGCTTCTTGCTGAGGATCCTATTTCTCCAAGGATGAGGACTAGATCTGGGCCATCTATGAGGAGATTGATGAGAACTACACAGTGACGACCCTGACTCATGTCTACACTTATGAGAAGCATCCCCACTAGGTGTTGTCACACCACACAGTTGCATGTATAGAGGACATTTCATCTTCTCATCTACAACAGTAGCACTAGCAAAGTCATCAACTGTAGACATGGGCATTATTAGCCAGAGTTGGACCGCATAGAAATCATAGAGAAGAAGACGTGCTAGGTCCTGGATAAGCTCAACAAGATTGATGACTTGGCCCAGAATTTGAGTGACCTGAAGATGCAGATCATGTTCCTTCAAGAGGCACATGCGGATTCTTTGCTATAGTCTATTCACATGCTGATATGGAGAGCAGATCTTCACAACCATCTGCCTCATATAGACAGGTTCACCATATTCAGATGGAGCACATTCAACCAGCTCCACAGTACCAGTTGCCACCACCACCTTCTCCAGATACACGGATGGTGGTGTACCACAGTGATCAGACATTGGCGTCCCTTTTCCACCATTGCACGAGCAGTCAGAGTCGTTGATGGAAGTCAACATGATTTGGTATTCCCAGTACTAGCAGCAGCCTGGTATCTTCCATGATCACCCAGGCTTCAGATAGTCTACTAAAGGTGCTCAGTCCCAGCAGCAGCCTTTGGCATAGTCAGGATAGGGGATGCAGCAGCCCCAGCACTCCCAACATATCGTTACTCAACCCCCATACCAAGGTCACCAGTTGAGGCACCAGTAGCCTAACTCCTAGTTTCAGCAGCCTCCCCCTCACTCATACTTACAGCAGCAGCATGGCCAGCCTCAACACTTTGAGAGAGGAAACCCATTTGGTTCCCATGCACCCTCGTATGAGAACCTGGCTTTAGAGGATCTCGCCCACATGCTAAAAGAGCAGCAGACCACTTTCAGGTGAGAGATGGGTGATTTCAAGCAGGAGATGAGAGAGATCATCAAGGGCAAGGCCACCATCCCCACACAGATCGAGCCAAATTCCAAGAATCTAAAGAGGAAATCTGAGCAAGTACAATCTACAGAGTCCGACATTCCTAGTGAGGTACTTGACGATATGCATCATCTATTTGATGTTGATTTTGTGACACTTAGGAGTAGTAGGAAGCCAGCAGGCAGCGCCTCATCTAGGCAACAACAGGATGCCCATTCAGGAGCGCCGAATGAGCTAGAAAGTGGTGTTGATGCTGCTGATTTTGATATTGATGGTAATGTCGATGCCACCTACCTTGACGATGATCGAGACGATGGTGTTGATATCATCCCTTCTCTAGATGCTACAGATGGTGGTGTTGATGCCACCAATATTCTTCATGATGGGCCAGAGCGTGGTACTTATATTGCTTCTTTAGATGTTGTTGGTGGTACTGATGCCACAAAGAGTTAATTTACAGACACTCTAGTTTTTTTGTCTTCTATTCATGTACATGAGGATGATGATTTTAGAAAAATCCAAAAAAAAGTCAAAAAATTGAAAAACCAAAAGATTAATAAAGGAAAGGTTTCTATTTCTTCTCTTGGTCCATCTGATGTGATACTTGATGATGCTTGTATGGATTCCGGCCATTTTCTATGCTTAGAGACCTATTCATACTCCAGACCCTCTAGTTCCTGATGAGGGTGCAACCATCCCCTTCCTTCAAGCATTCCACTTAGGGAAGGACCAAAAATTGAAAATCCTAAAAAGAGACGACAGTTAGAGTTCAGCGAGCAGATGATAGATGGATTTCATATCCAGCTGACTCTCCAGGAGGCATTGGAGCACATCCCTCTCTTTCAAAAGAATCTTAGAGAGAAGACCATAGTAAGTAGGAAGAAGAGGTGCAACCACAATGCAGAGATCCATAAGCTCACCCGTGTCACATGATTCGCCATTGAAAATCGTTTGCCATCCAAGAGGCCAGATGCAGGGGTTCCATATAGCAGATGCCAAATTCATGAGAAGCAGTTCAATCGTACTCTATTAGACAGTGGGTCTCCAATTAACCTTCTTCTGGCAGCCTTACTTGATCGCTTTGAGTTTGGCCCTCTTAGACAGAGCAGGACAGTACTTCAGTTTGCAGGTAGATCTGTCATGAACTGAAGGGGTTATAGAAGGACATTGTCGTCACCATTCACGACCTGAAATTTCCCATGAACATTGTTGTGTTTGATATGGGGATCCCTGAATACATGACATATACCCCAATCATATTAGGCCAACATTCCTGGCGACAGAAAAGGTGGTGTCTGATCATGATAGTAGGAAGGTAAACTTCTGTGTCGAGGGCAAGAGTATACAAATAGAGATGACTGGGGAGTTGAGGGCTAGATATTTAGACAGCTTAGTGCAGACGACAGACTCAGAGTCAGACTCCACCAAGAGTGCAACTTTATGATTATAGATGATGAGGCAGTTTGGGCAGATGAGGATTCACGGGCTCTAGTCACATCTTTAGAGTTAGTAGATTTATAGATGCCAGGTGATGAGAGTTCGGAAAGAATACTTTTGGAGCATGATACCACGTAGGATATTGATGCCAATTCGGCTAGCAAAGTTGATTTCATGTCTTGTCATTATACTCCCTCCGATTTAGACACGGACTTTAACTGTCAGGAGTTTGATGAGTACTTTCCGTGTTTGATTTCTGTAGAGCCCATAGGCAGGACAGAGTAGTGTAGTTGATAGAGACACCAGTAGGGCCATCTTCGTCGAGTTTAGAAATGTAGCGAGAGTTCTCACATTCAGATCTGTTAGCTTTCACGTAGACATTTCAGAGACCAGATTTACCAGATCCCACATGCTCATAATTGAATACCTTACCATAGAGCATGAATTACAGATTCCTAGCGGGAGAGCTAGATATGTTTCCAGTGATTATCTTAGCGGATTTGACTGATGACCAAGAATCTCTTTTAATGAAGATTCTTGAGAGAAACCACAAGGCGATAGGTTGTTCTGTAGCAGATCTCCAGGGAATAAGTCTGGCCATGTGCTCCCACCACAGTTATTTCAAGGATGATGCTAAGAATTTGCATGAGTTCCAGTGCAGACTGAACCCGAATATTCAAGAGGTAGTCATGAAGGAAATATCCAAGTGGTGGAGCGCAGATTTTATCTACCATCTTCGACTCCAAGTGGGTTAGTCCATTATATGCGGTACCCAAGAAGATGGGTATCACTATAGTTATGAATGAGTATAGAGAGGAGATTGCTACCCGTGTACCCACTTCTTGGAGGGTATGTGTAGACTACAGACGATTAAATTAGGCCACCAAGAAGTATCACTTCCCGCTGCCATTCATTGATCAGATAATTGAGAGATTTGATTGGAAGAGTCATCACTTCTTTCATGATGGGTACTTGGGATGTAATCAGGTGGCCATTGTGCCCGAAGACCCGGATAAGACGACAATAACATGTTTATTTGGGACGTATGCTTTCAGACGGATGCCATTAGGGTTTTATAATGCCCTTGCTACATTCCAAAGGTGCATGCTTTCCATCTTTTCGGACATGATGGGTGAATGTTTAGAGGTCCTCATGTATGTTTTTTTGGTCTACGATGATGGGTTTGATGCTTGTCTTTCTTGCCTAAACCGTGTGCTTCAGCGGTGCATTAAGGTCAACCTTGTTTTATCTTGGGAGAAGAGTCATTTTATGATAACTCAAGGGACGGTCCTTGGTCACATCATCTCCAGCAAGGGCATGGAGGTCGATCCGGCCAAGGTGGATATCATCAAAAAGCTCACTCCACTGTCCAATCTGAGGCAGTTGTGGTCTTTTCTGGGCATGTCAGATTCTACCGATGGTTCATTCAGGACTTCAGTCGTATTGCCAGACCGTTTATTGGCCTTCTCATGAAAGACATCGAGTTCCTTGTAAATGATAAGTGTGTTTCGTCATTCGAGACTCTCAAGAATCTTGTTATATATGCTCTTGTCCTTCATCCACCCAATTGGTCTCTCCCATTCGAGATCAAGATGGATGCTTATGATTTTGGCGTAGGGGATGTGCTAGGACAGAGGAGGGATAGTTTGCCTTTTTTCCATTCACTATGCTAGTCGTACTTTGGATGACGCCTAGTAGAATTATACTATTACATAGAAGGTGATGCTAGCGATAGTATTTGCTTTGGATAAGTTTAGAACTTACATTCTTGGATCTAAAGTGACTACTTACACCGATCACATCACCATCTAGTATTTAATGGCTAAGAAGGATGCCAAGGCACGATTGACTAGATGGATCCTTTTACTCTAGGAGTTTGATATTGAGATTAAGGATAAACATGGACTCAAGAATGTGGTGGCAGATGAACTCTCCGATTAGAGCATCTTGAGGATTCAGAGATAACCACACCTATTACGGAGACTTTCCCAAATGAGGAGATTCTTGATATCACCTCTCCCTTGGTATGCTAACATTGTGAACTATCTTGTTGCCAAGAAAGTTCCACAAGGCTGGACCAAGAAATGACTTGAGATTTTCCTCGCAAAAACCAAGTCGTACCATTGGGAGGATCCCGCCCTTTACCACGAAGGAGGGGATAGTGTCTGGCATCGGTGTATTCCTCAAGAGGAGCACCATAGCATCCTCACCTACTACCACAAGCTTGAGGCAAGAGGACATCACTCTAGGAGAAGGACAACACAAAAGGTTCTCCAATTCGGCCTTTGGTGGCCAACATTCTTTAAGGATTTAGATGAATTCGTGAAGAGATGTATTGGCTGCTAGAGGATGGGTAGTTGTGGTCATGGAGAGATTATGTTGATGCAACCCATTTAGTTTTGTAAGGTCTTCGACGCATGGGTCATCGATTTTATGGGAACATTCCTAAAGAGTCAGGGATTTGAGTACATTTTGTTTGTTGTAGGTTATGTGAGTCGTTGGGTTGAGTCCATCCCTGCCTGAGCCGCTAATGCGAGGACTGTTTGCATATTTTTGAGGAAGAATATCATATCACGATTTGGAGTTCCTAGAATTCTGATTTCTGATGGGGGGACTCATTTTATCAACAAAAAGGTAAGGGCCCTTGATAACGAGTTCATCATAGACCATAGAGTTTCCACTTCATATCATCCATAGACGAATGGTCTTGCTTAGGTTTTGAACAGGAAGATCAAGACAATATTGTAGAAGGTTATCTGGCCAGACCGAAAGGATTCGTCACAGCTTTTACTCAGTATTATGGGACTATATGATATCCTTCAAGACTCCTTTGGGTACATCTACATTTTGACTTGTTTATGGAAAGCCATACCACTTACCTGTGGAGATAAAGCATAAGTCACTATTTGTAGTCACAAAGATATTATTGGATACATAGAGTGTAGGAGATCAAAGGAGAGCAGAGTTGGCAGCATTGGAGGAGCTTAGAGATACAACCTTTTCGAGTAGCCAACAATATAAGGATAAAGTCAAGATATGGCATGATTCACACATCAGCCATAAGCAGTTTGAGCCAAATCAGAGAGTATGTTTATTTGATGCACATCTGAGATTATTTCTACGTAAATTACAGAGCAAGTGGAAAGGACCATATCTAGTCAGAAAGGTACACAACAACGGCAGTATTGACATATCCGAGTTGTCTTCTAATTCTTCCTTTCAGATCAATAGTCAACGCCTAAAGCCTTTTCTTGATCATGACTTGTTTGACTGTTGATGTTACCCTAATCCATTTTGTATGATATGTGCTCTTTGATTCTCATATTTTTCATCTCGTACCTGATTTACACTTCCATCTTCCTCTTTGTATATCCATGTTTTCTATTTTATTCTTTCATTCTTCCATTTTGTTTAACACCCCAGGTCTCACTTAAGATTTTTGATATACTTAGGATGTACTTTATCCAAAGTATAGGGGGTGTTGAACTTGTGTTCTTCATAATCCTTTTTGTTATATTACCTCTATTTGATGGACTATACTTATATGTAAACTTTATAAATTAAAATCTGTATATAAATCCTTTAATGAAATTTGTAGATTAAATCCACTTGTAAAAATTGTATATAAAACTTGTAAATAAAACCCTTGTTAATATGTACAAAGTTCTGCAAATGTTTGTAAAAATTTTCTTTTCTTTTCCTTCTTTTCCAAAACATCTAAAATTTGAAAAATTAAAAAGTCTATAAAAACTTACAAAAAATTCTTTGAAAAACTTTTCAAAAAGATTTTTTGTCTTCTATTTTATTTTCTTTTTAAAAATTTTTGTAAATACCTTTTGCATGTGCATATGCATTCTTCAGAATCATTGTTGACATTTAAACTAGTCTGGAATAAAATTAGAGAATGTAGCTAGGTTAAAACCTTAATTCACTGAGAGGAACCTTATGGGATGTGGAGTTGAGACTTTTTAGGTCCTAGCAACTTAACTCTTTAAGTCCACAAGGCTATGTTCACATGTCATCATGATGGTCTAAGTAGAAAATTTCGAGGCACGCATGACCCTTACAGATAGTGGCTTGACTTGGACACACACTTTACGCGTATCTCTTCATGGATAAGGTGGTAAGGAGGCATTATCCTTTGGCTTGGGGTAGCACACGGGTGTGTTACAAATAGTGGAAACACTCATCCTCGTCTAGGGAAGGATGTACATCTCAACCTGATCTAGTGGCATTGAGGTATAATGACAGGATGTTGTGGATTTGCGATAATACTTCAAAAGAGGTATAGTCTATTGTCTCAAGAAGAAAAACTCATTATTTACATGTTGCACATGTTGTATATATTTCAAAAAACTTGCAAAAACTCCAAAAAAGGGAACATGCCTGATTGAAAATAAAATGCTTGCTGGAGTGTATATAGTTGGATAAGCAAAGCTTATGTGATGCATTGTCTCATCTCATGGCTTGCAGCTTAAGACTTGGCAACATTGGTTAAGCTCCAAGGGATATGTGACCCACTGGACATGGTCCATTCTCTTCTTTTCTCCCTCTTCTTGAGCTAGTTGCATTTGAACTAAAAAGGGAATACCCCTCTCCTCGAGGAAAGAGTTGCTAGATCATGGGACTAGAGTTACCTTATTAAGGGAGGTTGTTTCTTTGCCATTTTTGAGTTGGGGAGCTATATTTCACTTACACAGTACAAGTAAAGATTCATAATCATAAGAGTTTGCGTATGTAGACCTTTTATGACCTCACTGTTGTGGCGACCTAACTATAGAATTGTAGAACTTAAGGGTTGTTGAGTATTAAATTTATTTCCCAATAAGGTTCCACCAAACTAATAATCCAAAGATCTGACCAAGCTCCATACTATAATTTTATGAAGATACATTTGATAATCAACAATAATTCTCCTTTCTTCCTTTTTTTACTTTATTTTGTTTTCACTTCTTTTTCAAATAAGTGTTTGCTAAGGGACTAGCAAAGGTAAATATAGGGAAATGATGAATACATGATTCACCTCATTTATTCTTTTTATTTAATAGAAATCCCTATGCAAAAAAACTGTAAATATATATTAAAGACAATAAATTAGCATTGTGCACGCTTTTGTTAATATTGTGTAGTAAAGAGTTTTTTATCCAAAATAAAAGAATAAAAAATAAAAAAAGAAAAGAAATAAAAGAAGGTTGTAATTATGTAATAAATACAGACTGACATGAACCCCGAGAGAAGGTCAAGTATTGACCTGATCGACAAGGAATAAAGTAGGGAGAAATAGGGTCCTTAATGTATAAATATCCAGAAAACCCAAAAATACCTTGTATATTGCTCATCATGTGTATTTGCATCACTATGTATATTGTGTATATATATTATATAAATTTATTTCCTTAATAAAACTTGCAAGTAACAATATAATGAAAATAATTCCAAAATTAATTTGTGTACAGTTGTACAGTACCTATACCTGTATATATATGTATTTATTGATTGATTGATTCTTTTTCTTATGTATTTATTGTATATATAGTATTTTAAACACTTGCATATATTTCTAATAATTAAATAAAAATTAAAATAAAAATTCATAAATTACAAAATGACCTAATTTAATAACACGTGTCACTAATCTATAAAAATCAAATAAAAACATATTTATATGTATAAAATTATTTTGTAAATAAATAATATATAAAATTCAATGTATTTATGTAAAAATAATAAAAATAACAATTTGTAAATGTTACACATCGGTATACTATACCTACACATACTAACATATACGTTATATACTATTATAAAGATATATTATTAAATTTATTAAAAAGCACAAAAGAAATTGTAAAATAACTAACACTTTTCGTTTTTATCTTTTTATTTTATTTCATTTACTATTTTAAATTGATTTTTCTTTTATTTTTTGTAAATTCTATTTTCTGATTAGTCAACCCGAGTCCATTGACCAGGGACAACCCTTCCCCCCACAGGTCTGACCCAGCTGGTGCTTCGCCATACCACTTTTCTCCAGATTATCCAGCCCAGATCTGACCACCTCCTCCCTCTAATATTATGCATGATTGTTCACCCAGGATTTGCGTTCATCGTAGATACCTAGGAAGCGTCGGATCCGCCTCGGATTGCATGCTTTCTCTCGAACCTTCCTAGGACCTGGGAGCCCTATATAACATCTTCTTCCACCTCCACCACGCCCAGATCTTGCTCTGCAATGCATTCTTCTTCCACCATAGCCTTTAGGGTAGTGACAGCCCCGCATTGGTCCAGTTGGGAGCGTAGATTGCAGCCAATTGAGCGTAGCTCGCTCGTGGCTGGACTTCTCTGTTGTGAATAGCCTCTTCCACCTTCTACGGTGGAATCAAGGCCCTGACCCCGTTGTTCACTCAGCCTTGCTTTGCCTTCTCATCTCCGATCATCAGGTATCCTTCTTCCTTTTATTTTTCAACGTTCTTTTCGATTTCTTCCATTACCCTCCATTCACCTTAGTTGTTCCGACCATTGGATTGGAGCTCCGTATTCCATATTTGACTCCATCGATACACTCGCCTCTTCACCCTCCATCTTCTCACACATCCTGAGCATCACTAGAATCGATCATAGGATTGATTATAGGGCTAGACTTCCTTCCCTCGCCTTCACCTGAAGTCAAACTCCCATCCCACCTCACTTCTTGAGTTTTCTTTGCAGAATAACCCTGGCTGGAGCATTGTCTACGAGCCTCGAATCCCCTTGTAGGTCCATGTGCACGAGAGACCTCGATTGAACACCTCATCTGACGAGGTGGAGCACCTCCAAGATGTACACCTCGCAGATCACCATCGAGAAGCCCTCCAAGCCATCTGAGACTCTAGTCCGATGCGGAGAACTTCAAGAGTGTATTGGATCTCTCAGCCGGCTGATATGAGCTTTGTACCGTGAGACATCCCCGATCGAACCTCAACCTAAGCCACCTTCTTCATGTTCTTCCAACACCCTTTAAATCCCTTGGATGAGGAGCTCATGCACCCTGATCTGATCTGAGTTGTACGACCACGCCTGAAAACACGAGTCTCACCTGTAGTTAAGAAATATGTCGGTGTAGAGAACCACAAAGAGGAATCCACGTTGATCAAACAAAATCGATAAAATAGGAGAGAGATAAAAGTGTATTGAATAAAGGAGCTTCTCTCCTATTTTACCTTACACTATTTATTTTACCTGGTAAGTGTGCCTGGGTCGAACTCAAGAAGGAATAGTATTAAAACCTCTTTTTTTTATACAAGAAAGAAATTTCAGAAAAAATCTCTTTATTCTTGATTTTACAAAGAAAGAAAATTAAAAAGAAATCGGCTCAAAACTAACTCAAGATTGCTAAAATCAAAATGACACAATGAAGCAATGAAAAATCTAGAAAAAATAGTAGAAAAGATTCTTGGGTAGTTATCAGTCTACCCTAAAAAAATCACAGAAAAATACAAAAAAATCGAGGTCCAAATAGCCCCTACAAGCCATGGGTGTAACTGCAATAGAAATTCAATGTTTTATTACACAAAGGTCCCTGAGAAGGACTGAATTGTAAAGAAAATAAAAGTTACTCCATTTACGTCCCCATGTAGGGATCTAAATGTAATATCTAGAAACTTTTAGGGCATTTTGTAAATATGGAAGTCGACGGGTTTTTATATGCAATTGTCACACAGGTTCACATTTGACGGTCAAGATTAAACGTCGAGACTCAATCTGAAGCTTTCGTGGGGGGCACATGTCGAAACCCTGTAGCTTTTGGCATGTTCTTGTAGTTCTTCGGGTCTTGCGTGCAGCTGGCGACGAGGCTCCTTCTCCGATTTATCTCCGGCGTTCAACGACGATCTAGGGCCTCCTGCATGGACAGAGGGGTGACGCCTTCACCCCTCGAGCTCGTCTGCGGTGGAGCTGCTCCAAAGGTGGCAATGACGGTGATTGATCCGTTGATGAAGATGGTCGGTCCAGCCATCTAGAATATGATGTTGCACCCTCTTTGATTTGGAAATGCTTTTGAGATTGGATGCTCCATATGATAAGATTTAGCTCCAGATGAAAGATAAACCTTCAAACAATGCTTTGTTGCTCGATTCGTTCGAGAATCGGCCAAGAAAATTATAAGAATTGTAGATTCAAGTATGAGGATTCCAGTATTAAAGAAAAAGATCGCGAAAAAGAGAGAGGAATGAGACGTGAATTTGGTTGGTTTTGGAAAGAATTTCATATAAGAATTAAGTGTGCATCTAAGAACAATGATCAGTGAATCTAATCACATGATTAGCAACGCTAATCACGGCACAACCTTCGAGAAAGAAATCATAGAAGATGGAGGAAGTACCTGTGAAGTGGAGATGTATAACCTCCTAGTGATGGCTCGCTGGGCGGTACACCGGAGCTTGACGCGGCACGAGGGCAATGATACAGGGCTTGTTCCACCTTGGAATGTCTCCTCCGGCGTTCCACCATCCACGTGGGGCTGAGCCTAGGCGTTGTCACCACCTTGATTGGCCGGAACGAGGTTAGGAAAATAGGAGGTCGGCTATCGGAACTGGGGGTTCATGATCTATTAGGAGAGTTAGTTTGATCGTGCCAACTTTAGGGGGTTTTATAGGTGAAATGGAGGGTTGTTTGGGTAGATCTAATGGTAGGCGTGTAGGATGGTTGTTAGGAGGAGAAGATGGAGGGGTAGGATCGAATGAAGATGTTATAAATGGCGCAGGAAAATTCAGTGAAGATCAGGCATTGGAACATAACTCCAACTGTTGAGTTCTTGAGGAAGAAGAACCAGGTGCTGACACATGTCAGCACCATGTTGGCTAGATGTAATAAATAAAATATAAATTAAGTAATAAATAGTGAATAACATTATTTTAAATATGTATAAAAATAAAAAAGTATAGATAATAATATTATCTATATTATGTTTTAATTACTTTTTAAAAATAATAAATATTGTACGAAATATAAACATTATATTAATATATAGGTATGAATAATACTTAATAAATAGGTTTTGGATTTTTAATTAACTAAATAAATATTTACATATTAATTTTATATTTTCTTAATTATTTGAATAATAAATAAAGTCCTTGTGAATTTTTGTAGATTTTAATAAATTAATTTATATATATTAATAAATACCGGTATAAGTTATGTAGTTCAATTTCATCTATAAATTAGGGTTTGAATTTTATTAAAATAATAAATAATCTCCAAAAATTTTGAAATAAATCATGGTACAAGATCATGGAAATAATTAAAAATTATATAATTAATAGGTCTATAAATAGTGTGTTACAAATAAAATAAATAGCCCAGAAACCTCGTTGTCATAGGTCCCAAAACCGATTTCGCAAACAGACTTCGATTTTAGTGAAATCACCTCCATTAATTAGAGAATATTGTGAAATAGGAGTTCGTATGAGAATGTTATGATGTTTAGAAGTTGAGAATTTGATAATTTAAAAGTTGGATTTCTTGGCATATATACAAGATAATATTTTTAAATTATTTTTATATTTTTATATACATTTTTAGAAATAATTAGGAAAAGAGTTTGGTGAAAAATATGAACATATGAATTAATTAGGAATCAATGAAGATTTGATATTTATTTGATAAATAATGAAGAATGTGTGGAGTGTATCTTTAATTATTGTTATGATTTTCTTTCCTTGTCTCTCCCAAATTGTTTGTTTGTCGACCAATCCATACTGACATGGTCTTCTGGGTTAAGTTATATAAATATATCTTCCAGCTATATTTATATTTTATAAGACATATTGTACATATAAACATATTTACAATCTGGTTTCTTTTCTTTTCTTTATTTTTTTGTTCTTTTATTTATTTACATTTTTTTGATGCATAAAAGTGCATTTTTATTCATGAATGGGGTTTTGATAAAATATGGAAATTAATGGATATTTACATGTATTTGTTAAGGGTTTTAAGACAACATGCGACAGAAATGTTAATGAATCACGGATTCATCAACCAAATGGAAGTACTCCTTTCCTGCCAACCTCTCTATGACCTGATATATAAAAGGCAAAGGAAAGTGATCCTTCTTCGTCGCGGCGTTCAACTTAATGTAATCAACGGACACCCACCACGACGTGGTTACTCTCTTTGGAATCTCCTCTCCACTCTCATTATTAATCATTTGAATTCTCGACTTATTCAGGACAACATTTAATAGGCTGACCCATTCAGAGTTGGAGATGGGATAAATAAATCATGCGTCGCACCATTTCATAATCTCTTTCTTGACAACATCTCGTAAAACCAGATTCAGCCTTCGCTGAGATTCTTTAGAAGTGCTGTTGTCATGATCGAGATATATATGATGAGAACCCAAAGAATGATTTACCCACAAGGATCGGATACAGTCCACCCAATAGCCTTGTGGTTTCTTTCAAGAATCTCAATCAAACGAGATTCTGCTATTTGGTCAAAGATGAGATGATAATGACCGGAAACTGTCGATGTGGATTCGCAAGGAAAGGATATTTCATGTTTGGTGGCAATGTCTTCAGCTCTGGTAAGGTAGACTTTGGCTCTGTTGTAACATCATCTGTACGTGCAATGGGATCTGTACCGGTGGTAGATGTGTCTGCTATATGGTTATCCACCATCTTAATATGCTCCAGAGTTGGACTACTTAAGATGTCTAAAACATCATACGACTCGCTACTATGCTCATCCTCAGAATGACTAGAGGAAAATAACTCAGTTAAATGAAACTCAATCTCTAGATCAACTGAAGTGGAGGAATCGTGCAAACCCTCTGACTCTGAGATATCTACAATA
Organism: Ottelia alismoides; assembly: GCA_037367405.1. Taxonomy (NCBI): domain Eukaryota; kingdom Viridiplantae; phylum Streptophyta; class Magnoliopsida; order Alismatales; family Hydrocharitaceae; genus Ottelia; species Ottelia alismoides. The sequence goes on along the minus strand of JAZKJV010009491.1, from coordinate 32,088 downwards.
AAATCCTCAGGTATCTGCTCCATCTGCTTATCATCATCCATACTGAAATATAAAGTACCCTCAGTAGAACTGCCAACTATAGTCTCAGACCCATCCTCTGCTAGGAAATCCTAGGTCTCTACTCGATGCCTCTCAAGGTCGTCAAGGCGAACCTCATACATGTAATTACAGGTGGCTAAAGAACTCAAGATATCTGAATTGGTTGTAGATGCGACAATGGATGTTTGTGATTCTCCCACCATCTCTATATGTACCTTCTCGCCCTTAGCACAAAAAGATACCTTTCCTGTATCATAATTGAAGAGAGACTTCGTGGTCTCTAAGAAAGGCCTCCCAAGAATGATCGGGGTAAGGTACAACTGTGTAGGGAAATCCATGTCCAGGACAGTAAAGTCCACTGGGAACTGCAGGCCTTGCACGGTCACGATAACGTTCCTCAATATGCCCCTAGGTCTCTTTATAGATCTATCAGCAAACTGAAGGATCGCGCAGGATTTGTAAAGAGGACCTGACTCAAGCTTGTAGAGTAAATAAGTTGGTATCAAATTGATCGAGTAAACATTATCTAATAGAGTGCAATCGAATGTTGCATGGGCAATCTCGCATCTGACATAATGTGCTCCTAAATCTTTCTTCTTATTAGGCAATTTGTTCTGTATAGTGCAGGATGTGGCCTTGGTCAAAACATGCTTCTCTGTACATTATCTCTTTTTCCTACACCTGGTACATCTATTCTTCAACTGATTCTTGAGCGTAGGAAAGTGATCCAAGGCATCGTGAAGTGGGATTTTCAAAAAGATATGATCTTTCAATAATCACTCGATCTCTGGAGTGACAACATTCTTTTTTGTATTTTTCTTTCTTTTCCATACAAAGCATCAGGAAAAGGAACAATCTCAGGAATGATAAAATCAAACTTTTTATTTATATCAGCATTGGAATCAGCGTGTACATCAAGAGTTTTAGAATTATGTACGAAACTCTCTAAAACAAGGGAAGAACAATCTGCATCGGGAGTATCTGCATGGTCTGGTGTGATATCATCGTCTGACTTGCATGTGTCCTTGTCAAATGTCTCTTCATCGCTCCCTTCTTTCTGATTAAGATGAACATCATGGTGGTCCTCGTCATCGTGGCGGTCCTCCTCCTCAGCATCATAATGTGTTTGATCAATATCATTATGGACTGGATCTTGCTCCTCATCATGTGCCCTCTCCTCTACTCTATCAGGTGCTCTTGGTAATCTACCTCTCCTGAGACGAATGAAGTAAGATAAAAATTCAGGAAAAAAGATCGTACATGTAGTGATGTCTACCTGATCTGAATGCCTCCTCTTGTTGTTTGGGCTCATCTGAGCCTGGGCTGGGAGAGTGGTCTTAGGCATGGTTAACTCATCCAAACGACGATTAACCTGCTCCATCTCTGTCCTATGTGCAGTCTGGAGTGTGCTCAACATATCCATGATCTGATTCAGTGCCAGGGCTTGTGAAGACATCTCAGACTCTGTGTGGTGACCCTGGCTGTCTAATCTCTCCTGCCTGGGCATGTGCTACTGTGAAGTGTAAGGCTGAGGAGATCTCTGAGGTATAAAGAAAGACTTCTGCTGTTGCTGGTAATGATGTGTCTGTGAATGTATAGCAGGATACTGAAAAGAATGTGGTCTCTGATATGCATGCTGGTGAGACTGCTGCTGCGTGTAAGGCTGTCGGTGCTGAAAATGTGGACGTCCATGATGCAGATGACTATACTGCTGCTGATGATGATGTACACTCGGTTGTTGAATTGGAGTGTACCATATTCCATTGATCTCAAGAGTGGCTTGAGGCTCAACATCTATATCTACAGAACTGGTGATCTAACTGGAATTGGCATGAGACTGGTCCTCATGCTAATCAATCTGCGGAGTCTCTGGCTCACTCTGGACGAAATGTATTTGTCGGGTGGACGGAGCGGGTATAGACCTCCGTGCAGGTTAAGAAGTTGAAGAAGCTTGAGCCTATTGATATTAAAGTTGCAGCTCTGTTACCTTCTTCGTAAGATCACTAAGTTGATGAGGCAGAGATGAGAGTTTCTCCAACTCTTGCAGCGGTTGTAAGTCCTGAACTTGCTTTTGAATAACTTCTACCAGCATTAATATTTTGCTGATAAAACCCATGATGGTATAGGATTCAGAATCTGAAATATTCGCCACATTATGATGCTCTCGGAGATGTGGTTGTTGAGGGGCCTTCTGGAATGCCCAAGTAGCGTCGACGACTCTCGAGTTTTCTGTCATTCCTTCAAAAATGGACCAGACAAACTTGGCATCCCGACTTAGATAGCTGCCGCCACATGCGGCACTTACCAGCCTCTTGATATCCGGATGGAGTCCTCCAAAGTAATTTTGTACAAGCACCTTCATCGGTATCTCATGATGAGGACATCTCTCTATAAGATCCTCGAATCGATCCCATGCCTCATGGAAAGATTCATTTGGTAATTGTGTGAAGTTGGAGATCTGACTCCTCATCATGTATGTCCTTCCCAGAGGAAAGTATTTACGTAGAAATGTGGACTTCAGATCGTCCCATGTAGAAATTTCCCTCCCTAAATGACTTAACCAGTAAAGCGCCTTATCTGTTAAGGTGAAGGGAGAGGATTTGAGGTGAACAACCTCCTGCGTAACTCCTAGATAACTAGCCATACCACAAATCATCTCAAACTGCTGCAAAAAGGTAAACGACTCCTCTGTAGCGTTCCCATAGAACTTGGGAAGCAAAGAGATGAAAGACGGGCTCAACTCGTATGGCCCTTGATTCGGCGGTAGCTAAATCCAACGGTGTAGCATCCTAGCTCCCGGGTCATACTCATCTCGTAAAGTAGCGGGAACCACTGCAGGTGGTAATGGGTTCCCTGCTCCTTCTCTCAGCGTGGCGATCTCAGCTCGCAACTCGTTATGTGTTCTGAATTGTTCTCCAATCTGAACGTTCATCTGCTATAGTGTGTCGAAAATCCCTGTTGTAATATCTACGGCTGGATCTGGTCTTCCCTCAACATGATGCTCCTCAACTGGCCTCTCCACTGCTGGTCCTTTTTCACGAGCCATACGCTTCAAATCTTCTGTGAAGGATAACTTCTCGTAAGAACTCAGCGAAAAATCAGTTGGAGAAAGTGACGATAGATTGAGGCAGGGGTCTACCTCAAAAGACTGGCCGAGAGGCGAGGGAGTCTGGGTCTGACTCTCCTCGAGATCAGATGGGACCAACTCAGAAAGAGGGTCATCCCGAGTTTGTGAAAATGTACGACGGACGGTGAAAGATCAAGGGCTCAGGGAGTCTGAGAAAAATAGTCTTCGAGTCATCATTTTCGATGTCAAGAGAGTACTCGGGAGAGCACGTTTGTCGAGTCAAAAAAGATGGGAAATGTGTATAAGACGCGGTATCTCACGCCTCACAAGCAAACACAAAGCAAACCACGTATTCACTAACACAACCCGATAATGATCATAAGAGTTCAATCGTTTATCTTGTCGGTTTTAGGGTTGTGTTAGCATACAAGTATATTCTCCGATTATGGCGAGTTGATAGGTGCCCGGAATTTCCCCGTAATATTGTCTCGAGTCTTTACAGAAAACCACTTGTTCTCAGCAAGTATGGGGGTAAGTAAAGACTGTTTCCAGCTACCCGTATTACTTGAGGATGGATCCTTATGTAGTGTCATCTAAACCCCCCACTATGCTAAGTAAACTTGGACCGTTTCTGGCTACCCGAACGTACCCACTGAAAAACAGTGATTAGGTGTATAGACTAAGTAGCATCTTGAAAGAAACACTGACTTTTGTTCTATCCTTAAGTGTCGTCCCTCACTCACAAAATCTGAAAAGTACCTGCAGTTGAAGTGCGAGGATTACTCTCCCAAATCAATTGATCCTTACGTTTATTTTATGATCATATACTTAAGCAGTCCTGATTTTATTTTTGGTTTTATATTTTTTTGTATCTTTTTCAGATAAGCATCTAAAGAATGTCTTTATTTTTTATAAATCCTAAAATCATGCACCTAGGTGGCGAGTCCTAAAACTATCTACGAAGGCGCAATCAGATAGGAAAAAAAAACAAAAACACCTAAGCATGCACCTAGCCTCGTGAAAAACTCGGAAAATTGGTGATGTGAGAAAAACTGTGATGGGTGCCCCGATCCTCAGAATGCACTGCACTCGGTGAATCAGACTCCGAGAAAGAGGGGAGGGGAGGTACTAGTCGGGATGCCCTTATGGGGCCCCTTTCTACAAAATACAAAAACATGGGCAAGTACCCTTTTTAACAAAAATAAAATAAAATTACAACAAAGACCCTAACTAATCCTGCCCTGAGCAACCGTAAAGCCCGGTTTCTGCACTTTCAACTACTTTGGCTTACGAGGAAGCTGGTTGAACCTGTAGGCCCAGCAAAGATCAGTTAGGAAAAAGAAGAAACACATGAAAAAAATCGTAAACAAAAATTCAAAGAAACATAAAAAACGTAAAAGCCGAAGAGAAAGTCGTAAATCAAAAACCAATAGAAAATTGCAAAAGAAATAAAATTTGTAAAATCAAGAATAACAAGAATTTCAAGAAAATCGAGTCAAAAATCGATGTAAAAATAACGCCTCCCCAACAATGGTGCCATCTTGATAACACGAGTCCGACCCACGGTTAAGAAAGATGTCAGTGTAGAGAATCGCAAAGAGGAACCCGCGTTGATCAAACAAAATCGATAAAATAGGAGAAAGAGAAAAGTGTATTGAACAAAGCAGCTTATCTCCTATTTTACCTTACACTATTTATTTTACCAGGTAAGTGTGCATGGGTAGAACTCAAGGAGGCAGAATATTAAAACCTCGAATTTTGATACGAGAAAGAAATTTCAGAAAAAAATCCTCTTTATTCTTGATTTTACAAAGAAAGAAAATTAAAAAGAAATTGTCTCAAAACTAACTCAAGATTGCGAAAATCAAAATGACACAATGAAATGATGAAAAATCTAGAAAAAAAATACTAAAAACATTTCTTGGGTAGTATCAGGCTACCCTAAAAAAATTGCGGAAAAATGCAAAAAAATTGAGGTACAAACAGTCCCTACAAGCCAGGGGTGTAACTACGAAAGAAATTCAATGTTTTATAACACAAAGGTCCCTAAAAAGGACTGAATTGTAAAGAAAATAAAAGTTTTTATATTTAGGTCCACGCATAAAGGCTTAAATGTAATATTAGGAAACTTTTGGGGCATTCTGTAAATCTAGAAGTCGGCTGGTTTTAATATGCAATTGTCACACCTGTTTGCATTTGACGGTCAAGATTAGACGTAGAGATTCAATCTGAAGCGTCTGTGGGGGACACGTGTCAGAAGCCTGTAGCTTCTGGCGTGTTCTTGTAGTTCTTCAGGTCTTGTGCACAGTTGGCGACGAGGCTCCTTCTCTGATTTATCTCCGACGTTCAATGGCAATCTGGGGCCTCCTGCAGGGCCAGAGGGGTGACACCTTCACCCCTCGAGCTCGCCTGCGGTGGAGCTGCTCCAAATGTGGCGACGACAGTGATTGATCCGCTGATGAAGATGGTCCGTTCAGCTTTCTGGAAGATGATGTTGCACCCTCTTTGATTTGGAATTGCTTTTGAGTTTGGAAGCTCTAGATGATAAGATTTTGCTCCAGATGAAAGATAAACCTGCAAAAAATGCTTTCTTTCTCAATTTGTTCGAGAATCGGCCAAGAAAAGTATAAGAATTGTAGATTTAAGTATGATGATTCCAGTATTAATAAAAAAGATCATGAAAAAGAGAGAGGAGTGAGACGTGAATTTGGTTGGTTTCGGAAAGAATTTGAGATAGGAATTAAGTGCACGTCGAAGAACAATGATCAATGAATCTAATCATATGATTAACAACGCTAATCATGGCACAACCTTCGAGAAAGAAATCATAGAAGATGTAGGAAGTACCTGTGAAGTGGAGGGGTATAACCTCCTGGCGGTGGCTGGACGGGCGATACACTGGAGCTCGATGTGGCACGAGGGCAGCGATACAAGGCATGATCCACCTTGGAACGTATCCTCCGATGTTCCACCTTCCACGCGGGGCTGATCCTAGGCGTTGTCCACACCTTGGTTGGCTGGAACGAGGCTAGGAGAGTAGGAGGTCGGCTACCGAAACTAGGGTATCAGGATCAGTTAGGAGAGTTAGTTTGATCGCGCCAACATTAGGGGGGTTTATAGGTAAAATGGAAGGATGTTTGGGTAGATCTAATGGTAGGCGTCTAGGATGGTTGTTAGGAGGAGAAGATGGAGGGGTAGGATCAAACGAAGAGGTAATGGCGCGGGGAAAGTCGGTGAAGATCGGGCGTTGGAACAGAACTCCAACTGCTGAGTTCTTTAGCAAGAACCAAGTGCTGATACGTGTCAGCACCTGGTTGGCCAGATATAATAAATACAATATAAATTAAGTAATAAATAGTGAATAACATTATTTTAAATAGGTATAAAAACAAAAAGTATAGATAATTAAATTATCTAAATTATGGAATAATTACTTCTTATAAATAATAAATAGTGTACGAAATATAAATATTATATTAATACCGAGGTATAAATAATACTTACTAAATAGGTTTTGGATTTTTAATTCACTAAATAAATATTTACATATTAATTTTATATTTTATTAATTATTAGAATAGATAAAGTCTTTGTGAATTTCTGTAGATTTTAATAAATTTATTTAGATATGTTAATAAATACGGGTATAAGTTATGTAGTTCAATTTCATCTATAAATTAAGGTTTTGGATTTTATTAAAAGGGGTTGGGGAAGCTGCACCCGGCCATTTTTTTCATTAATTTTTTATGTTTTTGAAATGAAACCTAGGGGGATTTAAATCACCATATATAGCCATGATATCATACAAATTTCAACTAAATTCGACATTTCTATCATCTCCATCAAGGCTATGACATTTTAACGGTTTCAGAATTATTGAAATTGACCATATCTATATGGGCATGCTAGGAGTGTTTGTTTTGCATGAAATTTGAAACACATATTCTTGTCAATAAACTAAGTAAATCTCCATAAGTTTTTTTTCAAAAAAAATTAAAAACCAAAAAGAAAAATGGCCGGTGTAGCTAGTTAGCTGCACCCGCCGGTGCATACTCCCTTTTCCCTTATTAAAATAATAAACAAGCTCCAAAAAATCTGAAATAAATAATTGTTAAAGTATAAGATCACGAAAATAATTAAAAATTATAACATTAATACAACTATAAATAGTGTGTTCTAAATAAAATAAATAGCCCAGAAACCCCGTTGTCATTAGGTCCAAAAATCGACTTTTTGCAAACGAACTTCGATTTTATTGAAATAACCTCCATTAATTAGAGAATATTATTTATGAACTTTAAAGGTTAGTATAGTGAAATAGGAGTTCGTATGAGAATGTTATGATGTTCAGAAGTTGAGAATTTGACAATTTAAAAGATGGACTTCTTGGCATATATACAAGATAATATTTTCAACTTATTTTTATATTTATATACATTTTTTGAAATAATTAGGAAAAGAGTTTGGTGAAAAATATGCACCTATGAATTAATTAGAAATCAATGAAGATTTGATATTTATTTGATAAATAATGAAGAATGTGTGGAGTGTATCTTTAATTATTTTAATGATTTTCTTTCCTTATCTCCCCCTACTTGTTTGTTTGTAGACCGATCCATGCTGACTTGGTCTCAGGGGTTAAGTTCTAAAAATATATCTTGCTGCTATATTTATATTTTATAAGTCATATTGTACATATATACATATTTATAATCTGCCTTCTTTTCTTTTTTTGTTTTTTTATTTATTTACATGTTTTTGATGCATAAAAGTGCACTTTTATTCATGAATGGGGTTTTGATAAAAGATGGAAATTAATGGATATGTACATGTATTTGTTAAGGGTTTTAAGACAACATGCGACAGAAATATTAATGAATCCTGGATTCATCAACGCCCAAATAGCAACTCTCATACCAGATATAGATCAGATCTGACCGCACGTCATGCCTTTCTATTCTGACCTCTGATATGCTCCATCACCGCCATCAAGACTGTATGCCAACGCCACATTCCCTGACCGCCGGACTTTTCCAGAGCGCCATCAGAGACGTACATAGACGTCACGCACAACTCACGTGCCAACAGGGTATATTACACTTTACCCCTTCTATTTATGTCATTTTCTTTTTAGTACAATAATTTATAAAAGTAGTTATTAGCATTTGCAGTTAGGACCTCATAGTTTCCTTATTTGCATATTAGTCCAGTCGAGTTGAAGTCGTGTGTGTCTTCACGTGTTTCCTGAGATATTTGCATGATTAACCATGTGTTTTCTTTTGTTATATAAATCAGAGAAGTTTTCAAGAGTTTGCATTTATACCCTTGTGTGCATAAATCACGTGAAACACACGTTTTAGCTGGAACATTTGCACCTTTGGCTCCTGGAGTTTTATTGCTTTTTAATATTTCTCCATATAACTTAAATAAATTGCACTTGGGGCCTTAGTTGGGAGATTATTTTTTTACTCTTTTATTGATTGAAATAAATAGCAAAATTAATCTAAAAAATCCATAAAAAATACATGTGGTTCCTGCTAGTTTTCTTTAAGAAGTAATTTTTGTTTGAATTAATTCTTTTATTTGAAATTATTAAAAATTCAAAAATAGTATAAAACACCTTATTTGCCTTGAAAAATTCATAATAATTTGAAAACTGTCCTCAAAATTCTAAAAAAATTAGAATAGTTTTGTTTTGACTTGTTTTATTTTTTACCCAATTTTTATCTTATTTACTTTTATAAAATTCTAAAAATTTGTAAAAACTTGAAAATACCATAAAAATCATATAAAATAATTTTAAAATCCAAAAATTGTGATTTCAATCTCTATTTGTAGGTATTATGTATACTTTTTGAAAAAATTGATTTTAAGGAGTTTTGAGCTCATTTAATATTTTTAATTTGAAAAATACCCCTAGTTATTCACTGTTTTCCCATTCTTAGCTTTTGATTTGTTTGTGGTTGAATAAGATTTTCTCGATTACTAGCCTTAGTTCTGGTTGACAATGACAGCTTAAATAATCAACTTAACCCTAGTAGCTCGAGCTCGCATCACCTAACACAATCCCTTTAGTCACCATGAAATGGATCTTCTCCCACAAGTGGACCAGGTTCACTTCGCAGCATCGTTTCCAAATTTAGTCTAGACAAGTTAGGCAATGATCGAAACCATCTCCGTAGACCAAGAAATCATCCATGAATTTCTTGTGAAAACTCTCAACCATATCTGCAAAAACTATCAGCATGCATCGCTGAAATGTCATCGGAGCATTGCACAAAACGAATGGCATTCTATGGAAGGCGTATGTCCCAAATGGACAGGTGAAGGTGGTCTTATCATGGTCTTTAGGAGTAGTTGCAACTTGGTTGTAACTAGAGTATCCATTCAAGAAACATAAGTATTCCTTCACGGCTAGTCTTATGACCATCTAGTCGATGAAGAGGAGGGGAAAATGATCCTTCTTGGTCACTAATTTTAGGCATCTGTAATCCACATAGACGCGCCAAGAAGTTGGAACTCTAGTTGTGATCTCATATCCTTTATCATTCTTCACAATGGTGATCCCTGGTTTCTTTGGCACTAGGTGCAGGAAAATCACCCATTTTGAGTCATAGATGGGATATATGAATCTCACATCATACCATTTTGTGAATTCATTCATCACAACCTCCTGAAGATTTGGATTTAATCTGTGCCGGAACTCATGGAATGGCTTGTTGTCCTCTTCAAGGTGGATGCGATGGAAACACAACGAAGGATTGATCCCATGGAGATCTGAAATTTTCCTTCCTATGACCTTGCGATTTCTTTCTAGAACCTTGAGCATTCGAGATTCTTGTTCCTTGGTCAACCGAAATTGATAATTAAAGGGATCATACTCTGTGCACCTACAAGGAAGGTGTACTTCATGGGATCATTTCAGTGGCGACTTCAGCAACTATGCAGAGCGACAATGTCAGATCTTTCAACTATAATGTGTCCACCCTAGGCGTTTCAAACACTACATTAAGTGTTGCTCAGAAATCTTCAATGATCGAATCTTGTTCAAAAATATTTCAATAATCTCGTATTGCTCTATTAAATACATGTGGTCAAAAATGATTTTTTTGGGCAAATTAGCGAAAATCCCATCGTCGGAGACAACACGGAATTTGATTGTGCTATCCACTCCTTCCTCTATGGAGTGGAATTTGTGGGTTTGTATATCATCCATGAAAAGGTCAGTATCTCTAATTTCAACCAAAAAGTCACAGTCTTATGTTCTCTTATCTGCATGCTTGTTATCATCTGTTGCAGACTCTGACGGTTTCGTGACTTGGATTGTCTGAATTAGCACCTTGTCGCTGCTAGAATGAAAGGTGATCTGCCTGATGTCATAATCCGCTACTGCTTTGGTTGTTTGAAGGAACGACCATCCAAGGATTATAAGGGTATGAAGTAGAGGAGATGAGGTGTCCATGTCAAGCACAATGAAGTCCACAGGGAACTGCATCCCTTGAATCACGATGATGACATCCTCCAGAATTCCCCAAGGATGCTTGATGGATGTATTCGCAAACTGCAGTATCATTCTTGTGGACTTGAGCGGTCCCAACCCAAATTATTTGAGTAGTGAAGTAGGCATTAGGTTGTTTGACGATCTGCTATCTATAAGTGTTTGATCGAACTCTTGGTTGAACACCTGACATCTGACAAGAGGGACTCCCATGTCTTTCTTTTTTATAGAGAGATTGTTGATTGCATTCACAGTAGCCGCAGTCAGAATATGCTTCACATTTTTTCTCTGGCTCGATGCAGTTGTCTCATTAAAGTGCATGCCTCCTTCAATCCTTTCTTGATGTTAGGCATGTGCTGAATGGCCTTAAGCAGAAGCATCTCAAGAACAAGATTCTGAATAATCTCGACCTCATTAGGGTCAGATAAGGCAGTTTTAAAATGTTTATTTTTTGGATTTTTGCATAGCTTTAGAAAATGGAATATTTACATAATAAAAAGAAGTAATAGTGTTCTTATTTACATCAACATCAATGACCACATATGGATGTAAAAATGGATGACTAAAAGGGACATGGTCATCCAAAAGAGGTTGGCATCCCAAAAAATGCAGGTGGGCTCAATCGTCTGGCACTAGATCAGCTGCAGGTGCGGTCCTCACCAATGTTGGCATGGTGTCACTCCGGCTGCTGCAATCTTTTTTGTATTTTGATTTTTCTATTTTTTTGGCTTTTTGCTTCTGGCACTTCACGTCTATCTTCTTCTTCCTCATTCGTCCCGACTGTTGGGTCTGTTGATGCAGGAGATGATGATTCAACAGGTGAAGCTTTATTTTTCCCTTTCATGGTGGTAAACGGATACAAGGTCCTACGATCCTGAGAGTGACAACATTAGATAAAAACAAATCAAGCACATTTGACTCTATAAGATCGGGTGGAACATCACAAACAACCTGCTCTCTCTTTCTAAAGTTATTGTGGTTAGCCTCCACCTGTGTCGGAATAGTTGTTTTAGCAGTGGTAAGGTTATTGAGCTTCTGGCTCATTTCTAAAAGGATCTTCAATAGTTGAGCCAAGCAGTCCAAGGAAGATCTTACGAGAGCAACATCGGATGGTTCAGCGTGATGTCCACACTAAGACTGGGAATGGTGTGGAGGTTGACGGTAGGAATATAGATTATGGTATTGAGGAGAAGGGCAGTACTGCTGATCCTGAGGAGGTTGATGCTGATATGGAACAACTGAGTATTGTCAGTATGACTTTTTCTGACGGTACTGTAGTTGTTGGTGCGATTTCTTTCTCCAATTGCCATGGTATCGTAGAGACTGTTGGTGCTGCTGAGGCTGGCTATTCTGGACAAATCACCCTCCTTACTGTTGAGGGAATGGGTTGTTTACTGAAGGTTGTCCCTGTTGATGACTACTAAGATGGGCCAGTTGTGTATCATTGCTCCAAAAGCCATTCAACTCCAGAATGAGAGGTGGAGGCGGAGAACATGGATCCTGAAGGATCTGGAGTTCTGGCTGGTATACAACCAACTGCTGTTACGATTGTTGAGGTGATGTGGGCTTCGAGGCTTGCATGTAGTATACGTGTTGGGCTGCCGGTTGCGATGGAATCTGCTGAGGGTTTTGAGGCAATGATGGTTCCTTCATCTTGGTAGGAGTCGACACTGATGCAGATACCAACAAGCAAGAGTTGATAGTAATCACCAGTATTTCCAGCTTCTTGGTGATTTGATCCATCTTGTCCAGGTTCTAAGTTCTTTGTTCGATCACAGCAAGTTTCTCGAGGTCCTATGACCGTTTCTCGATGATGTCCACTTTGTACAGGTCGCTCCCTATGATGCTCAAGTTGGAGCTCTCATCCTTGTACGAATCTTAAGATGCTAACATGTGAACTGGCTTATGTAGATTGTGTGGCTAATGTTGATATGCACAAGACGGCGACAAGGTGGCCTCTCTTTTGGCCATTTCCTCAAATATTCGCCAGGCAATGTCTTCGTCCTTGTTGAAATGTGATCCGCCATTAGCGGCATCTATGAGCTTCTAGATATCAAGAGTAAGTTCCCCAAAGAAGTGTTGGACTATGTTGGTCCTAGGAATATCGTGGTGGGGGCACTTATCCTACAAATCTGTGAAATGCTCCCAAGCTTCATGGATGGATTCGTGTGTGGCTTGGGATAAATTGGCAATCCTGGCTCGCATCTGATTGTGCCGGCCGAGAGGGTAGAATTTATGCAAGAAGGTGGACTTGAGCTCCTCCTAGGTCATGACGAATTTTCCCAGATAATTGATCCATTGGAGTTCCTTGTCCTGAACATTGAATGGAAAGATCATCATCTTTACTAAACCAAACAGATGTTATGGTAGTGCGTTTCTCTGCAGATGCGAGCAAATAGTTGCAAATGGATGTAAGGTTCCTCATTCGCATTCTCATGGAAGGTGGTAAAAAGCACTAAGAGTTGAGGCTTCAGCGAAATGTGCATGGACCTGTGGGGTCTGGATCCACTCGGTCATCTGGCCAGTGCCATGATTGTAAGTCTCATTGAGAGTCGGCTTGGGCCACTCTCCTATTGGCTCATCTGCCAGGACTCTATGGGATCTATATGCTCTTTATTCCTCTTCTCCGCATCTTGGGTAATCTATCCTTCTCCTCAAACCATTAAGCATATCTTGGAAGGCAACCTCAGCAAATGCATGGTCTATGAGCTATTGCTGAATTTCCTGAATGGAGGCAAGGGGCTAGGCATTTACTACATTCTGATATGGCTGCTGGCCTGGTTCTAGCTGTGGTGGGTGTTGTGGTCCCTTCCCTCATCCTGTCGACGCCATTTCTGAATCTAAATCTGACAAAATCTCAGGCTTCAGATCAGGCTCTTGATCTGCACATGGAATGATGCCTCGATCAATCTCAATGGAAGCAACATATGTGAAGAATCTTTCTATGTTAAGGTCAATGTAGAAATTCATTAAGGATGGAGAAGTATACGGAGTGAAATCAAATTTCATCCAAAATGGGTAGATTTTGGGACAAGAAGGATATTGTATTATTGAAGAAGGTAGGCAGTCTAGAGAGCGGTTCGCAAAGTACAAACCATGATCTCAGGAATCACCCCAAACTATTGAAGAAGTCGGTTGCATGCAATCGATAAGGGTGTAGACGGAGTCCCAACCAAGCCATCCATGAGTCACTATCTCAAGGGTCAATAAGAAGATCGATAATAGATGAAAGATACATTGATAAAGAGTAAAAGGAGTGCAAAATAGTAGAAGGCTCAAAGTGAGCAGGGGTCAAATGAGGAATAAAACATTGGAAATGAAAAATGGTACAAATGTGCGAGACTGATCTTTGAACTTAACAAAAATCAAACAAACCCCAAACAAGTTTTGGATTCACCAACTCAACACAATTGAAGTCGTATGAGTTCAGTTATTTTTATCTTTTCAATTTTATTTTTGTTTTTCAAACAAAGTATTTTATTTTATCTTTTCAATTGAGTCCTATAGTAGAGTGTGTACTGCTAGGAAACATCCATGTACTTGTCCCACCTCCTTTGTAACATGTGATATGTCCACTTAGAGTCCTTGATCTCGTGTCTGAGGGGCTACTCGACCGAAAAAATAGAGAGGAAGCTAATAGTCAAAACAAACAATTTCCTCACAAGTGAGGTACACGGACGCATGGTGATGAGACAGACACCCTCGTGAGGGCATGGCCTATGCTCAATACTTCAGACCAAGTCGAATGCTCTGTACAAGGGAGGAATACCATCATGGATAAGGCACTACTCTCCTACATATGATATAAGTGCCATTACTTCGTTGTCCCAAGTGGTAATCAAGCCTGCCACATATCGAGATTTGGGCTCCAATCCTTCGGGGTCAGGCCTTACTCTGTCTGGAATGTACCTGAAAACAATGAGGGCTTTACGAACCCAAGATGTCCATTACAAATCTTAATTAAGGTTAAAGTTTTATTAGCAGTTCCCTTGTTTTAAGTTTTGGATTTTCAATTTTTTAGTATTTGTTGAAGCAAAGCACCTAACATTTTTTATTTTCTTTTGAATCCTAGGTGTGCAAAAACAGAGGGAGATAGCTGATGAATCTCGTATTCATCATGCTAAAATTAATTTATTAGGCTCTGTTCTCCACAAATCATTTGCATCTAATCATTAATAAAGCATCATTAGCATACATACATGTGTAAATAATATTTGCATTTCATTATGCATAATTGCGTTAAAAATTCCAAGTGTAAATAACCTAAAAAGCCGCTAACTTCTCATATTATTAGTTAATTAATCCTAACTTCGATTGACCCCAAACCCACCTCCTTTGTATAGATATTACTAACAAGAATAAATAAAAAATATAAAAAAATTTACAAACTCAAATAAGTGTCAAATATCCCAAAGTCTAATTTCACATCTTACAGCCTAAAACGCGCATATCTTCCTCATACAATATCCGATTTTGGTCTACTCACTTCTAAAGTACTCCATTTTCAAATATCTTAAAAACAAGACCAATTTCGTAAAATTCGGAACTCAGAAGTGAAAGTTGCGTTTTGGGCCTCTTTTGCGCATTTTGACTTTTTCCTATTTTTGACCCGAGTTTTTATGTATATAGTTAACACTTTTTATTTTATTTCTTCTTCGTATGTGTTCTTTGATGAATGTTTTATTAAGTGACATAAAGATCCAAATCCAGATTAAAACTGAAATCAAAGAAACTGATTGAGTCCAAGTGTCCATTGTGAGTCTGTACAAAAACTGTGTGTTTCATATTTTTATTTTATTTTCCTATTTTATTATTTACTAAAAATCCAAAATAATAGATTAGTGTTTAATTAATTTTCTTGTATTTCATCATATTTTTTTAGATTTTTTTATCCTCTTTAAAACCACCAAAAAATACATAACTTCAAAAAGCTGATTTTCTATACACATGGAGAACCACCAAAAATATCACTTCACACAGATGACCACTTTTGCTCATGAGCCCTTTATGAAAGTTGTAGATCTCGTTGAGACAAACAACTTTTGTGAAGGAAAGTTTTCTATCCGAGGTCGTCTCCTAATTTCCTTCCTCATTATTTTTGAAAATTTTTAGGGATGACACGTGGCAGCCCCTAGGCGTGCCACGTGCCATCCCCACCTATTTTCTCTCTCCATCCCCCCGGGTCACGTGCGTAGCACGTGACCCTCCTTCCCTTTCCTCCACCGATTCACACCCTCCCCCCCTTTTCATCTCCTCTAGCCGTTCCCCACTCCTGAGGCCATTAAGCCTCCGCCATGCATGGCCCCCAGCCGTTACGCCCCGTCGCCATCCTCCTATAAAGCCCTCCCTCGCCGGCCTTCCATGACATCCGTCATTTTCCTCTTTGAGAGCTAATGATAGCAGCTCCCTCTGACCGACGTGATCCAAGGAGTTATCCCTCCTTTTCGCTGCTTGCCATGAGTAGCCAAGCTACGCCGTGCTCCACCCACGGTGAGGCAACAACTGGAGGCACGACACCTCCATTTTAGGCGTTGACCATCCAAATTCCAGGAAACCCAAACCCTCCCCTTTTCATTGCAGCTTCTTCTTCATTTGCAAGTTCTCTACCAAGTCAACATCAGCTCCACCGCCTCCGCGCCTTGCCGGCTCTGCCAGCCTCCCTGTCGCACTACGTTGTACGTGCACCAGCAATTGACGATGCATCCTCCATCTTCCTAGTGCGCCCTCCACGCTCTGCCACCCACAGTCGCCCATCCTCTACCTTTGCACCTCACCGCACGGCCACAACACCGCCTCATCCTAAGCCCTGTGGCTCGACCAGCTCCACCCCCGCCTCGCCTTCCGCCTTGCAGTCGGTCTGCTCCCGATCGCCCCGCCCTCGCGATGTACAGTTACTGTCAAATCGGGCAATCAACCATTGATCCAAAGGGCCACAGGCTGCCACATTATCAGTCCGAGCCTAGGCCCCAGCATAGAGGCTCGGGCTCTCCAAGCCAGTACAGCCAGCCACGTGGAGGCTCGGACCATCCGAGCCTAAGCCTCGGTCCGAGCGTCTCGCCCATCGACCGAGCCTCTGGTTCGGGGCTCCAAACCTCAGCCCCGGGCCCGAACCACAGGATCGGCCCCTTCGAGCCTCCGCTCCACCTCCGAGCCTCCAGGCGCACGTGCGATAGACGTGCGCTTGGGGAAAATTGTGGATACACCCCGGAAGTTTCAGAAATTACAAATATTCCCTCGCTAAGGGTAAATTGCAGACGGACCCCTCTAACTCTTCGATATTACAGATAAGCCCCTCCATGGACCATTTTGAAGGAAAAACTTTATTTTATTCACATTTTAGTCCCTGTAGTTTCATTTTAGCATATCTTTCTCATACGAACTCCATTTTTGGCATATAGTATGTCATTTTGAAGCTCTTCTCATTCTCTACCACTTAGCATACTTTCTGGACATATCTGAGGTTGTTTATTAATAATTATCATTTGAGGATCTCTGTTGACATATGCAGGCTAATTTTAACATATTTATGCTCGAGAAATTAATGATATTTTTTTGCAGGAATACGGGTGAGGATTTTAATCTGATTAAACCCTTGTAATCATTGTTGATTATTCTCAATAGTTTAGTTTTCACAGGGTAATAATTTAGATCAATTCCTCTAATATTAGTGTCGACTATTCGAGGAACTGAATCAAGGACATTTGGAGGCCGGATATTTTGCTTCAAATTATTTTGAGCATCAATTGATTATCCTGAAGCATTGAGTCAGTTTGAAGAACTCTTGAGTTCGATCTATTTTGATTTGTGATTAATTTTGCGAAATTATAGATCAGATTATTTGGGGATTTAATACGTTTAAAATCACAGATCCTGGGCAAAATCTTCTCTGTTTATTTTCTATGCATTGCATCTTCATTATTACATTGTATTATAATGTCCCAACATAGAAATTAATCAAACATTAATTAATTTTTTAATTTAATTTAAAACTACACAACTAAGAATCACCGTTCCTCGTGTTCGACCTTGGTAGATTTGCCAAGAAAAATTTTCCACAACATTCAAAGTTTGTGTTTTTTGTTGAATCATTTTCTTCCTCCTATACTACGACAATTCATCATTATTAATAAGGCGGATTTCCTGTTCATCAAATGGCACCGTTGCCGGGGAACGGTGAATTTTTAAGGTTTTAAATTATTTTTGTAATTAATTTTTGTGAAAATTATTTCTGTGTAATTTTTTCTTATGCATTTCTCTCTTACTTCTGCTACTAACCACAATTTCTCTCTTTGCAGACTACTGGGAGCAAAATTTTGGGATATAATCAAGGATCTTCAATGCCGGAGAATTGAATTTTAATTTTTGTGAGAGAGCTTAGTCTAGGTTTAATTTTCTGCAGTATTCTCTGGGTCTCTCTCTTTGAACCCTTGTAATAATTTGGACTGAACTTATTTGTGGTGTGACGAGTCTCTTTCAACCCCTTATGCATGGTTGGAACCTGACTTGAGTGGCGTAGGACTTAGGCACATATATGCTTGCTTATTCATTATTGATTGTGCTCGTAATTCTTAGGCCATACTTTCAATAACTAGACGCACTATAGATCATTCAACATTAGCCAAATTTTGAAACTGGGACTGCTAATCAAGGTGATGTGTATAAAACTGACATAAAATTAACCTGTGTCTGGTGGAGAGAAACCCACTCATTATGTGTAAGGACCAGAACACACACTTAGGACAAGAGCCAAAACTGAGAAATTTCACTCAGACTACTGTTTTTAAAAACAATTAGCTACTTTTCAGTGAGGGTTTAGGGTAGCCGTTTTACGGTCTGACTTCCCTTAGTAGAGTGGGTGGTTTAGAGGATACTGTGGAAGGCTCCGTCTTCAAGTAACATGAGTAGTCGTTTAAACGATCCGTACTTACACCTATACTGATTGAAAGTAGGTGCAACTAGTTATACAAACTCGGGACAGTCTTTGTAAAATATTTTGTTACCTAACAGCTCCGCTTAATTTTCAAGATTATTCTGTAATTTAATTAAAATTGAAAAGCTAAACTGCCGAACCCTAACGTGCCTTCACCAATGCTGAGTGGGTGAATCTACGTGTCTTTTTGTGTTTGATTTATGTGCGTGAAAGTCCTTGCAATTGCAAGCAAATCATGGTTCACACATCATTCCATCCATCTTTTGAGAAGATGTCGGCACAATGGTCATCTTTTCTGATCTCCACGACCATGTCCCGATATCCTTCTTCTCACACTTCTCTGGGAAACTTGCTCTTCAAATCAGGTTCCCCTCAGCCATCATTCTCTTCCCTCCCATACATCCCACCCTATGATCGCACTTCATCATGCAATAGACCTCTCTCACATTCTGACAATTTTATGGACATGAGAGAGTGAGACGAATTGATGATGAACAATAGAGTAACCGATATCGACAGTAGAATACGATTTCCGGTTACTATGTTCTCTCAGCCTCTTGAACCATCCCCTACTCAGGATGACTATCCTCTTGAGTACAATCAATTTTCCTTCAACATCCATGAGAAAACCAGGGTCAAGGAATATAACTAATGACCAGACCATAATGATTATGAACAATCAATACTCTAATCGAGGTTACATGCAAGAATCACGACACAAGGAGAATGATTATTCAATCACTAGTCATGAGAGGTTTGAGGATGAGATTTCTCGGATTAATCATAGAGAAGACACTTTAATTGAGATAATATACGATCTCATCCAGTCTATGCATAATTCAGAAGAAGTGATGCCACCACCAGGCGAACCACTGAATCATCATGCGACTCACAATCAGGCATAACCACCTCTGACCTCTGACCCCCCTACTGACCATATTACAGAAAATACCAAAAAATTGGAAAATATAGAAAATTCAAAAAAAATTGGACAACTCTGAAATGGAAGCATTTTGCAAGAGTCTGATCTTAGAGCTTCCATTGATTAAGGCCATAGAATATGTACCCGATCTAAAGATATTTGTGAAGAGTCGATTAAACCCCACGACGGGAAAGAAAAGATCAAGGACTGAATATCATGTCATATCTATGGCCAGCACTTTGGTGATGAATCATAAAATCAAAAGCCACAAAGTCAAGCGATTAACTCGGATCACATGTGAAATTGAGGATACCTTATTTACTCATGTTCGGTTAGACGACGACTCTACTTTAAACATCCTCCCGAGGTCCGTCTTTAGTAAACTCAAACTCGAACAACTCAAAAAGACTAGGGTGATCGTTCAATTACCCGATCGATTTACCAAAAGACCATAGGGGATCGTTTCTATCGTCATAACTTTCCAAGGTAAAGAACATAAAGTGGACTTTATTGTCCTTGACATTGAGCACCTCGGAAGGTTGTCTGAGTCTCCTATCATTTTAGGAAAGCCGTTCTTAGCCTCCTCTAAGGCGATTGTGGATTATGAGACTCAGGAAATCAAGTTTCTGAACTTAGACAACAATGAACAGACCCTCAATGATACTACCTGCTCTGAGGAAACCCAACTTGAAATCAACGATCATGATCAGGAGAAAGCCATGTTACATGATCATACCTCTCCTCAAGAAACACATACACAAACCTTAGGAGAGTTACCAGAGAGATCAACTGTTGGGCAGACATCCGATTCTCACCACACCTTTCACCCTGCGATTGCTCCAAGGAGTAAACAATATTCGGGAGCTTAAGAAGAATTGGACCATATTATTGAGGATTTTCATGATTATTTGAGTGATACAATCATTGAGTCGGCAGTAATTCATGAAATACTTGAACCTTACAAGGAACCGACTCAGGAAATCTCCGATGTCACCAAAATTCACGATCATCAAGAAGTGACATCCCCAACCATAACTAAAAAAATCACCAGGAATAATCTCCCTCAACCGAAGCATACTATGACCCTACAAAAATTGGTTGACTTTTACGGGGATTCATCAGATGAGAAACTCATGAATGCCACATCAGTTACTCAAGACAGGGAGATGAAGATTGTCCAACTTCCTCCCAATACTTCCCAAGGAAACAAACGGACCAAGAAAGTAACCTTTGACCTTAGACACCAGGTGATTTCTGAAGAGTCCTCGTCCAGTCCTGAAGTGGTTCATCAGATAAGTACAATAAATACATCTTTTTTAAAAGGGCACTTAACCCTAATTGAAAATAGTTGGAGATCATCTACGTACGACTACTATTCTCCTTAGGACGAGTCCCACGATGGCTGGTCTTCATCATCGACCCCCACTTCATCACCCTCCACACTCCTGCAAGAAGGTCCGTCGCAAACCTCCTGGACCTGTACATTCGTAAATCTACCTGGTTTCCCAGCTGTATTTATCCGATCATTCTTAGACTGACCTGAGCCTAAGTAAAGGGGGATCGATACCATTTTTTATACATCACTTCTCCTCTTTTTCTTTTTGATCCATCTATACTTAGTACGAGCTATGTCTACATTTCACTTTGTGCCATGAGGACATAGCACACGCTAAGTATATGGGGGGTGTTTGTATATATTCTATATACTTTATCCATAGCTCGTACTTTAATTGTTTTGATCTAACATTGACGATGGGTACAAGTATTGTATTTTATGTTTGTAATACATGTTTTTCAAAAAAAAAGACAGCAAAAACAAAAAAACAACAAAAAAATTCACTCATGGTATTGCACTTCATCAAGCATTTCATGCATTCCTTGGTTGATATATTCATGACACATTCACTATCACTCAAGGCTTGAGGATTTGGAGGACACTTGATTTCTGAGATCTTGAGATTCTGAGTTAGCCAGCCTTAGTTATTAAGGTTTTGAACTTAATTATCCACACTTCCCTATTTTGAAAGATTGAGTGCTATATTACACTCTTCATCTCTACCTTCAAAAAGAATATGATCAGTACAATCACTTTCACAACTGCATAGTTGATGAGATGAGTTGAGATATCACTTGAGGAACTAGGACTAGAGATTTGAGTTTAGACCCGATCTAATGATATTTGACGATGGGATAAAGTTAATGAAGGCTTCAGAAAATCTGAGTGTCAGCAAAATCCTAGCCAGCATGTGAACAAGTTCATATGCTATTTTTTTGATATTTACCTATGTGCCAAGGTGTGATGAAACTTAATGAAATTTTTTTATCAGTGTGCGCCAACTTTTGGTAAAAGCAGTGGAGCTAGCCAACAAAAGAAATGTCAAAGAAAAGCTCTATTATCCAAAGTCAAATTACAAATGAGCTTCCACCAATGGCGAGCGCTCCCAAAGATTTTCAAAGAGTCCGCTTGGATCAAGCACTAATTTGGACATGGAGTCAGGCTGACACAATAAAAGGGCTCTACATTTTTAGCGATATAAGTCTGGGTGTCAAAGGTATCTCAGATACTCAAAAGAGACACACCCCGGTGTACTCCTAGAAAAACAAATGCAGATGACTCCAAATTCTCTTGACGGATACATTGATCAACAAAATAAAAAAATACTTGTGTTGAGTAATAAGGCACTCAAGAGGAACCTTGTTCCAATGCGAGGGAGAGAAAATTAGACACAATCCTATACCCTCCATCATCTGGCCGTCCATCTACACTTTCAAGTTTGACAAACTAATGAGACAATTGACTGAAGCAAGAATAGACTTATTCCCTAGTGTTGAGGATTAGGTCTAGAGGAGAGTCTCTTGGATTGTAACTTTGGGTGATGTCTCGACTTGACTCTCATGAATGAAATACACTAAAAATCATATCCTTATATTACAAACAGAGAGTCTGAAAATTAGAAAAGTTGGTTTCCTTCTGATTAAAGCATGGTTGAGCTATGAATTTTAGGATCACTCAAATTAAGGGTCTTCTATGAATTTAGCCTTGAAAATTCACACGCACAGTAAGGGATGTATCCAACTAAGTCATTCATTCATTAATGCTCGGGACGAGCATGGTTTAAGTATAGGGGTATGATGAATCTCGTATTTATCATGATAAAATTGATTTATTAGGCTCTATTCCACACAAATCATTTGCATCTAATCATTAATAAAGCATCATTAGCATACATACATGTGTAAATAATATTTGCATTTCATCATGCATAATTGCATTAAAAATTCCAAGTGTAAATTAGCCCAAAAAGCCGCTAACTTCTCATAATTTTAGTTAATTCATCCTAACTCATATTGACCCCCAACCACCTTATTTGTATAGATATTATCAACAAGAATAAATAAAAATACAAAAAATTACTAACACAAACAAGTGTCAAATAATCCCAAAGTCTAATTTCACATCTGAGGGACTAAAATGCGCAAATCTTCCTCATACAATATCAGATTTTGGTCTACTCACTTTTGAAGTACTCCATTTTGAAATACCTTCAAAACAAGAGCAATTTCGTAAAATTCGAAACTCATATGTGAAAGTTGGGTTTTGGGCCTCTTTTGCGCATTTTGACTTTTTGCTATTTTTGACCCGAGTTTTTATGTACATAGTTAACCCTTTTTATTTTATTTCTTCTTCATATGTGTTCTTTGATGAAAGTTTTATTAAGCGACACAAAGATCCAAACCAGATTAAAACTGAAATCATAGAAACCGATTGAGTCCAAGTGTCCGTTCTAAGTCTGTACAAAAATTGTGTCTTTCATACTTTTATTTTATTTTCCTATTTTCTTATTTATTAAAAATCCAAAAAAATAGATTAGTGTGTAACTAATTTTCTTGTATTCCATCATATTTTTCTAGATTTGTTTATCCTCTTTAAAACTACCAAAAAAATTACAAAACATCAAAAAGCTGGTTTTCCATACACATGGAGAACCACAAAAAATATCACATCATACAGATGACCTCTTTTGCTCACGGGCCCTTCTTGAAAGTTATAGATCTCATTGAGACATACAACTTTCATGAAGAAATTTTTTTGATCTAAGGTCTTATCCTATTTTATTTCTTATTTCCTTCCTCTTTATTTTTGAAATTTTTAGCGATGAAACGTGGAAGCCCCTGGGCATGCCACATGCCATCCCTACCTATTATTTCTCTCCATCACCCCGGGTCACGTGCCTAGCACGTGACCCTCCTTCCCCTTACTCCAACCGTTCAAACCACCCCTTTTCATCTCCTCCAGTCGTTCCCCTCTCCTGAGGCCATTAAGCCTCCGCCATGCACGGCCCCCGGCTGTTACGCCCCGCCGCCATCCTCCTATAAAGCCCTCCCTCGCCGGCCTTCCACGACATTTGTCATTTTCCTCTTTGGGAGCTGGTGACCGCAGCTCCCTCTGACCGACGTAATCCAAGGAATTATCCCTCCTTACCGCTGCTTGCCGCGAGTAGCCAAGCTACGTTGTCCGCCCACGCCAAGGCGATAACTGGAGGTGCTGCACCTCCATTTCAGGCCTTGACCATCCAAATTCCAGGCGACCCAAACCCTCCCCTTTTCATTGCATCTTCTTCTTCGTTTGCAGGTTCTCCACCAAGTCAACATCAGCACCACCGCCTCCGCACCTTGCCGGCTCCACCAGCCTCCCCATCGCACTCTGTTGTACGTGCACTAGCAATCGACGCCGCCTCCTCCATCTTCCCCGCGCGCCCTCTGTGCTCCGCCACCCACGATTGCCTATCCTCCACCTTCGCACCCCACCACATGGCCGCAACACTGCCTCAACCTCAGCTTCGTGGCTCGACCAGCTCCGCCCCTGCCACGCCTTCCGCCTTGCAACTGGTCTGCCCTCGATCGCCCTACCCTCGCCGTTTACCGTCGGATCGGGCAATCAGTCCTTGATCCGACGGCCCACATGCTGCCACGTCATCAGTCCGAGCCTAGGCCCCTGATGAATCTATGATTCATTAACTTTTCTGTCGCATTTTGTCTTAAAACCATTAACAAATACATGTAAATACTCATTAATTCTCATACTTTAACAAAACCCCATTCATTTGTAAATATTCACTTTTAACCACTAAATTCAGGTAAATAAATAAAGAATCAGAAAAAGAAAGAGAAAGGCATATGGAATATATGTATATGTAATATGACTTAAACTATAAATATAACTGTAAGATATATTTATAGCCTAACCCCCGAGACCAAGTCAGCATGGATTGGTCGACAAACCAAAAAGTAGGGGGAGATAAGGAAAGAAAACAAAACAAAAATAATTTATCTCATGTATATACACCTTCCACTATTTATTAAATAAATACAAAACTTTAGAGAATTCTAATTATTTCATCTTAACTTATTTTTCATCAAATCTTTCTCCTAATTATTCATAAAAATGTAAATAAAAATATAAAAATAAGTTAAAAATATTACCCTGTAAATATGCCAAGAAATCCAACTTACAACTTGTCAAAATCTCAACTTCCGAACATCATAACTTCCTCATACGAACTCCAATTTCACTCTACTCACCTTTAAAGTTCATAAAATAATATTATCTAATTAATAAAGGTGGTTTCACTGAATTCGGAGTCCGTTTGCAAAAAGTCGGTTTTGGGACCAAAAGACAAAGGGGTTTCTGGGCTATTTATTTTATGTAACACACCTTATTTATTATTTTCTTAATTTTATAATTTCTAAATTATTTTATGATCCTCTAGTTTCACCATAAATTATTTCATAATTTTTGGAGACTATTTATTATTTTTATAAAATCAAACAAACCAAAATATAGGTATATTTGACCTATAAAGACACTTCCTCTATTTATTAAAATATGTAGATTAAGTCATAAAAATCCATAAAAATTCGTACAAGTCTTATTCAATGCCTTAATAATTAATAAAATATAAAATTAATTTTTACTTAATTATTTATTAAATTAAAAATACAACACCTATTTATTAATACATATTTATTAATAAAATATTTATTTTTTAAATAATATTTATTATTTATTAAAAATAATTATACCATAATTTAGAAAATTAAATTATCTAACTTTCTTGTATCTATACTTACTTGAAATAACTTAATTATCTATTTTTATTTAATTTATAAATCATTTCTACTCCTGGACCAACCAGGTGCTGACACGTGTCAGCACCTGGAGCTTCTTCTCCAAGAAGCTGTTGAGCCCAGCTGCACCAACCTCCCACCTTTCCCCATTTTTCCCGCTCACATCTCGAACCTTCCGACCCATCCCGACCCTCCATCTCTTCCTCCTAACAACCACCTAGCTCGCCCACCATCGATCTTGGCTTGGAGCCCACGAAATCCACCTATAAAAGGCCCCCAAGATCGCCATTTATCAACAACTTCTTCCAACCTTCAGAGCTCTGCTCCAGGCTGACCAACTACCCAACTTCCTCACCCGAATCCAACCATTTCGAGCGGTGACAGCGCCACGGGACGGGCTCGCGAGGGAGAGGGATCGTCGGAGAAGAGTTCCAAGGCGGAGCTTCGCCTTGAATCGCCGCCGTGCGCAGCGTGAAGCTCCGGTGAAGGTCGACCGTCGAGCAGCCATTTCCAGGTCATACACCCGGATTTCCCCAGACCTATTCCCTCATCTTTTTGATTTTCTTTCTCGATAACCGTGCCATGATTAGCATGGCTAATCCGCTCTTAAGATAGTCTAATCACCCATCTATCTCGCAAGATTAAAAACTCCTTCGATTCACGTGTCATTCGATTTTAATCGATTCGCAAATCATCACCATCTTCACAGTTTGGATGAATTGGCTGGACGTTTATGCATTTTCCTTCAACTTTTGAGGCTTTAGATATTAATCTTGTTGGCCGATTCAACTCGAATCGAGCATAGATTTTGATTGTTCGCAGATCCACGTAGCTCGCGATGCAATTCCTTCGTCGATTTCAACATTAGATCATCAGCAAAATCAATCCGAAGTTGGACCTCCAGAACAACTCTCAAGCCAACCGTGCTGCGACCTCATCTTCATCGAGCCTCCGCCGCCTATCGGAGCATCGCCACCGCCATCTCACCCGCGGGCGAGCTCGAGGGGTGGAGGAGCCACCCCTCTGGCCCCGCCGGAGCTTCAGAAACGTCGGAGATCAGCCGTGATAAATCGGAGAAGAGAGCGAGTTCGCCAGGAGCTCCAACGAACTTCAAGAACAGCGGGCGCATAGGCATGCGCCACGTGTCCGCGTGAGAGCCTTCGGATCAGCGCCTGGACGTCTTAATCTTGGCCGTTCAATCTGAAACGGTGGAGAATTTGCTACATAAGCCCAGCCAAGTTCCAGAATTACATTCCGCCTCCAGAGTTTTGTGTAATTACAATTAGGTCCCTCCGCAGGGACCTAAATGTAATAGTTTGTTAGTTTTGTTTACAGAACAGTCCCTGAGGACCTTTTTGAGAACATTTTTAGTTAGTTTTTCTTACGCTTATGCCCCTGGGCTGTAGGGGCTGTATCTTGTCCATTTGACCTCGGATTCCGACGATTCTTGAGGGGTAGTTACACAACTACCCCAGCTACATAGTATAAAGTTTTCGCGGCTTTTCGACGAGTTTTTAACGTGATTTGATTTTCTCGAAAACCGCCTCGTTTTGATTTGTTTTCTTGTGCAGTTCGAGTACGCGGCTCGAACCTCGTTCACCTATATTATATAGTATCACCTATATTCTATCCACCTACTATATAATAAATAAATCTTTTGCAAAATATCCCTTTTTGAAAATTAAATAAAAATTTGAAAAGAATAAAATCAAATAAAAATTACAAAAATAAAAACCACTAAAAAAGGCATTCTGACTTAGAGAAGAATTAAAATAAGATTACGAAAAAGAAAAATTAGGGAATATATTCTGCCTCCTTGAGTTCGACCCAGGAACACTTGCCTGGTTAAATATTAGTGAACGGTTTTCCGACAGGAAACCGTAAATTTGTTTGATAGGTTCAAAGATCGAAACTTTTCATTGTTTCGCGGCTTCTGCTACAACCGACACCCTTCTTCTTTTAAGAAGCCGCGAAACCGATTTTTGAGCACTTATCAAAATGGCGCCGTTGCCGGGGAGGCGTTAGATTCCCTTGATTTTTTGTTTTTCGTGATTTTATTATTTTTCTTCTCTTTGTTTTTCGTACGGTTTTTCGTACGGCTTTTTCGTGTTTTGTTTTCCTTTCTTGTTTTCTTTACGGCTTTCTCGGCTTTCTCGATATTATTTTGTGCTAATCATCTTTGCAGGGCCTGCAGGATCAACCGGTTTCCTCGGGAGCCGAGTCAGTTGAAAGGGCAGAGGTCGGCTCCTTCTTCACGAGTCGACTGCAGAGGAGCAGAGATTTAGTATCCTCTTATCTGAGAGAGAAAGGGAGAGAGTTGTACTTAGCTTAATAAAAATTTTTTTAGGGGCTTGATTCATCGGATACCGTGTATCTGGTGAATCAGGGCACCCACCGCGGCTTTTCTTTGTTTATCGGTTTTCCGCGGTTTTCTAGATGCTTGCTTAGGTTTTTCGCTCTATCTGCTTGTGCCTCGTAGCTAGTTGTAGGACTTGCAACCTAGGTGCTTGCTCTAGGGTTTTAACAAAAAGAAAAAAAAATAGACGTTGTTTGAAAATACATAAAAATTGCAAAATTAAAAATTGGGACTGCTAAAAATATCTGATCAAAAACCGTAAAATCGATTCAATTGATTTGGGGAGAGTAACCCCCGCACATTTCTCAGAGTGCGCGAGTTGAGAGCCGACACTTAAGGATAGAGACAAAACCCCGTATTTCTTGCGGGATACTACTGGATCCATACACCTGATTGCTGTTCCTCAGTGGGTAAGCTCGGGTAGCCGGAAACGGTCCGGGTTTACTTAGCAGAGTGGGAGGTTTAGAGGACACTGCGCAAGGCTCCGTCCTCAAGTAACACGGGTAGCCGGAAACGGTCCGTACTTACTCCCATACTGGCTGAGTGCGAGTGGTCTTGCGTAAGGATTCGGGCCAGTGTCTTGAAGAAACTATCGGGCTCCTATTGGCTTGCTCAGCCCGCGTAATCGCAACGATTGATAATCACAACCCTAAAACCGAAAAGATAAAAAGACCGAACTCTTACGGTCTTCATCAGGGTTGAGTTGGTGAAAACGGGGTTTGCCTTGTGTTTGTTTGCGGGCCGTGAGTTTCCGCGGCTTTCGCATACCTTCTTCTATTGAAACGTACACGTGCTCTCCCAATCTTCTCTTGACATCGAAGATGACGTCTCGACGGCTTTTCGGCTCAGACTCTGTGAGCTTTCAACCGTCCACCGTCGAGCGTATGTCTTCACAGGCTCGGGATGACCCTCTTCCCGAGCTGGTCCCATCCGATCTCGAGGCGAGTCAGACCAGACTCCCTCGCCTCCTGGCCAGATCATTGAGGCAGACCTTCGCCTCAATACAGAATCCAAATCTCCTGAGTATTTCTCGATGAGTTCTTACGAGAGTTTTCATTTTCCAGACGATCAGATGGCTCGTGAGAAAGCATCGGCAGCAGATGAGAGGCCAGCAGCTGAGGATCATCCGGAGGGAAGAGCAGATCTGAACGGAGATGTCACGACAGGTATTCTCGACACACTTCAGCAGATGAATCTACAGATTCGAGAACAGTTTAGAGTTCAGACCGAGTTGCAGGCTGAATTAGCCGCACTCAGAGCAGGGGCCGGGAACCAGTTACCGCCTGCGGTTCCCGCTACTTTACGGGACGAGTATGATCCGGGCGCTCGAACGCTCGGCTACCGCCGAATCAAGGGCCATACGAACTCCGACCGTCCTTCATCTCTTTGCTTCCCAAGTACTATGGGAATGCCGCAGAGGAGCCGTTCACGTTTTTACAGCAGTTCGAGATGATATGCGGAACGGCCTGCTATCCAGGAGTGACACAGGAAGTCGTGCGCCTAAAGGCTTTTCCTTTTGCCTTAGCCGATAAAGCCCTTTATTGGCTAAGCCATCTAGGGAGAGAAATCTCCACTTGGGACGACCTGAAGTCCACCTTCTTGCGCAAGTATTTCCCTTTAGGAAGGACGAAGATGATGAGGAGTCAGATCTCCAACTTCACGCAATTATCGAACGAATCATTCCATGAGGCATGGGATCGATTCAAAGACCTGACAGAGAGATGTCCTCATCATGAGATACCAATGAAGGTGCTAGTACAGAATTTTTTTCGGAGGACTCCAGCCGGAAATTCAGGGGCTAGTTAGTGCCGCATGTGGCGGCAGTTACTTAAACACGGATGCCGAATCAGTCTGGGCCATCTTCGAAGGGATGGCCGAGAACTCGAGAGTTGTAGACTCTACTCGGGCATATCAGAAAGCCCCGCAGCCACCACATCACCGAGAGCATCACAAGGTGGCGAATATAGCAGACTCTGAATCCAACACCAACATGAGCTTCATTGGTGAGAAATTAACATTGGTGGATGTGATTCATAAGCAAGTCCAGGACCTGCAGCCGCTGCGAGAGTTGGAGAAACTCTCATCTCTACCTCAGCAGCTGAGTGATCTTTCGAAGAAGGTCTCTGATCTTCAACTTCAGTACCAGCAGAGTCAGACTTCTTCACAGCCAGCACGGAGGATCGCACCCGCTCCACCCACCCGTCAGATACAATATGTTCAGAGCGGGCCCGAGATTCCGCAGATTGATTGGCATGAGGATCAGTCTCATGCCAATGCCGGCCAGGTCATCAGCACTGCAGCAATGGAGGTGGAGCCGCAAGCCACTTTCGAGATCAATGGGATTTGGTATACTCCAGTTCAGCAGCCGAGTATACCGAATCATCAGCAGCAGCAGCCGTACGGTCATCCGCAGCATGGACGTCCGCAATTCCAGCACCGACAGAATTTCACGCCGCCGCAGTCTCATCCGAACGTCTACCATCAGAGACCGCAACCTACTTATCAACACCCTGCTCAGTTTTCACCGAATTATCCTTTTCAGCAGCCGCAACAATCTTCCTCTACACCACAGCGCTACTCCCAGCCGTCCACCTCTCAGCACTTCACGCCAAAGCAGGAGAGAGGAGCAAGCCAGGGCCACCATACCGAACCAGAGATGTCTTCACAGGCCCAGGCGCTCAATCAGATCATGGATATGCTCAGCACGCTCCAGATCGCGCACAAGACAGAGATGGAGCAGGTTAACCGTCGTCTGGACGAGTTAACCATGCCGAAGACCACTCTCCCAGCCCAGCCTCAAATGAATCCGAACAACAAGAGGAGACATCCAGATCAAGTAGATACTACAGGTAATATCTCATTTCCTGAATTTTTGTCTAACTTCATTCATCTCAGGAGCGGTAGATCAGCGCAAACACCTACTGGAGAGGAGAGGGAACCAGAGGAGCACGAGCATGATCCGAATGCCGAGGAGGAGAAACCGCAAGAGGATGAGGATGTAGAATCGAGATATGGGAGCAATGCCAACAGTTCAGATATGGATACTGGCGACTCAGATGATGATATCACGCTAGATCAGGCAGAATCCTCAGAAAAAAACATTTCTTCCCCTGTCTTAGAGAGTTTTGTAAATAATTCTGAGACTCTCGATGTACAACCTGATTCCAATGATTTCAATAAAAGTTCTGATTTTCTGACTCCTGACTTTATTCCTTTTCCCGATGCTTTGTTTGGAAAAGGAAAGAAAAAGACCAAAAATAATCCCGAATCTCCACAGATGGAAAATTTGCTCAAAGATCACATTTTTCTGAAGATTCCACTGCACGATGCCTTGGATCGTTTTCCTACACTCAAGAATCAGTTGAAGAACAGATGTACTACTCGTAGGAAAAAGAGATTAAGAGTTGAGAAGCATATTTTGACCAAGGCAACTTCGTGTGCAATTCGGAACAATGTACCGAAGAAGAAGAAAGATTTGGGAGCTCACTATGTCAACTGTCAGATTGAAGACACTACATTCCATCGAACTCTCTTAGATAATGGTTCCTCGATCAATTTACTTCCATCCTCTTTGCTTGATAAGCTCAAGCTAGGTCCTCTCTATAAATCACGAGCGATACTTCAGTTTGCAGATCGATCTATAAAGAGACCTAGAGGTGTGTTAAGGAACATTATCGTGACTGTTCAGGGATCGCAGTTTCCCGTGGACTTTACAGTCCTAGACATGACATGCCCTACTCAGTTACACCTTGCTCCAATCATTCTCGGGAGACCCTTTTTGCAGACAGCAAAAGCACTCTTTGACTATGATGCTGGGAGAGTATCATTCCGCACAGACAACGGAGAGATACACATTGAGATGGAGAGAGAATGTAGCAGTCCTAGATCAGTATTGTCATTTACTTCAGAGGACACCAGTCTTGCGGATGATTGCCAGAACATAGATGAGACACAGTCTCCTGATCTTGAGAGTGTTTATTTTGATACCCAAGATATTCTACAAGAGGATAGGGTAGATCACTTGGTACCTAGTTCTTCGGATGATTGTTCACATACAGAAACAGATTTCATATCAGATTCAGATGAACAGTCACCTGCGATAGATATCTATGTGCCGCAGATTGAAAGAACACATATTACAGCACAA